>CM029655.1:24344743-24674743 GCA_017311315.1 Dendrocalamus latiflorus
TACGTTAATATTGATGTAGCAAATTGCTTTGTTCTCTAATTTTCCCTCTGTCAGTTAGCCTTATGCAAGTTGACGAAACCAATATAATAAGCCATCTACGAATAATGAGAGAATAAATAAGTACATATATATACAAATAAATAGCAGAATCACAGATAGTTAGATAGTGCAAGTGTTCGACAGACCTCTTGAAGTATTTATTTCTTATGTCTGAAATCTCAGTATCCATATGAGGAGCTTGGCGAGTTGGAATCTCAGCAAACCAAGTTTCACTGTGATACCTAGAGGGGGGGGGGGGGCAAAGAACATTAGAAGTTGTGCTGGACTACTGGGTCATGAAGAATACCTAGATTAGAACAACAAGCTCTGTTTCGGTTGTGCACTGCATAACTTGAAGCCTGGAAGGTACCATATCTAACATTCCATTTCAATGACCTATATCTACATGTTACAGACATGAGGATGTCGTTTCATGATATATATTGTGTCCCTCATCTATTGACCTGACTGTTCTTTTACAAGAACAAAGTATTTGAAATCAGTATTTCTTCTTATGACAGAATGCAGATCAACTTTTCCCTTTCTAGGACCCTAAGAATGCAGATCAACTTTTTCCTTGTTAGGGCAGGTTAATGTACAAAGCGACACAGTCACATTATTTGCGGCTGCTTGATCAAACACGTGGTATACGTCCAAGTAACAGCCGGTGATGTTTAGTCGAGCGTACCAAAAGGTGAAAGATCTCCCAGGTGCGTTCCATGAAATGTTGTAAACGTTGACACCAGATCTCGTGGGGATATATTGTGAATATGAAATGGGCAAAACTGTTATGAGAAAAGCACACGAAGTTATAGTGAGAATGATTGCAGAGGTAATTAAAAGACATAAACATAGTAATCTAAAATCCAAACAAAGGAGAGAACTATTTATTGCTTTCCAAAATTAAAATTTTCAAAAAAAATGCTTTCCAGAATTTATACAAATCCACAAATGAAATTTCAACAACTGTAGTATTCAAATATATAAATGCATAAATTCAACTTAAAAAGTCAATATATCAAAATAATGGAAACTTTTTAGTTAGATCAGGCTAATCATATAACACCAATCCAAATCAAACCATCTCACCACCTCTAAAAAACCTCAAAATGATTTAGAAATAGATATGAGCGGAAAAGATAATATCTTAATACAAAAATCGTCTCCCTATGCATAGACTAGAAACCTTTTTTTCTTTTTCTCTCTGAGTTATAATGGATTAGACTAAAAGAAAGACTCCATATTAAGTATAATCTTAGAAATTAAATTGTATATGAGTATACACTCGAAGCTAAATTTTTTGAAAGCATACAATTTAGGAATTGAAAAATCAGAGAAATTGCAGTGTCCAAAAAAAATAATATTGAAAGTTCCTGAAAAATTATGTTGTTCAAAAAATACAAATTTGGAACTAAAAATCCAAAAAAACTTTTCATTTCCAGAAATATATAGAATGCAGAATTAAAAATTTAAACAAGTTGTTGATTCCAAATATAGTTAGAACTTTTAATTTAATTTTTAAATTTAATTAAAACTTAAAATTCTGATCTAAAATGTACTTTATTATCCAAATGTTATAAATTCGAAACTAAAATAATAGATTTGTGGACAATTCCCAATTCTTTACAATTCTACATATAACTCCTAACTAGTGTCAAAATCATATCTGTGAACGCTTCCACTCCCTAATCCTACTATGATTTTCTATTGCTCTATCAATGGTATTTTTTATTCCATCCATGCTGCTTTGGTATTTCTTATTTCAAATGTAGCTTTCAAAAAGATTCTTGCTATCGGTAGTTTTTATCCTAATCTGGCTTAGGTTGATAGTGCTAAAAAATTTCAATTCTAGTCCTTTTTGAGATAAGAATAAAATTTTCAATGATATTTCTATCTAGCGCTTTATGGCTATGCCCCTAGTTGAAATGAAGGATTTTGATGGAAAGTTTGAAGGAACTGTCCCATTTTCCTTTAAACATATTGCATTCCAAAAGTTTCATAAAATGTTTTATTTGTTAATCTAAAATATAGGCAGTGAATCATACAGGTTAATGACTGACGCATTTTAATTCAAGCCTTCTTATTTGGTTCCCGAGTGGATGTTTTAGAAGAGCCAATGCACAATTTCAACCTATATTTATAACATTTTTTGACTACCAATATAGTCAACACTTCATAATATCCTTAATAACTGGAGGATAGTTTTCCTAAAAGAAAAACAAATTATATGCAAGAGGATCGCTTGCAGCATTACACGATGTTCACCCTTATAAAATATTTGAGCACACTACTACAGAAAAGGCCATCACAGACGGTTCAAAAACGTCATCACAGACGGTTTTCTGAACCATCTGAATTTATGGGTCAGTGATAATGGAATGTTATCACAGACGGTTTTGAACCGTCTGTGAAAAATCAATATCACAGACGGTTTGCGAGTAAAAACTGTGATATATCACAGACGGTTTTTAATTAATAACCGTCTGTGATATTCTTGACACCCCCTAAATCTATTTCTGTTTATTGGCTAGCCTCAGGAAATGCTAGCCATGCCCTCTGAAACAAGCAGATATACATACAATTTCTGACAACACATACAACATCCAATTCACATACAACATCCAATTCACATCGCACTTCGTTTGACAAGCATAAAACATCCATTTGACAAACATAAAACATCAATTTCGCAAATCAATTAATTGAAATGAAATAAAATATCCATTAACAAATATACAATTACAAAAGATGTACGTTGCATTTCCACTTAGATGGTAACATTGCAATAAAAAATCATGGTGCACAATGGAAATCTCCAGCTGGGTTTATGACGTTAGCTACCAGAAAGTACGCCGTCTCTCCTCGAATGTGTGAAAGGTCGGGCAGTTTCAATGCAGTTGACGGTATGAACGCGGCCTGTCAATAGGAATATCAACGTGCGTATATATATAACTTGATAAGTATGAAGTAATTATGGGAAGATTGACAAACCTTGGAATTGGTGATCCTCGAGGAGTCGAGGAGTAGCTCCATATGGTGGCAAACGTAGAATCCACATGTGTTGCCCGGCGACTGCTGGTGGCACTGCAAAAAATACAATGTGTTAATTCAAGAGGCATTACTACCAACTGTTGCATAGGATTGATTAATGTGTAATAGCCAATACCTTAAAATCTCAAGCATGTGTCAGGCCTTTGGCCCCTTGCTTCGAGACATCTCCCATTGCAATGTACATCGCGAACGCCCTACGTGATTCGAAAAAGTTAACCTTAGTCATTCCGAAAGAAAGAAAAAGTACAATATAGGTATGTATGGAGAAAATGTACTTACCTATCGATTACTTGGCTGACAACTGTGAAGTCCATTTTATTCTTACTTAGGGAATCAAGGTAATATACCTTGTTCCATTTTGGTACACTTACTGTTAAAATCCAATGATAGTTCTGATGGAAGGGCATAAGTACATATTCCTTATTGCGGTATTGCAGCAGTGCTGCTGCAATGTACCTCTCGACGACAAATGACTCCTGGCGACCAAGTGTGGGTCCAAGAAACCAACCGACAATGATTTGGTTTCTCTAACTCTAGTCAGCATGTGTCTATACATATACACACGAAAGCAATAGATTATATAGGACATTTATCGGTATGACATGAACGGAGACTGTGATTGTACACACTTATAGTGTCCAACATTGAATGAGTGAGACGTCAAGAGCGTTGAGCGTGAAAAGATCGAATAAATCCTCAAAGGCGACCACGAAGACACACTCTTGAAGATTGTGATGTAAATCATGCGGCGCGAATTTGACAGTGACACTTGAGATCCGTTCTCCCTCTGCCTTATTGGACTGCTCCATATACCACTTGTGCAATTGAAGCCAACTATATGCTAGGGGTTGGAGGACCTTGGGCTCGAGCAACGGCTGGCCAAGCACGAATTTGCGGGCCAATGGCAGGTACGGGATATCATCATTGGTCTTCTTTGCTTTGCCCTTGCTGGCCTTGCTGCCCTTGCTGCCTCGGCTGTAGGTCGACTTAATGGCAGTCGACTGTAAAGGTAGCAGCGGTGCAAGTTGCTCTGGCGAGAATAGCACCTTTGGAGATAGCACCGGTGCAGCTAGCGGTGGTGGAGACAAGTCTTGTAGTGGAGATGGCACCAGTGCATGTTGCTCTGGTTCGCACTGCCCTTCTGGTCCTGCCACCGGTGAAGAAGCCTCCAGGGAGATGTCGCTTTTGGGCCACTGGATGAATGTTCCAATGGCCTGCCCTAGAGTCACGATCTCGTCGTTGGGGGGCTTCGGTAGCGGGACGACCTCAAAATTGACATGCACACCATCCACATTAACTTTTGCGAAGCCTGGCGCTAAAGCTTGACCGTGCAGCATGGCCCCGATACCAGATGGATATGCCTGGCCCCAAGCAGCGTGCAAGGGAATGGAGGCATATCTCACTTGGACCCTACACTTCGTAGGCTCCTACATAATGATACAGAATTAGCTAGTCGAATAGGCCTATCAATGGAGCAAGCATTCGAGAGATAATAATTATTACCAGGATGTCGTCCACAGGAAATCTGGCATCGGTTTGCGTCGGATTGGACGCGCAACTACTCGGACGGTTGTGCGGGCTAGCTAGCACAGGAGCGGTGGCGGCGGCCTGCTGACTTTCTGTATGTTTCCGCACCTCATCTCTGACTACATCAGCCAGCTCACCCATTAGCTCCTCTCTAAGAGATGCCTTGATCTCTTCTCATAGCCGTGCGTCACGCTCGGCTTTGTTTCTCTTCCTACGCCGATACATTTCGGAGTCATCTTGGAAACCATGTTTCCAAGGAACGTAAAGGCCAAGGCCTCTTGTACGGCCCGGATGCTCCTTGTTTCCCAGTGCCGCGGAGAGCATATCATTCTCCCTTGATCTCTGGAATGATCCCAGGGTAGATTCAAAACTCAACTCTTCCTACAAGAGCACGACATATCATTTCACTTCGTACGAAGTTGTGGAGTAATTACAAGCTACGTAGTTCGATCGATATCTTACCAGGCGCTGGGACTCTTGCTGGTCTGCAGGGTTTCGAAAGGAGACGTCCCCCGATGTCGTTGTGGATGACCTTGCTCTAATCCAATTTCGAGCGCGCTCATCCGGGATATTGACAAATGGCGGGGCGGTGTCCTGCAGGGCTGCCTGGTCGTCCTCGCTCCTCCACTGCGGGATTTTACCCGCATACCCAGCTGTGCCAAGTCTATGGGGGTGTGTGTTTTTTTCTTGGAGGGCCTTGTGCGCCGCACTTGTACTTTTGAAATCTTCGGTTGTCTTCGAAGCCTTGAACTCTTCCCATTGTGGTTCCAGGAATGGGTATTTATGAAAGGGCGTTTTGTCCTCCTCCATGTAGTCGTTGACAAGCTTGCTCTTGAAGTTCTTCCATGCTTTGCACGCCCCTAACAAGGCTTGTCGTTGCACGGCGTCTTGGTGTTCTTCTAGGATCTCGAACGATGCCAAAATTTCTGTCAACAGCTCTCTTTTTTGAGTCGCAGGCACGTCCTTCCACGAATTGAATGTGATCTTAATTCGTTCTCGTGCAACTATTCCGATCATGCTTCTCCATGCGCTTACTGCTTTGCGAGGAACGAGAGGGACCCCAGATACATCGACCTGTGCGATGGTAAATTGGCCCTCAGGCTTCTTCGATAGCCCTCTTCCTTGGCGTCTTGATTTTGAAGCGGACGCCTCCGGCGATGGTGTTGAAGAATGCGTGGATGACATGTTGCTCAATTTGTGGGTCTATTAACATATGATAAGAAAGTGCCATATCATAAGATGCTCAATGTTAGGAAGAGAGAAGAGAGAAGAGGAGTAGAGGGGAGGGGGAGAAGGGAGGGGGTGAGGTGGACAGAGAGAGGGGGTGATGTGCCTATCTTAGCACCTACTTTAGTTGCTAATACTATATACTAACAATCACAACAAGCAAAAGACAAGCAAAAAACATCCAAGTTACTGTTAAACAAAATAAAAAAATAAACATCCTACCACCAAGATTTTTTTACGTGATTCCAAAGTGAAATTAAGTAAAATTAAGTAGCAGCATATGCAGTACTACATTACTAACACGAGATGTCAAGCTCTTAAAATATCAGTATAACAATGTACAATGTGCAGACAATATCAGTATAACACGAGATGACAATAGCAGTACTGCATTACTAACATGAGATGTGAAGCTCTTAAAATATCAGTATAACAATGTACAATGTGCAGACAATGAGAGAGAAAGATCTTTGGATCCTTGCCTTATACGGTGACGGCGACGTGGACGGAGAGGGGCTCGGGGGAGGCGGCGGTGGCGGCGACCCGAGGGGACGGGCTCGAGGGAGGCGGCGGTGGCGGCGACCGGAGGGGACGGGCTCGGGGGAGGCGGCGGCAACGACGGGCTCGGGGAGGCGGCGGCAACGACGGGCTCGGGGAGGTGGCGACCGGAGGGGACGGGCTCGGGGGAGGCGGCGGCGACGACGGGCTCGGGGGAGGCTGCGACCGGAGGGGACGGGCGATGCGGCGGGTGAGGCGGCGACCGGAGGAGACAGATCGGGATTTAGAACTACAATAACTGCAGAATAAACAGAAAACCCTAGCCAGTGGGTATATATAGGGGGCTTATCACAGACGGTTCTAAGTGTAGAACCGTCTGTGATATCAATATCACAGACGGTTCTAAGTTTAGAACAGTCTGTGATAAGCCTACTATCACAGACGGTTCTACACATAGAACCGTCTGTGATAACCCGTAGTCATTAAGACAAACACCAACCAGCTGCATTCACACATTTTCACCAACCAGCTGCATTCACACATTTTCACCAACCAGCTGCATTCACACATTTTCACCAGCCTCACAGAATGTATTTCTTCACACATTTTCACATATACATAAATGCCAATTCACATATACATCACACACATGCATTGTTGTATACATAAATGCCCATTCACATATACATCACATACATGCATTGTTATATACAGATATGCAAATGCCCACATATATGTCGCACATTCTCACTGTACTTGCTTATTTCCTTTAAAAATTAGCCCTTCATCATGATCAATGCGTACGTAAGAAGTTTCGTCACGTTGTTCGTCATCGACCCTTATGCCATTTCCAAAAGGAGGTAACTCGTCAAATTGATTGTATTCTTCCTCGTCCACTACATTCTCTACCCCGACAATTCTCCTTTTTCCATGAAGAACTACATGGCGTTTCTTATTTGCCGGGTCGGTTACATAGAAACTTGAACAACTTGGTTGGCGAGTACGAATGGTTCGTCTTTGTACCCGACACGTTGGAGGTCCACAGTAGTGACACCGTACTTGTCAACCTTCACCTGTGGGAGATGCACCCAATGGCAGCGAAATAAGGGGATCTTGAAAACCACATAGTCGAGCTCCCAAATTTCTTCTATGAAGCCATAATACGAGTTTCTTGACCCATCAGTACTGAACGCATCTATGCGGACACCGCTGTTCTGGTTAGTGCTCTTTACATCCTGAGACTGCGTATAGAATGTGTACCCATTTATGTCATATCCTTGCCATGTCACAACTGTAAATGTCGGCCCTTTTGCCAACCATGTCAGCATCTCACTTGGCGAGCTCCTAGCGATTTGCTCCTTCAACCATTGATTGAACCGACTATTGTGTTGCCTCATGATCCAAACATCCAGTCGCTCCAGATGCTGTTGCCGAAGCACATCCTTGTGCTGGTCGACATAAGGCGCCACTTCAGTCATGTGTTGCAACACCATGAAATGGGCTTGAGTATACGTGTCCATATCTGGAGTGATTGCTTTCCTTCTGATAGTTCCAAGACCTTTCAGCCTCCCCTCATGACGAGATTGAGGCACACCTATCAGTTGAATCTGAGCCATATAATCGACACAAAACTCAATGACCTCTTTGCTTGCATAACCTTCGACGATGCTGCCCTCCGGCCGAGAACGATTCCGTACGTAGGACTTGAGAATTCCCATGAACCTCTCAAATGGGTACATACTACGTAGGAATACGGACCGCACATTTTTATCTCCCACACAACGTGAACAATCAGATGGACCATGATATCGAAAAACGAAGGAGGAAAATACATTTCAAGGTGACATAGAGTCATCACCACCTCGTCCTGCAGAGCATCTACTCCTTCGGGATCAATGACCTTCTAAGCAATTGTGTTAAAGAAATAACATAGCCTCATAATTGTCTCTCGGACTTTGATCAGCAAAATATTTCTAATTGCAATAGGGAGCATCTGTGTCATCAGCACATGACAATAATGAGACTTCATGCCATTTAACTTCAAATCTTGCATCGAAACAAGTTTCTTCACGTTGCCGGAGTAACCAGACGGAACTTTGACACCATGCAAGCATTGGCACAATTCTATTTTCTCAGCCTTGGACAGAGTGTAACACGCAAGGGAAGGTACGTTCGTCCATTATCAGTGCATGTCGGTGCTAACTCAGGCCTGATGTCCATATCAGCCAAATCAAGCCGTGCGTTGATGTCGTCCTTTGTTTTATCACGAATATTCAGTAAGAGACCAATCAAGTTGTCGCATACATTCTTTTCTACGTGCATGACGTCGATGCAATGTCGAACATATAGGTACTCCCAATAAGGTAAGTCCCAAAATATTGATCTCTTCTTCCAGGTGTTCTTCTCATGAGCCCTCAATTTACGTCCCTTTCCGAGGACAACATCTAAATCCTTAACCATACCATAAACCTCGTGTCTCCTTAAATGCCTTGGAGTTGAACCGTCTTCCTTCTCTCCATCAAATTGTTTCTTCATCTTGCGGTATGGGTGAGCCCTCCGAAGGAACCGGCGGTGACGCATGTAGACGGTTTTGCGTGAGTGTCTCAGCCACACACTCTCGGTACCATCTAAACAGTGAGTACAAGCTTTGGCACCTTTTGTACTATGGCCCGATAGGTTACCAAGGGCAGGATAATCATTTATGGTGCAGAACAATAAGGAGCGCAGAGTGAAGTTCTCTCATTTGAATGCATCCCATACCTGTACCCCTTCGTTCCACAGTACTTTTAGATCTTCCACCAACGGTGCTAGGAACACATCAATATCATTCCCAGGTTGTTTTGGCTCTTGGATAAGTATTGACAGCAAAATATACTTTCGCTACATACACAACCAAGGAGGGAGGTTATAGATGCAGAGAGTCACGGGCCATGTGCTATGTCGGCTGCTCGTGCTACTGAAAGGATTCATTCCATCTGTACTCAGTCCAAACCTTATATTCGTTGGTTCTGCACCGAAGTCTGCAAAACTCCTATCGATGTTTCTCCACTGCGCGGAATCAGCAAGGTGTCTTAGCATTCCATCCTTCTTGCGCTCCTCCGAGTGCCAACGTAGCAGTTTTGGCTCCTTTGGATTTGCAAAAAACCTTTTCAAACGGGGAATTATAGGAAAATACCATGCCACCTTAGCAGGAGGTCCTTTCTTCGCCTCTGTTCCCTTGCCATCATCTGATTGATTGTTACGTTTGTATCGGTATGCGTTGCACACCGGATATACATGCATGTTTACATACTCTTTACGGTAGAGGATACAGTCGTTCGGACATGCATGTATCACTAGTAGAAATGTGCACATCTATGAACAGTGCCTAACTATGACGAAATTTTGTGTTTCGTCATGGAGCATTGGTGACGGACCTCGGTCACCAACTCTTTATGACGAAACTCAAAAACGCGTCATTGAACAACACAGATATCGTCACAGATGACACGCGTGGCTCGCATTACTCATTTCTGATGCTCTGTTTTCGAACTGTAACGAACACGACTTCGTCATTAAACCATTATAAGATAGCTGACGAACATACTTTCATCATAAGTCTCCGGGCACCCCTTGTCCATGTCTTGTATTACTGTGGGGCCCAGGCCCATCATGCCACGTGTACTGTTCATAGCGATCTGCCACGTGTATTATGGGACTGGACGACTTGCGTGGCAGCCACGTGTAACAGTGGGTCCCGCAACTAATATTTTGCAAAAAAATGTTCTAGGTCGGGATCGAACCCGGGACCTGTAGAGAGCAAGGAACGGCTTTACCATTGCGCTACATGATCACTTGCGTTGGTGTCTCATTGTAAATATTGTAGTACGGTATACTCCCTGGCTCCCCTCCACGTTGACTCAAATTGGAATCCCCGTCTAGTAAACTTGGATCTCTGTCCGCTCCCTTGACTTGCGGAGAGGCGGCGGCGGAGGAGGAGGATTCCCCGTCGGGCGCTGCGGTGGAGGAGCCCCGCCCCGGTCTGGTGTGGTGGCTGTGGCGCTCTTTTTGCGGCGAGGCAGCGGAGCTTTCCCGGTCGGGCGCGGCGGCGGAGGAGGAGGATTCCCCGTCGGGCACTGCGGCGGAGGAGCCCCGCCCCGGTCTGGTGTGGTGGCTGTGGCGCCCTTTTTGCGGCGAGGTGGCGGAGCTTTCCCGGTCGGGCGCGGCGGCGTTGGCGTCCCGGTCAGGTGTGTGCCGCGGCAGAGGCGCCCTGCAGCCGAGCCGTTCCAGTTCATAGCTGAAAGGTATGTGTACCTTCTTCTAGTATTAGATTCGTGGTTCCTGGTAATAGCTCACTAGTTCCCGGTGTTGGATTTGTGTTCATAGCTCTCTAGCTAGTTCCTGCATACTTATAGGATTGTGTATTATGTTGATATGGAGATGAGGCTGAAGGATTCATATTAGATACAAGGGAACAGGGGGAGAGGGAAGGAAAAGAAGTTTGTACACCTCAACAACTTCTTATAGGTCATATACACTACAGATTTGTACACACCCTATTAACAAATTTCAATGCAAATCAACGGTTGCTGTACAAAAAAAGAAATCAACTACCTATAGCAGACTGTGTATTATTTGTTCTAGTGTTAGATTTTTCACTTTCGACTGTTTTATCTGAATTTGCATACTTATGCTACAACAGATGGACAGAAGCTGGGTAAATGGGAGACAATTCACACCTGCGTACATCCATGGAGTTGAACAATTCATGGAGTTTGTTAGACAAAGATACCCGGAGCAAACCCAGATCCTTTGCCCGTGCCGTCGATGTCTTAACCAGACTTTACGGCCTCAGGCAGAAGTGCATGACCACATACATATTTCTGGAATGTCGTCCACATACACCAGATGGATTCATCATGGGGAATCTTTAGCTGCTGACATTGTAGAACCATCAGATCTGCATGAATGTCATCATGATGATTGGATCACAGTGGATGAGGAAGACGACGACGACGATAACAGAGTGGCAGATGTTGATTTAGTTGGAGAATTGTACACAGCTGCAGAGAAGGATGGACAAAAGCCAAAGTTTGATAGAGTGCTTGCAGATTTGAAGCGGTTAGTATGTCCTGGATCTAGCCACTCAAGATTCTCCTTCCTTGTGAGGTTGCTCCATATCAAGTCCCACTATCGAATTGGCAATACGGCATTTAATGCATTATTGAAGCTGCTTTCCTCAGCATTCCCTCGGAGCCAATTACCAAAATCTTATGACGAGGCAAAGAAATATATTCGTGAATTGGGCCTTGGGTATGAATCGATCCATGTGTGCAAGAATAACTGTGTGTTGTTTTGGAAGGATTGTGCCAAAATGGAAGTGTGCCCAAAATGCGGTGAGTCTAGATGGGAGATGGAGATGGCAGCAAGCGGGTTCCTCATAAGGTTTTGAGGCATTTTCCACTAATACCAAGGTTGAAGCGGATCTTTGCTTCAAGCCGAACAGCAGAGGATACCCAATGGCACAAGACTAAGCGTACGCTGAGCGACAATGAAATGAGCCATCCAGCAGATGGGGAGGCATGGCAGGACTTTGATAGGAACCATGAAACTTTTGCAAGAGATGCAAGGAACTTGAGACTTGCCGTCGCTACAGATGGTTTCAATCCATTTGGCAACTTTAGCGCGGCATATAGTATGTGGCCTGTTCTTATTACACCTTTGAACCTGCCACCATGGAAATGTGTCAACCCATCGAACTGCTTTATGTCTTTACTGATCCCTGGTCCAACCTCTCCAGGAAAGGATTTTGATTTATTCTTGGAGCCTCTTATAGAAGAACTGCTTCAACTATGGAAGGGTGTCAGCACTTATGATGTAGTAACTGCTTCAAAGTTCGATCTGCGTGCTGCTGTGCTTTGGTGCATACACGATTATCCAGCATTGAGCACCTTGTCAGGCCGAACTACAAAAGGTTATTATGCATGTATTCATTGCGACAAAAATCCATTGTCAAGACCCCTAAGGAATAAGTTAGGCTACTTTGGCCACCGTCGTTTTCTTCCAAGGGGACACGCTTGGCGGAGAAGCTTGGATTTTGATGGACACAGTGAAAACCAAGTTGAGCCAGGAAAGTTCACTATAGAGGAGGTCCTTGAGGAACTCGAGAAGGTGAAAGATGTCAGACCAGGTAAGCACGGTGCAAGCAAGAAAAGAAAGCGTGGAAAGAATGTGGAGCCAGTAATTTATAATCGCAAAGCTGGTTGGTGGAGGCTACCGTATTGGCAGGACTTGTTGCTGCCACACAATCTTGATGTCATGCACATTGAGAAAAACATATGTGACAATCTTCTTTCGACATTGCTGAAAGTTGAGGGCAAGACAAAGGACACAGTCAATGCTAGGCTAGATTTGCATGATATGGGCATAAGGCACGAATTCCACTGTGTGCAGCAAGGCAGCTCGGTTAAAATCCCAGAAGCTCGCTATGTCTTGACGCCACAACAAAGAGCAGAATTTTGCAAGTTCCTTAAAGGTGTCAAGTTTCCAGATGGTTATGCAGCCAACCTAGCAAAATTCATAAGTGCAGATGGTTCCAAGGTAGTTGGCCGGCTGAAAACTCATTCTTGCCATGTCCTTCTCCAAAGGATCATACCTGCAGGCTTAAGAGGTTTTGTTGCCAAAGATGTATACAAAGCTGTTGCAGACCTTGGGAACTTCTTCAGGCAACTGTGTAGTAGAACTCTAAGGAAAGATGTCGTGAAACAGCTGAAAGAGGATATCCCACTTATCTTATGCAAGCTTGAGAAGATTTTTCCACCGGCCTTCTTTGATGTGATGGTGCACTTGGCTGTCCATCTACCTGACGAGGCACTGCTTAGAGGCCCCGTACAGTATGGATGGATGTACCCAATAGAACGGCGACTGGGCGCATTGAAGAATCTCGTAAAGAACAGGGCGAGGCCTGAAGGATCAATTGCGGAGGCTTATGTTGAAAGTGAGACGTTGGCATTTTGTGAGAGGTAATGGAGGATGTTGACACAAGATATAACCGGGACGTAAATGTGTCACATGATGGGCCATTAGATGGTGACACCTCTGTTTTCATGCATGGTGTTAAGCTCATTGGCAAGAATAGGGTACAACACATCGATGATAAACTCATGGACAAGCTAGTTTGGTATGTGCTTAATAACTGCGACGAGGTTGAACCATATGTGGAGTAAGTATGATTTTATATATGCTGATTTCTTGTTTCCTATATTACATATCAAATGTTCCTAATAATCCTTATATGTCCTATAGCATATACAGACAACATTTAGAGAAAGAAGGGGCATTAGATGTTGACAGGAGGCTAGCATCAGAATTTCGAAAATGGTTTAAGTCTCATGTAAGTGATTAGCATATTTTAATTGTGTTAGGCTGATCATTGGCAGAGTTATACCACAATTTAGTGGTGGTGGTGGTTTTATGTTTGTGTGCAGATCGTGGAGCTGCGTAAAGAGAAACCAACCGAGGTCACTGAAGGTTTGCATGCACTGGCATGTGGTCCTGATCTCCGAGTCAAGAGCTGTGCAGCTTGCATTGTCAATGGAGTCAGGTATAGCAGTGTTGACCGTGAGAAAAACCTGCAGACACAGAATAGTGGTGTCATGACCGATGGCACACATGGAGGCAAATCAGTGGAATTTTATGGTGTCCTTAGAGAGGTTATTGAGCTGCAGTATAACTCCAATCTACAAGCCCGTAGGACGGTGGTTCTTTTCCGATGTGACTGGTACAATCAAGTTGGCAAGACTGTAGGCATTAGAGATGATGGACATTTCAAATCCATTAATATTCAGTCATTCTGGTCCAAGGATGACCCTTTCATTTTTGCAACACAGTCAAGGAAGATATTTTTTTTGCAGGACACCTCCTTGGGCAAAGCTTGGCGGGTTGTGCAAAAGTTTGAACATAGGGATATGTATAAGGTGGCTGAAAAAGAGCATGAAGTGCACCAAGATGATCACTGTTCTGATACAGAGCATGACGTGCATGAGGGTGATGGTGATCAGGTTACGCACCATGTGGATGATAGAGAAGCCACTGTTATTGAAGCTAATTTAGCAGACCTTATAAGAAGTAAGAGGGAAGTTGACATGCTTGAAGACAGCGATGATGAAGATGACACTATTATGCAGTATTGCAGTGACAGTGACAATGGCGTAAACGACATGTGTGAAGATGATGATGGCTTGTAGGATTTTTCATGTATAACATTTGGGAAAACATGTATTCTAAAACTGCACTGTATTCATATAAATTTGTGCTTGTCCGGACACAAGACATGTGGATGACCTACTTCAATACAACATACATGATTCCAAATCCAACAACCAGAACACAACAAAGAATTAACATGTTCATCTTCGACTGAAGTTTCTGCAGGTTAAGTTCCATTGCATTCCTGTCAGCTTTGCCATTTGAGTGGCCTTCACTTTCTTCCTCCTCCTCTTCCTCCTCTGATTGCAATTGCCTGACTTGGATCACCTCTAACTCCTTCAACTGCTCAAAATACTGCCTCTGGAATCTGTAGTACCCACAGTGTTTCACATACTGGAAAAATTTTAAAAAAAATTAACCCGAGCATTGCCAAAATCACCAAAGAACTGACAAAGAAGCTCACCCCATCCCTCGGGCACTTGAAGTAGACACGCCCAAGGTTGTGGTTCTCCTTCTTAGACCGTCGCTCGATCACCCTAGCAAGCTTGCAGTCCGGGCAAGGCACCAATGGAAGGCCGGTCTCTTCACCAACCGGAACCGACACCAGATCCGCGGTCTGGGAGCTCCTGTCTCCATGCATCCTCCTCGACGCCATGCTACCGCCAGAGGATTCGGCCCACTGGGACATGGCGCCACTGCACCCAGGAAGCGGCGGCGACCAGGGGAAGGAGAGATGGGGACGGCGGCGGCGGCGACCAGGGGAAGGAGAGATGGGGGGCGGCGGCGGTGACCTAGAGGTTGGGGCGGATGAACTGAATGGGGCGACCTATTCACGATGCGGGTAAAAAGAAATACTCCCTCCGTTAAAAATTCAATGGCTATACTCCTAAAATGTCAGCCAAATTTTTAAGATTTTAACTAGTAATACGTATAAAAATATTCGAATTTGTCATGTAGGAAGAAGTATATACATCACTATATTTTAAATATTTTTTGCTAATATATAAATTAGAACGAGTGTCTGAGTGGAGAAGCCTACGCTGACTGACCTCTCTAGTGCATAGTATACCTAGTGATAGGAGTGGTACCTCTCTCGAATTTGTGGCCTTGTGATTTGCTTGGAGATTTGTGCATCAGATGACATGGTCGTCATATCTGGCGGCACCATCAGGTTAGGGTGGGTTCACTAGATTAGGGCTCTGGTTCACCGGATTCAGGCTTTGGTTCACCAGATTACGGTTTAGGTTCACTCGGGCCAACTATAGAAGGAGGTAGGGTTTGATGCTTTCTAAAAAGGGTGGAGGAATCTAGCGGCCTAAAAACGACTGTATTTTTAATATAAGATGGAATTGGGTTTGGTTGACGGCTTCTCAAATGTCTTTTGCCTTCGGCTGATAGAGAAGCCATGAGAGAGAGTATGGAATAAGAGAAACACTATAGTGTTCGCTATAATTAATTTATAGATATACAACAAAAAAGTTAGAACTGATGTATCCACTCGTGAATGCGAAGTTTATGAAAAATAAGGATTTTATATGAAAATATGCTAAGACACGGAACTCTATCAAATATAAAACCCAAAAATTCGGTGACGATGACAAGAGAGAGTATGGAATAAGAGAAACACTATAGTGTCCGCGTGAAAAAGAGAAACGCCATACCATCGAGTTCAGTCAAGGGCAATTGTGGTATTTTAAACACTGGTTGTGGCCCAATAAAACCGCCCGCATCCTTGCAGCCATCGCCACCCTCTCCGAACCCTAGCCGCCCTGGGCTCGGACCCGGAGCCGCCACACCCTCGACGAGGACACCGGAGCCGCCACCCCCTCGATGAGGACACCGGAGCCGGATCCCCTTCGTCGACACCAGCCCCGCTGACGGCGCCAGAACCGCCTCGACGACAGCACCGGCCGGATCCAGATCCCCTTCGCCGACAGCTGCCACACCCGACCCGCAACCCCTTCCTCGATGACTGCCGCCGGATCCGGATCCCCTTCGCTGACAGCTTCCATGCCCGAGCCGCAACCTCTTCGTCGACGCTCGCTGCACCGGATCTACTACCACTTCGTCGACGCCCGCCGCTCTGGATCTGCGACCACGATGACAAGAGGCCGAGGCCGACTCAGCGTAGCAAGAGGTACCCCAAAATCCTTTTACCGTGACGATGTGTGCTGTATTCTAGCGGTTGAACCTTGGATAGTGCTAGGGTTACATGTTTCCTAGTTGATTGAAGTTGACATGTGCTTAAATTTTTAATATATCTAGTACTCTATTTCTAAACATGTGTTTACACATGTAAGAACCGCCACTAAATGATTATGAACGAGCGCGGGCCGCAAATATCATGGAGAATGTTAGAAGAATGGAAGAACTTGGCGTCAATGGTTTAGCTTCTGGTCTAAAATCATTGCGCACAAAACTGCATTTGCAAAGGCAAAAAAGTCAGGCAGCAAGGGTAGTGGCGCTGAAGGTTCTGATTCATCGGAATATCTCCCTGAAGCTGGAGAGGGAGTTAAGGGAGGTGGTGATACAGATACAGATTTAGAAGAGGAGCCAGTACCCCTCGCAATTGAGGTGCTTCTTCTATCTTGGCTTGTGATGGGAGGGAGGGGGTTAGATAGCAATGCAATTCTTTGTTGTGTATATACTTGGTTAATTTGTGGGCATGCTTACTGGTTATGTTTTTTTCTCCAATTTCAGCCTCCTATTCCAACTACGCGTAGAAAAGTCTGTGCCAAAAGGACAAAAGGCAGCGCTGATATGGGTCTTGGGGGAAGGCAATCTAAGAGAGTGAATTCAACTCCACCAACAGAGGTGCCTCTTGGAGTTTCTACTCGGTCTAAAAGGCAGTGCACATCTGCACAAGGTGAACACACCTTGCCACCAGCAGCGGAAAACAATGGCGGTGAAGCTGTACGCTTTGATGAATTGACTGGAGACATTGGTGTGGACAGCCATCCTAGCCCTCTAAGGGACTAGACATATCCAGATGACCTTAGCCATGGCGAAGAGCAGACCGGTCAGCAGAATGACCCCACTGATGAAGGTTGGTTATACTTACATGACCATCAATCAATTCTCACTATTTGATATCACATTTGATTTCTAACAATCTGAATGTATGAAAACTGTGTAGTACCAATGCAAACAAGAGCGAGGAAGCCGAGGTCAGCAACTAGGGGAGTTTTGCTTGACAAAATGACCAGATCGATGGGAAGAAGGATGGCCATCTCTGTTGTCGAGGGGAACAGAAGGCCACATGAACCAGTGCAAGCTGCCAAGTTTGCATCAGAGGCAGGTGTAGTAGTTAGGTCTCAAGTACCGATTTTGACGCATTGGAAACAATACAAGAAAGAGACTGAACATTTTGAGGGATTTGTGGGCAGGCTATCTGTAAGTATAAATCTACACTCTTGTTCTTACATTCAACTCTGCCTTGAGCAACTTAGTAATGGATTTGCATTAACACTTTGGCAGGCGAGGCTAGCCATTGACACCACTGACAAGCCAACAAAGGAAGCATGTGTGAGTGTATTCCAGTGTGGGGTACGGCAGATGCGGTACAGGTTGAAGCAAGCCTACTTCAATGGCATCCCAGCTGATGAGATCAAAACGACCTCTCCTGTCCCTTACATGACTGATGCACAGTGGTGTGAACTCGTGGAAAAGTGGTCAAGTGGTAAGAACAAGGTATGTGCTGCTCAAGTGGTGCGAACTCATCAAGTTCTTGTCTAGTCTTTCTATTTTCTACTTGTGTTGGAGTCTAACACAAAGAAAGTTGTAGGCAATCTCTGAGCAGAACAAGCGAAACTGTGTAAAAGTCAGGTACCATCAGGCTACAGGATCTCGCAGCTATGTTGCACAGCTGCACTCATATGTAAGTGATGGTTGTGTTTTATTGTTACTTTTTATATTCAATACCCACTGCCTTTGTATAACAGTTGCACACATGTGCAATTTCCTATCTGAAACAGAAGGAGAAGAACAAGAAGAAGGACGCAGAACTCGGTGAAGAAGTTGATGAAGAACATGACGAACTTCATGAAGAACTTGATGCAGTGGAAGTATTCAAGGACTTCCATACCAGTAGGAAAAAGGGCCTGAGTGACACTGCAAGAGAAGCAATTGTAAGTACCTTCATTTGCTTTCCTTGAAATCTGCTCAAGTCATTGTCATAACAGAAGGAGAAGCAGCAACAGGCAGTAGCATTAGCAGTAAGCAGTAGCAGCAGCAGGCAGTAGCATTAGCAGTAAGCAGTAGCAGTAGCAGCAGCAGCAAGGAGCAAGCAGTAGCAGTAAGCAGTAGCATGAATCATTGAAGTCTATGCATTACTTATTTTGAATTAATCCATGTATCTTTGGTCTCTCTGTTTATGATTTTTTTAATTTCAATTTAAGTCATCTTCCACTATGTGTAACCTAATGTTTAATCCTTGAATTTTGCAGTCTACTATGGAAACTATGCGAGCAGAACCTATTGCTGATGGGCAGGCACCGTTGCCTAGTGCTGATGTTGTTTCCAAGGTCCTCTCCCAGAGCAGCTGCAACACCCAATTTTTGAAGAATGTTGGTATCCCGACAAGCTCCACCAAAACAGAGACATCTACAGAGAAAGCGCTTCGGGAACAACTTGCTGCTGAACAAGATAGTTCAGCTGCTCTCCACCAACAAGTAGACGAACTGAAGAAGAAGACAGAAAAGACTGAAAGGGAGTTTGAGGAGTTTAAGAAGCAACAGGAAGAGAACAATATGCTCCTTAAGCGTATCTTGCTCTTGAACGGCGGCGCTGGTAACTCTTAGTCTTGAACTTCTGTTGTGGCTTCATGCGATGAACTCGTATGGCTTGATGCGTGAACTCTGCTAGTGGTGTGGTGATTGGTGAACTCCTGTCAATATTTGCTTGTGAACTGAAAAATATGTGCTTGTGAGCTTGAACAATGTAATATGTTGTCATTCTGTGATTTCTGTCCAGTAGACTTGTGACGAACTGGGTTTAATTTTGTGATGAAATGATCGCTGTACATGTGGACCAATAAACAATGGAAAGCCACGTGGACAAATCAGGAACCGACACGTGCCTTGTGCCACGTCACCTGCCAGCATGGACAATGACACGTGGCGCCTGCTCGTGGCACGCCATGTCACCTGACATCGTGGATTCTGCCACGTGGCACTGCCACGTCAGCTTCCAGCGTGGTTCTGTCCACGTCATCGACCACGTGGCACCGCCACGTGGCACTGCCACGTCAGCTTCCAGCGTGGACGCTGCCACGTGCCACTGTCCACATCAGCTCCCACAAAGGCTCGGCATTCAATTTGTGATGAAAACAGTGATGATTTTGGTTTCATCATAGAAGGGAAACGGTTCTACGACAAAAACGTCTTTGTCACGAATGAAAGCACTTTCATGACAAAAAATTCGGTTTCGTCGCCGTGCAACAAATGTGACGCTCCGTTTTTGACGAACCGAAATTCGTCACTAATTCGTCACAAAAAGAATATTTATGACGAATCGGGCTTTTATTATGACGAAGTTTGTTAGTCATGTATGTGCACATTCCTACTAGTGTATTCTTTCTACTTCCATTCCCAACGGACAAAGAACCTTCTTGGCTTTATACGTGGTTTTAGGCAACTCATTTCCCTCCGGAAGCATGTCCGCTAAAAGACCTAGCAGCGCTGTGAAACTCTTATCGGACCAACCGTTGCTTGCCTTCAATTTCATCAGTTCAAGCACGGTTGACAACCTCGTGTACTTGCAGCACGTGAACAAAGGTTTCTCCGAATCCTCCATCAAGCCCCGGAATTTAACATACTCTCTCTCATCATAGTTCTCTTCTACATCGCGAAGCATCTGATCCAGATTATCATCGTGCAACCTATCCGAATCCGAACCACAATCGACATCAGCCGGCGGCACGTCATTCACTTCACCGGCGATGTCATCCGGCGGCATATGATTCACTTCACCGGCGATGTCATCCGGCGGCATTTGATCATTCACTTCGCCATGACTGGTCCAACACGTATAACCCTTTTTGAAACCCCTCTGAATCAAGTGCGCTTCAATTTGCCCTTGGTTCTTAAACACCTTTAAATTCTCGCAGTCAGTGCATGGACAGTACATATATTCCACCCCCTTATTCAACATATCCTCCTCAGCAGCTCTTGTAAAAGTAGACACGCCATTAATGTACTCTTCACTCACACGGCTCGCGGCATACATCCAGCTTAGGTCCTACGTTACGTACATACAACTTAGTATTAAAAATTAAATTAACTATTTATTACTACATATATACCGGGCCACATGTATTATATTGAGGCTTAATTTGCTAGCTCAATTCATATTACAAACACAACAGCTATTATATAACCAACAATTTTGCAAACCATCTTCAATTAATAACACTCACCAATTACTTACATCTAAATTGTAATGCATGCAAAGAAAAAATAAAATTCATTACTAACCATATCTAGAGCAACCAGAAAAGTATGAATCTTCAAAGCTCAATATCTGCCTCCTCCCACCAAATTAACTGGCCTGAAATTGCCTAGCTTGCCTCCTGAGCGAAAGAGTGCGTAGCAGCGGCTAGGTGATCTAGATCGAAATGAAGACAGATGCGGTCTGAGCAGCGCAATAAATGCCTAGTGAGCATTATCACAGACGGTTTTTTGTTCAAAACTGTCTGTGATAACCAGCTTATCACAGACGATTTTTTATTAAAAACCGTCTGTGATAATCTGGGATTATCACAGATGGTTTTTAATACAGACCGTCTGTGATACTCGTTTTCTCTAATGCGGCCAACACAGACGGTGTCCAAATTAAAACCGTCTGTGTTATTGTTGGTCACAGACGGTTTTGTCAAACCGTCTGTGATTGGCCGTCTAGTATTAGGCTTTCTGTGGTAGTGGCATTACCTAAAGTTGTCATGGTCATTCCAGATTTCCATGTGTACTTTCACATGCTAAAAACTTGAGAGACCATGTGGAGGTGACCCCATGTTTGTGATGAGTAATTGACCCTTGTTTTAGAAAGATTGAGTTTGGTTTTTGAAGTTTGTGCTGTCTCTGCAAAGTCGTAAGCCTTAGAGAGTGGTCGGCAGACCGTTTACGACCACGTTATCAGTAGCATGTGGTCAGCAGAACCTCTTACGACCACGTTGTGCCGCTTACGACCACGTTGTGTGTCGTCGTGGTCGGCTAGAAGATTTATGACCATGTTGTGCCGCTTACACCACGTTGTGTGCCGTTATGGTCGGTCGGAAGGCGTTACGACCACGACAAACGTGGTCGGAAGGTGTTACAACCACGACAAACCAGAAGAAGACGTGGTCGAAGGGCGATACGACCGCGGCTGAAGGAACTGTATGTGGTCGGAAGGTGCTTCGACCACGTTGTACGTGGTCAGAAGGGGCTTCGACCACGTTGTAAAGCACTGAACGTGGTCGGAAGGGGCTTCAACCACATTGTGATGAAGTGAACGTGGTCGTAGGGGGTTGCGACTACGGTAATTCAAGCAAGATCGAAGAAAGGGCAGTGTAGCGGCAGAGAACGTGGTCGAAACTTCAGCAAAAGGTTTATGACCACGAAGTTGAAGCGATTGGAGGAGCTATAACGTGGTTGAAGGCTGTTAGCGATGGTCATAGCTTCTATTCTCGCGGTCGTACCGACTTCTGGGTGGTCATAACGACCTGCTATGTGATCGTAGGCTATGAGTTTTTCTTGTTTTGTGCATTCGACCGGTCATAAGTGGTTTACGACCAGCTGGGGTGATTTTCGAGTACATTCTTCTAATGTAAATTTGTGATCTCAGTGTTTTGTGCAGTGCTATGTGATGTTTTTTCTTGTCTTTGATGGTTGCAGGACTTTGGAGCTAAGTCATGACGAGGCATGGAAGAGCCGGGACTAGGCACAGGAGGTGTTAAGGTCCAGAACGGTTGGGAAGGTGCCGAAGATGACTAGGCTTGCAAGGTGGCTGCACGGTTTGGACAGCAAGGAAATGGGAAGCTTCTGGGAAGGTTGCAGAGGGGCATTTTGGAGAAATATCCAAAGTCTACAAAAGAAGCTGCTCTATGTTAAAGCTGTTAAAGCATCACAGTCTGTTTGTGTTAACGGGTAAAGCATGTGTAAAACCCGGTGTTAGTTGGGGGTTAACGGGTCCCCCTGGTATCTAGAGGCTATAAATAGGGATGGAGAGCACCAGTCCGAGCAAGTCTCTAGAGTTTTGTGTTCTTGCGTGAGTTCTTGTTTTTCATTGTTGGAGTGCTTGTGCTCCTGGTCCTCCTAGAAGGAGTGGCTATAGAATCAACTTCCTGAGCAATATATCATCTCTTGGTCTATATCTATGTATGCTCGTATAGTCATATGCGTGGAGTTGAGTTGGTTTTGTTCGTTGTATGTTTGTTCTCTGGTTTTCGGTTTTGCTCTTTCGCTTTTTGATCCGAGTTTGTGCTTTCGGTTGTTCTGTGTTGATCTGACTTGCCTGGTGTTGGGAAATCATACTTGAAACCTTCATGGCCCTCCTATTCCCATTTGCATGGTCGGATTACCCTCTTTTCTTCTCAGTCTTGGTTTTGCGCTCATCTGTTGAAATCTGATGAAGTTCTCTTTTGTCTTGATAAGTTTTCAATTGAAGTCCAGAGCAACCTCCTGAGATCTTAAGCTCTATGTGTTTCATGTTTCTTGGTCTATGGATCTTTGAGTAGAAAGTTATTTGAAATCTTGTCCAGGTGGTCGTGCGCCTCACTGATTCCTCGTTTCTCCCGAGTGTGCTAAGACCATGTTCATTTCTTCGACCACGCTGTTGTCTCGAGCGGTAGTCTAGTTTCGACCGCGTTGGTAGTTCGACCACCTGTTGGCTTACGACCACAGGGTTTCGACCAGTGAACCGTCTATTTTCGACCAGTGAACCGTCTATTTTCGACCGAGTTGTTTGATTGATCACTAGTTAGCTATCGACCACTCTGTCACAGATAGACCACCACTCGGTCGGTTTGACCACAGCAAAGCGTTTCGACCGCTCTGGACTGTTCTCGGCCAGCGGTTGTTTCTTCTTAGTTTCGGTTGGTTTCCAGTGAGCTTTCAATCCCTAACTTCATAGCTCTATAGCTATTGGAGAAGAAGGGTTGTGTGAATACTTGGAGAGTTTTGAAGGCACTATTCACCCCACCTCTGTTGCTTGTTCGGTCCTACAAAACTAAACTAACATCTATTTATAAAACTCTCGAGGGAGTAATTTAACTTGGGACAAACTAGAATGGAGCTTGTATCGGTGAGACGAGTACAAGAAGTATCATGATGAAACCCAAAGAGACTTAATTGTATTCCCTACCATATTATGAGACAACACCAATGTCATCGACAACCTCGGTGACTCTATCCCTGAGAAAGAGCCTGGGAGTTTGCATGGTGTCGTTGCAGATGAGCTCAAAGTCGGGCTGCTGGAAGCAACGGGATGAGCCGATGCTAAAGGGATAGTCGAAGGTCAGATTACCGCAGCTCCTTTGACATCCTGTGAGCGTGGCAGCTGATGCAACGCTCATATTGCCATTGGAAGCTTGCACCGATAGGGTCGCAGTAAACGTGAGTAGGAGCAGAGGAAGTACTGTGTCGAAGAGGCTCATGTCCACCCTTGGGAGAAAGTGTAGCACATGTGTAAATGGTGTAGACCAAAAAATTTTCATTGAAATGGTCATAACAATCTTGTTGCTTTTGTAGTAGTCTCTGTAGTCTAGAAGGATGTTGTCTTCATGGTTCATTATTAGAAAAATTTTCGATATTCTAGCAAGATTTGTACCAAGTTTCATTCTTTAGACGCATCGTATCGAGCTCCTTCCTGGTCGAGGAGCCTTGGATCCACCCTTTGGCTAGCTAGCTGCCTCTCTTCATCCATCACCCCATCTCAACCATAGATACTAGTAGCACACGCGCCAGCATACACGCCTGCATCCTTGGCCCGGTGGCGCGCCGGTGCGACGATCGACAGCGACACCCGTGCCGAGATGACCGTCGACCGCGACGCCCGCATCGCTAAACAACCACTGGTCGCGGCGCTCGCGCCGTCACCTCCACACCAAGGAGTATTGTCGAGCGTCTTCAATGGCAGGGATCCTGGAAGGAGCACGCACTCCAAAGCCTTTGCCCCGCCGCCAGCTGTGTCGACATCCACGGGCATGCTGCGGTCATGACCTCAGCGACACCTCTGACCATGCCGTGGTCTGGTCTTCGCCGATAGACATGACTTCTCCACGGTTGACACTTGGGGATGGAGCACTCGCCCTCGATTCCTTTGCGGAGACTTCGAGTGGTCTCTACCGAAGACTTTGTAAGACT
This sequence comes from Dendrocalamus latiflorus, assembly GCA_017311315.1. NCBI lineage: Eukaryota > Viridiplantae > Streptophyta > Magnoliopsida > Poales > Poaceae > Dendrocalamus > Dendrocalamus latiflorus. The sequence goes on from CM029655.1 coordinate 24,369,613, forward strand.
TTGTATGGTCTCCGCCAAGAGCTGTGCAGATGTCATCTCCAACCACCTTGTGGTCGTAGGCCTTGCCCGACCTCCTCTGGGTCGTACTTTTGTTTTTTAAAAATAAAAAAAATCACATGTTGGCCTTGCACCTCAGTGTACTCTGTAGAGTATAAAGTGCATGGAACTTACCCGTCCCGGACAATTCTACGAAGTATAAAAAAAATCGCATGGCGGCCTCGCACCTTGGCGTATTCTGCGGAGTATGAAGCGCTGGAAACTTAGCCATCCCGGGCAACTTTACGAACTATAAAAAAATCACGTGGCGGCCTCGCGCTCTGGTGTACTCTGCGGAATATAAAGCGCTGGGAACTTAGCCGTCCTAAGCAATTCTACAAAGTATAAAAAAATTGCACGATGGCCTCACGCCCCGACGTACTCTGGGAAGTATAAAGTGCCGAGAACTTACCCGTCCCAGAAAACTCTAAGGAGCATAAAAAAGAGACATTCCTAACCCACCAGGGAGTCCCTGCCATGGACCATCACTCCTGTGAGACTCACACATTTCACGCACCTCACTAGGGAGTTCACCATGCTCCTACATCCGACCATGCCGTGGTCCAAGATTATGTCCAACCGCTTTGAGGTCGTAGACTTCACACAACCACACCATGGTCATCCGTCCGACTACCTCGCAGTCGTAGACTTCGTCCATCCATGCCGTGGTGTAGACTTCGTCCGGCGACACCGTGGTCGTAGACTCCATCCGACCACACTGTGGTCGTAGCCTCCGTCCGACCGCATCGCGATTGGGACTTTGTTTGGTAGGCGCGTCAGCTTCACCCTATTGTTGGCTTCGTCAACATCAAGTCCAAAGGGTGGGGGACCTTCGTCCAACCATGTTATGGTCGCATACTTTGTCCGACCACGTTGTGGTCGTAGATTGTGTCCGACCGCCTCGCGGTTGCAGACTTTGTCCGACCATGCTGTAGTCGTCCGTCCAACCGCCTCGTGGTCATAGACTTCGTCTGTCTACACTGTAGTCATAGACTCCGTCCGGCCACACCGTGGTCATAGACTCCGTCCGACCACCTCGCGGTCGTAGACTTCGTCCGACCAAGCCATGTTCGTACACTTCGTCTGACCACGCCGTGTTTGCAGACTTCGTCCGACCACGCTGTGGTCGTAGACTCAGCCCGGCCACATCGTGGGTGGGACTTCGTCCGCCGCACGTGTCAGCTTTGCCCCGTCGCCGACTTCATCGACGGTAGTCTGAACGGTGGGGGATGGAGCGTGCGCATTGAAGACTTCATCCCACTGCAGGCTTTGTCGACATCGTATCTTCGTCCGACCATCCGTGGTCGTAGACTTCGTCCGAACGTGTCGTGGTTGTAGACTTCATCCGTCCACACCATGGTCATAGACTTTGTTCGATCGCATCGCAGTTGGGACTTCGTCTAATGCGCGCATTAGCTTCGCCCCGTCACCGACTTCGTCGATGCCAGTCCAAATGGTGGAGGATGGTGCACGCGCGTCGAAGACTTCGTCCCACTGCCAGCTTCATCGACATCAAGTTCGAAGGGCGTGGGACCGTCGTTCGACCACGCCATGGTCGCAGACTATGTCCAACCGCCTCACGGTCACAGACTTCATCCGACCACGTCGTAGTCATCTGTCTGAGCGCCTCGCCATGGTGGTAGCAGACTTCGTCCGACCACACTGTCGTCGCAGGCTGTGTCCAACCGCCTCACGGTCATAGACTTCGTCCGACTATGCCGTGGTCATAGAATGTGTCCGACCGCCTCATGGTTGTAGACTTCGTCTGGCCACACCATGGTTGTAGACTCCTTCTGACCATCTCACGGTCATAGACTTCGTCCGACCACGCCGTGGTTGTCTATCTGACCGCCTTGTGGTCGTAGACTTCATCCGACTATGCTCTAGTCATACACTCTGTCTGACTACCTCACGGTCGTGTGGTTGTAGACTTTATCCGGCCATGCCACCGGACCACGGAAGCTTGCTGCTTGGGAATCTCAAGACCCTATTTCTTTTATTTATCTCTTGCTAGCGCAACCCTGCTCAAAAGAGCTTTTTTTGAGTGGCTTATAGCTAAAAAGCACTATAACTGGGTTGAAAAAACACTGTAGCTGACGGAGGCTTATTCAGCATAATTAAATTTAAAAAAATTAAAAATAGAAAAAACATGTTAGCCTATCACATATAATGCAAACAAATACGAGAAAAAAAGAACCAGCAAAAAAGCTCAAAAAAGCTAAAAATATAGAAAAGATAAATTTTATGAATAGTGCAAAATAAACCAGATGTCAGAAGTTCAAGCCAAAACTAGCGGAGCCTAATTGTTGCCTTGCCAGAGAGACGAATATCACCTGCCAGTGGCATGCCGTCATCCCCTAGTTGGAACCTTCGTCTGTACATCTAGCTCTTGACGCTTTGGTGTTTGGATCCACTGGATTGCTCTGCATCTATGAGACCCATCGTATCGAGCTCCTCGGTCAAGCCGCCTTGGATCCACCCTTTGCCTAGCTAGCTGCCTCTCTTCATCCATCATCCCATCTCGACCATAGCTACTAGTAGCACACACGCCTGCATCCTTGGCCCGGTGGTGTGGCACGTCGGTGGTCCTCACCACCTACCGCGGCCGTGCGGTTCCGCGTCCGATAGTGCCGTGGGGTTAGGGTATGCCGCGCTCTGGTGATGCCATAGGAGTTCCGAGAGGTCCTTAGATCTACAAAAATAACTTGATACGGAAGTCAAAATTGCAAAAAGATAGTGTTAGGGGATCAAAAAGAAAAGAAAAACTCTCTAATATAAAGGCAGCCAACAAAGTTTGGGTTGGCTACGGCTTATGATTTTAGACTCTAACGTAAACGCTAGTATGAACGAATCGAATACCATAAATTGTTTTAAATAACTGTTCCGATAATCGTCTAATTAACGTCTCTCGATCATTATACGAAGCGTCTATATCATTCATGTTTGGGTATACGAACCGTTTTTGCTAAAGGTTAAATATGCGCTCCTAATCCAGGTCTCTAGCTAGCTTCTACGTACGTACAATACAATATACAATTAATACAACATGGCTTCTACTACTGTTCTTGTGATCATCTCCTTCCTCTCATCTGTTCATCACGAATTGTTCGGCCGGAACCTTACACAGGCGGCCAGCAATTTGCATCTGGAGCAGCTTCTCCGCACCCGCCCTGCTCTCCTTCCCCGACTTTCTTGCATCCGTCAGCTTGACCTGATCCTCCGCCGTCGACGGAGGCGTCTCGCTGCCGCTCAAGAAAGGGAAACAGCCCTCACCCTGGTTCTTCTCCACAATGTGCGCAATGCGGAAGAAGCTCTACACGCATTGCAGAGACTGATGGATAGCCTTGCCGATCAAGCAGAAACGGCAGATTCTGAGGAATCTTTTCATGCTATCCTGTACGACATTATGGATGCTGCTGATCATTTGCCCAGGCTGCACGAGGAAGTGCTGAGGACAAGGGCAATCTTAACGGCGTTCGAGAATTTAGCGGCTGATCCTCCAAGTCCCCAAGTTGAAGAAGAAGCTTACGAAGCCCAAAAGAATACAATCTGGGAAACTCTTTACCTGTGCGACTTTTGTAATAAATTTGCCTCTAATTGAAATTAATAAATTTGCCTTTAATTTGTGACCTCTTGTCTCAGTAGTTCTGTAGTTAAGTTATTAGAAGCAATGTGTACTTATATATTAACCTCTGATCTAGAATATGACAGACAAAGGGACATCACAGCCGGTTCTTGTGAAAAACCGTCTGTGAACATTCCCAGACGGTTCTTAACAACAACCGGCTGTGATAGTCGACACAACACAGACGGTTTTTAATAAAAAACCGTCTGTGATAATCTCAGATTATCACAGACGGTTTTTAATAAAAACCGTCTGTGATATTCTAGTATCACAGACGGTTCAGCAGTAAGAACCGTCTGTGATACTCCTTTTTCCCGCCACAAATACCACAGACGGCCTTCAAATTAAAACCGTCTGTAATAGTTTACATTACAGACGGTTTCACAAAACCGTCTGTGATTTGCCGTCTACTATTAGTCTTTCTGTAGTAGTGTAAGTTACTTTAAAATAGTGATAAAAAACTATTCTACTTATTTGTTTAAGAGTTTATAAACTATATGTCGTGAACCAAAAATAACTCAGCCGATTACTTCAATCACCATCCATCGTTTCTAGTTTTTCACATTCGCAGCTCCAATGGTACCGGAGACACCAATAGCTGGCCAGTCAACGGATAGACAAGCTTGAACAGATACACTGGGAGTGTACGTCCGTACGTACCCAAAATATATATCAAAGCAATTCATGATGGCAACTTCAATCCCCATGTCACATGTCAGGAATGCCAACCTGCTGTCTTAGCAGTGCCGCCAATTAGTTGACTCCAAATCCGAACACCGACAAGATCTGAAAGAGGTCGGATAAGACTTTGCTTATTTATTTCGATTTAAGCTTCTCGTTTTTAATTTATTTTGTATTATTTCTAAATTTCATCTTTTTCTAGCTTTTTAGAGTTTTTTACCGGTTCTTTTTCTTGTATTTATTTGCATTATCCGTGATGGAGTAACCTATTTTTTCATTTTTAAATTTTTCTTTAAATTTAGTTACGCCAAATAAGCCACTATCAGTTATAGTGTAATTATAGTTTGTTATAGTACAATTTTAATTATAAACTAGTTTATTTCATTTCAACCGAGCGGTATCTAAAGAGAACATTCGTGAGCTTGCCAATCGACTGACAAACCTAGTGTCGCTGTTACAAAGAACACTCAACATTACTCGGACATGACGAGTTTCTTGCACGTGTAGGCCGGGAAGTGTTTATAAATAGACGAGGTTTGGATGTGTGAAAGGAGTATGATGATCGAAGACATTCTGTTGCACTCATAGTGTCCATGGATGTGTGATCGATATTAGTTTGCCATGCAATTCCTATCTAGTGCAAACACGTATACTTAGGTGGAGAAAACAAACTATAATTGCATATATCTACGTCTAGGATTTAGTATAAGTGATTATGAAACTACTATGCATTGAGAGGGGTTTGGGGTTGTAGCTTTAGGGCGTCCGCAATGGTAATAGGCTAATAGCTAGTACTAGCTATATAGTCAGCTGACGTGGAGGTGAGAGACAAAAGCAAAGACTATTTTATATTGTTGGACCCACATGCTCCTCTCTCATGTTCTTGGACTACGTGAAATAGATCAGCTATTTACTCGTCGCTAGTGACTACTCTCTCTCCTACTTTTTCCTTGCCACATCAGATCTAGCTAACTAAATAGCCAGCTGTTGGAGACGCCCTTAGGATGGGTTCAGAACAGCACTCGTTTGGCTTATCAATTTTTACTATACTACTAGCTTTGAAATGGTGCGTCTTTTTAAGGTGTGGACTATAGGTAGGTTATAGTAGACGCTGTATCGAGTTCAGCTATACCAGCTAAAATCACATGTAATTATTTTCCTCTATGTACTATCTCTCACGAACAGTCAGAATTCAAAACCATAACCAAAAAGTCAAAACAACATCCTAAAATAACCCACCCTTTCATGATGCATATACTCTCCCTTGAAGCTACCGCTTGAAGCTATTATGCATTGGACTAGAAATTTCGTACCAAACAGACATATCATTCAAAGCAATGGGTGACTTTTAAGAGGCTCTGTTGATGCATCGTAATCCGTAGTTCTAATTTAAGGTATGCATAGAAAGATTTTGGCTACTGGATCTGGAGCATCCTAACCATTGATTCATCATTTTGGGGAGCATACATTCAAAGTTGATCGCTTGCCCAATGTTGTTGAAAAGCCCCAAAAATTTCAAACCCAAAATTTTCCTTTGCTTTTGCTGGTTTTTGAGTGAAGTTTGGAAACTTTCCCTTTTTGGAAAGTCTCCCGGAGCCGCTTTCCCCTTTTGGCCGGGCGCCTTCCCCTTTTCGTTGGCGCCCCTCCTCCTTCCCGCTTCCCTCTTTCCCCAACGCCTTCCCCACTCCCTCTCCCCACTGGCGCCTCCCCCCCCCCCCCCGCCTTCTCCCTCGCGCACGCGCTGCACTCGCGCTAGAGCCGCGCCTCGCGCCCCCGGTTTTACCCCGCGCTTGCGTCACCCCGACACCCCGGTCCGAAACCGGCAGCGCTCTCTCGCCGACCCCACCTGTCAGCCGCCGCCTGTCCCCTCTGTCGCGCGGGAGCTCGCGCTCGCCCATGCCGTTTGGCTGCCCGCTCCCGTGCCGTCCCTCGCCATTCACTACAAGAGATCTGGCCTTCTATGATAGTCAAATTATGACGTTAATAGGCTTTTTCATGTCACAGACTACATTTTATGACACTGCAGTGACAAAGTGACTGTCGTCACAGAAGGTGGGTCACTAACCACCTTCTGTGACCAACAGAGAAAGCTGTCATAGATCTCATGACAGCTGTTCTTCTATCACTAACTTGTGACGGCAATATCTGTCACTAAATATGTCACAACATATTGAACAGGATAGCGACACGTGTATGTTGACGTGGCACATCTGACGTGGCACTGACGTGGCGAATGACATGGCATAAACAATATGACGAAAAAACATCATAAACATGAATTTAACCCATATAACATGGGCTGTTGTTTTCACTAGTTAATTGGGCTAAGCCCAGTTAGGCCACATGTTGTGGCTGGCCTTTTTAGGCCTAATTTATTATCATTTTTTTCCTGTGATTTTTTGGCCGACGTGTTGTTGTAGCCCAATCTCATATTGTGGGCTACCCCATTTAAAAAATCGAGTGAACTAAGAGATCAAACACTGCCAAACCGAGTGTACTAGAAGTGCAGTTTGGGCTGGGAACCAAAAGATCAAACATTGCTGAGAGAGAGAGAGAGAGAGAGAGAGAGAGAGAGATAAAAACAATAAAAACAAAATCAGCAAACAGTGAATTAAGTTCTGGCCGAAAGTGCTAGTAGCATTTAACATCATACTGACCATACCAAAACATGCATACAAAATGCCTCACATCAATTTCCAGTACAGCCCACCAAAATACATGTATCAGCCACCAAAATACAGATACCAGCCACCAAATCATAGGTGTCAAAGTCTTCAACTACAATAACAGCAGGCACACCAATTTAGGTCAACCATACACAACCTCAGGCACCATACACAACCTCAACCATACAGCAAGCCACCAAAATATCAGCCACCACATATGGATGCAAAAGAGGCACAGAACAAGTAGAAGCAAAAGAGGCACAGCAAGCTCAGGGAGGAGCGATCTGACCCTGTCCAAATGTTATCATTTGCCGAATGAGGTTCTGAGTATCTGTTGTCGTCTTCTTCAGGCTCTCAATCTCGTCAGCTTGTTTGTCGATTTTTGCATCAGATTCTTGTGCCTGCGCCTTCAATGTTTCAACCTCCTGCCGAAGTCCTGCCGCCTCTTGCTTCTCTGCCTCCAGTTCAGCCTGTAGCTTTTGCATCTCTTGTGAAACATTGTTTGTCTTGGCAGCAGGCTGCTGAATTCCGACATTACGAAGGAATGTATTTGACTTCGGCAGGACTTGGGAAACAGCTTCTGTAGAAGTCTTTTGTTGCTGCCTGATGGCTTCCATATCATCCTAGCAATCAAAGCAGTGTTTCAGTTTTGCATTATTATGTAAAGGTTTATTACACAATGTACTTAATAAAAGAAGAGGTAATAGTTTAGTACTTACTATAGCTTTCTTCACAGATTCACTGAAACCTTTAGTTTTGCTGCAGTGCATCTCCTTGAATAGATCAATTGCAGTGGGCTCAGTGTTTTTGTATTTTTCTTGCTTCTGAAATGTTGAGAGAAACAGGATGACATGAGTAATGGATATGTTGAAATACACACATAACACAAAAAACATGTTCCCCAGCACATGCATGGTCTCATTCAACTAGATGACATGATAGTTTTTTCTTTCTTACCGTGATGTAGGCTTGTGCAATGTAAGACCGAGATCCAGTGCGCTGCTGAAACTGAACTTGTTGACGATTCAGTTGGTTTTTGCCACATTTCTCCTGAACATGACACAATTGTGTAGCATAAGTAACATAACCACTATGCATCTATTTCCATGTAATTAGCAGGTCTTTGCAACCTCATTTTCATTTGTTTTTACAGATGGAAAGAGTATTATCCTATAAAGGTAGTAAATTAACATCACAGGCCACTACTACATCAAAAATTCAAATAGAGCTGATACAAATACAACTGCAATCTGCAATCTGAGGCTATCAAATTTTATGCTATTGTATCTTAGGAAGGTATGGGGTTGAACATCTCAGGAACATTACATGAATTATCATATCACACAATCTCAAAACTGCTATAATAAATCTGGAATTATCATATATAGCTGCCATGTACCAAGCCCTACTAACAGAATCAACAGATCTCAAATCTACCTCGTATCAGAATTGTATATACTTAGCCAAACATGAAACTATGCTCGAATCCAACTACAAAGGTCACAAAATGAAATCTGTTATAAACATTACCTTGTGCTTTGGGCTTGACCACATGGCTACCAATTCTCTCCATTGTTCATCATTCATAGACTTCAAGGGAGATGTAGTCCTCACTTGATTTGCCGGCACCCCATCGAAGTAGTCCCTTTTGAGCCTATACCTCATCTGGCGTGTTCCACCCTTTAGCAAGTCAATACATGCAGATGTTACAGGCTCGCTGTTTATGTCCATGGTGAATTTTCCCTATCCGTCAAATAGCATAACATTAAGATTTGACAAAGTAGAAAGTAACTATAATAATTTTATGTACTGTTCAATATGGCTAATGTATTTTTGCTGATGATTTTAATTTTGCTACTAACCTACATACACATATGACTGACTAACACACAATGTAGAAACATGTAAGCAACAAGATTAATTCCAACACAACATGGCCAAATATGGTTGATCTATTCATACTAACTATTTAAATTGTACACTAACATGTAAGTCCGCATAGGTGAAATACCAAATGAAACATACATAAATTGATATAGGTGGGGAGTAAACATGAACTGGACACTAATTATTCAAGTTCTGAGCCAAACAAACACGGTTCTGAGTACAGATGGGTAAAAAATCAGGTCAGAGGTACAACTGACCTTGTGGATCGTAGATCAGATCTGGAGAGGACCTTGCGGAGAGGACACCTTCTGGATCTTGGCCTTAGAAGAAGGGAACAAAAATAGGGTAAGAAGAGGGAGGATTCCCACGGTTGCCACCGGCGCCTCGCGCTCAGCATGGCCGGCCCTCGACGGGCCTCCGCGCGCTCAGCTGGCTCGGCCGCCGCCACCCATCGCGCGCCTGCATCGCTCGGCCGCCGCCTGCCACGAAGGGGACAACTGGATCCAACGAAGGCGCCCTCGCGGCTCGAGTGCTTGACGGCGGAGCGGTACTAGGGAGCACAGCGCTAGGTGGACCCGTGGAGGCGACGGGGCTAGCTGAGGCGGACCGGAGGTAGAGGGAGACGAGGGGGAACCACGGAGGCCGCCAACGGCGAAGGGGGGCGTGGGAGGCAGCGGCTCCATCGGTGAGGGAGAGAGAGGGCGAGGTAGTCAATCGCGTGGAGACAGCCACGCCGGCGTGGGACCCACAGCCACATAGCATAACAAGGCATTTTAAAAAAAATATAATGGTTTTATATTTTATGATGATTCAATATTGTCACGATTTATCGTCACAAAGCCCATGCAAAGCATACTATGATGTTGTCAACTGATTGTTTATGACAAAGGCACAGCTTGGTCATAAACGCTTGTCATCCCATGAACAATTGTCATAAACAGAACCTGTTTGTGACAGATAAGTGCTCTGTCATTCGAAAACTGTCATAGAAGGCCCCATCTCTTGTAGTGATTATGGCTGCCCAGCTCCCGGTCACAGCCTCATTACGCGGAGGAGATGCCCCACCTGCTCCCGTCACTCCTGTTGACCCCGGCGCCGCGCCCGTGCTTTCTCCCCTCGGGTCCCCTTCTCTCCGCCCGGGGCATAAAAGCCGCTCCCCTGCTCCCTCACTTCCCCTTGCTTCCCAAGCCTCCCAAACACCCACATTCGCATCCCACCGCTCCTAGACAGCTCCCGGAGCAACCGATTGAAGCCACATCGCCCCAATCGCCGTCGCCGCTCTCCCCTGTGCCGGCGACCCCCGTGAATTGATCCCCATCCCCGTTCCCCCATTCCTCGATTCTTCTCGCCCAGAGCATCTCCGTTGTCCCCTCATTGCTTTGATGCTTGTCTCTGGCCAGGTGGAGCCCTGTGGAGCGCTGTCGTCGAAGCTCACCGCCGGCTGGAAACACCTCCCCGAGGCCAGCTCACCTCGAAGCTCCCCAGCTCACACCTCCACCGCCAATGTGAGCCCCGAGCCCCCCTGAACGTGTAGCCGCCGCCGATTTGGCCCTTTCGGCCCCGGTGACCCCCTTCATCACCGGGAGACCGAACCTCCCCTTTTTGCCTCCCGCCTTCTCCATTGATCCCCTTCCCCTCCAAAGCCCCAAAATGGGTTCCCCGTGTCAACCTCAACCCGTTGGTGCCCTCCCATGCTGTCGGCAACCCCTCGCCGTCGCCGGAGAGCAGAGGCTCATGTCTCTGCCCCTCTGCTGCGCGCGCCCGGCGAGAGGAAGAAGACGATGGACGTGGCTCCATCTTGGCCGTCTTCTCCCGTCCGTGCCGTCTAACTTCGACCGTCGAATGACACGTTCTCTCTGCCGTCCGATCGTCATAAACTTCGCCCTCCGCACCCATCTGATTCCACCTCTTCGCTCCACCCGCCTTCCTCACGTCGCATCCGTCCGATCGCCACCTCACTTCAATCCAGGTCGCCCACTCCTGTTTCATCCGGGTCGTCCGCCCGAGCAACGCGTCCGCCATCTGGGCCACGCGGGCGCACATTGGCGTGGGCCGACTCCTTTCGGCCTGCTTCGTCGCTCGAGCGCGCGCACTTGCGGGCCATGCGGAGCGCGCCGCCATGTGCCGTGCTGGCCGTGCCAGGCCGCACTATAGCCCGAGGCCGGCCCGTTACTGTTTAAATGATTTTTCCAGTGATTAAATCTTTTCTAAAATCTCAGAAAATCCAAATAAATCCCAGAAAATCCCAAAAATTCCCAAATTTCACCACTTTGCTCTATTCGATGTCCTGAAGCCATTTTTGACCTCCATTTCACCAAATTCATCCCAGAAAAATTCTACAAATTCCAATTTGAGGATTTATCCATTTTACACCTTCTCAATAGATTATTTTACCACGCTTGATTAGGCTCAAGCCGGACTTATGTTATTTTATGTGTTTGCGCTAGTTTCAAAGATCCCGGAAGTTCAGGTGCAGTCCCAGGATCCAGGAGCTTCTACGTTTGAGCTAGCCGAGATCGTCCAAACTAACGGCAAGTCACAAAACCTTTGATCATGTTGTATCCCATGTTGATTAATTATGTTATTATCTTATTTGCATTATGTTAGTTGTGAAATGCTAGTTCAAAGTAAAACAAAATGTTTAGAATGACGTGTTATATAGATAAGTCCTACCACCGACAAATGCCATGTTAAACTTGTAGCCCCGCCTTTGTTAACTCTAGAAATAATTACTTGGTAATATAGATAACTGTAGGTTATTATTATCACACAAAGTCTTTACACTAATAAGGTGTGGCTGCGGGCCAATAGAATTTGGAAAACCCGACTCTAAGGTAGGGTGGTATGGGACAACGTATCTTAGAGTGGAGAGTGCCGGCGTGTACAAGTTAGGGTAAGGGTGTTGGGGAAGGAGCCGCGAGACGGTCTTCGCCCATTTCTTACCCTAGTATTGGAGTTAGGGTAAGGATGTTGTGGGGAACCGTGAGACGGTCGACGCCCACCGCTTACCCTAGATTGGAGGTCGCGGACCTGGCGAGGTTGCGGACCCCGTGAAAATATAAGGACTGGACCCTTATGCCGAGCAATTGACATAGTGATCGTTCAACCATAGGAGTTGACTTGTCAACACTGGTTTAGTAGCTGCTCAACTCGTTTGAAACTCTACAGGTGTTGAGAAGGCAGGGTGTCGGGAAGTTAGGTTAGGTATGCCGTGCTGCGGATACCTAACAACGGTACGGTTCACTCAAAGCGGACAGGAGTTTTCATGTGCCAGACCTGAGTGGATTCTACCGGGTAGAGCCTATATAAATAATTGAGCAGTGAAACGACCTGGCTTTCTTAACTCTGTCGCGGGAGTTAAGGGATCGTGTGGGTAAAGCTGAGCAAACTTTGCATAGTCAAATAAATGGTATTCAAATACGCCGTGCTCCCGGTTAATGGAGCTATGTCACTTGGGTGATTCCAGCCGCGAAGCTTAAGTAGTTATGTAAATGCTTTAACTTGGTTAGTTGGTTAATTATCTTTTTATGAAAACCCCTAATGTTTAAGCAGTAGTTTTCATCCGGTGAATTTCCAAAATGTTTACAAATAAAATTGCATCCACTCAAAGTTAATAAACCAAGTATACTCCCTTTGTTTGTTAATCCGTGCAAGTAGTAAGATAGGGTTTCCCTTGTGACTTGCTGAGCTGGTTAGCTCACGGCTTGTTGAACCCCTCTTTAGAGGATCAAGACGTTGGTGAAGGTCTCCCCGTTGAGGACGCTCCAGAGGATCTCTTCTTTGACGAGGACCCGTGGCTTTAGGTCTCCACTGTGCTCAAGCTGATCTTGGAGTCTTTTGTGATGTAATATAAACTTTGGGCTTGCACGCCCCGCTGTTGAAAACTGGTTGTTAAACCGTATTGAAATATATGCTGGACTTTTGTTGTAAGCATGTGATGGTTCACTCTTGCGTGACATTCCATAACTGTTCAAGCGTGAATAGTTGCAGGATGCCGTGTCCTCAGGCACCCTGGAAACAGGGGCGTTACAAGAAGTGGTCCTCGGGCATCGCCACCCTCGTGGTTCAGCAGGCGTTCAGATACGATCGAGCCGTCACGGAGTCCCGTTCTGTGCAGAGTCAGCTGTGGGAGGCTCGTCAGGAGGTGCAGCAGCTCCGAGCAGCCTTGGTCCGCTTCGAGGTAGTCGAGGCAGGCGAGGCATCTGACTGTGGGGAGTCTCCGAGTGTTCACTCCTCATGTGCGTCTGTGCAGTCTCGGCCTAGGCGCAGGATGACTGCAGGGGAGTACCGTGCTAGGTTTCGCCCTGCAGCCGCTCTAGCAGGTGTAATCATGAACCCTAAGTGGTCTGTGTACCACTTGCATATTGTAAATTTGTGTTCATTAATCTTTTATGTTGTTTGCTTAATTATCAGTATTCCCTCTGTGTTCCAAGCTTTCTCCTGCCCCTTTCGCTCTTGTTCTTACCTTTGTTCGCCCTATACTTGCCTTAAAATTCGATGTCTTACTTATCTATTCTTGTTTGCCAAAGTCGTTGCAAAGTTAATCTCAAGTTTCCAATTGACAGATGGATCCAGCACAGCAGAGCGGTCAGACCAGCGGGCAGGGTGCACCTGCCACAGATCAAGCAACACTTGCCAGCGTGATAGCGATGTTAGAATAGAACCGCTACCAAGGAAAACAGAATATTTTACGAGTGCTAGATCAGCAGGCACGACTCCTTGAGCAGATTGCAGCTAGATCTCCAGGTATACAAGGTGGAGGCAATGCCACTCGGGATGGTTCCCCAATTACCACCCGATGGGCAGACTTTCTAAAGACATGTCCACCGGCCTTTTCCACATCAGCTGATCCTATAGCAGCTGAGGATTGGCTAGTGGATGTGGAGAGGAAGTTACAGACTATTCAATGTGAAGACAAAGAAAAGGTGTTGTATGCTTCCCACCTGTTGCAAGGCGCTGCAACAACATGGTGGGTTAACTATCAACGCACCCAAAAAGACAAAGAAATCGATTGGGAAGAATTCTCAAAGGCCTTCCGTAAAGCTCATATACCAGATGGCATTATGGAGGCTAAGCGCCGAGAATTCTTGGCGCTTAAACAAGGTGGACGCACGGTCATGGAGTACCTGCATCAATTTAACCACCTTTCCAGATTTGCTCCCGATGATGTTGACAAGGAAGAAAAGAAGATGAGCAGATTCCGAGCGGGACTACAACAGTCTTTGAAATTTCATATTTCAGCCATGAAATTCAAAGACCTGCATGATATGGTGGACAGCTTGATTAATTCAGAAGAGGCCAGAGGTGAAATGGAAGCTTTCAGGAAGCGTAAGGCAGTACATAAGTCCCAGTCATCTTCACACAGTGCTCAGCGGAGCAAGACCACGGGATCGTCCTCATTTCGATCCCAACCCTCTCGTCAGTTTGTGATGCTACCGAAGAACCAGTCTGGCCAGTCTCAACAGTATAACTCTCCTTTACCCTTGGCCATCAAGTGCCCCACCTGCGATGGGAACCATCTTGCTAGCAGCTGTCCTCGAAGGTCAAATGCTTGTTTCCATTGTGGAGAGATTGGGAATTACAGGGATCAATGTCCCTGGAAGAATTTGCCATCAGATGCCGCAAAACTCCAAGTCCAGAGTCAGCAGCAGCAGGAAACCAAGTCACAGGCAGGCTCTAGCGCTCCCAAGGGAGGCTATCTGCAGATCAAGGCAGCCGGACCTCAATCACCCGCAGGCACAGCAAATTTCACATCTGCAGGCCGAGGCAGAGGCCGCACCAGACCCATCTTCTATGCAAGGGTGAATCATGTGTCCGCGGAAGATGCAGCTGGAGCTAGTAATATCATTGCTGGTATGTTCCCAATCAACTCCATACCTGCATTGATTTTATTTGACCCTGGTGCAACACATTCGTTTATTTCGAAGAGTTTCGCTTCAAGAAACCAGTTGCCCTCTGTTTCACTGCCAAGACCTTATGTGGTTGAAACCCCTAGGGTTAGAATGGAGTCCCACAGTGGGTGTGCCGGACTTAATATAAGAATCCAAGGGGTAGATTTTAGAGCAGATTTGCTGCAGTTAGACATGTCAGGATTGGATGCCATTTTGGGCATGAACTGGTTAGCCAAGAACAAAGGCAAGGTAGATTGTGAGATCAAAATAGTATCATTGGTTAATCCTGAAGGTCAGAGAGTGGTAGTAAAAACAGACCGAGAAGTATTGAAGGATGTAAGAAAGTGCATGATCAACATGTTAGCAGTCACACTTGATCAAGTGCCAGTAGTACAAGAATATCCAGATGTGTTTCCGGAAGAACTGCCAGGCAGACCCCCTGACTGACAAGTAGAACTTGCCATAGAGTTAATTCCAGGCACGAAGCCAATTGCCAAACATCAGTACAGAATGTCAGCTAGTGAACTGAAAGAGCTCAAAAGACAGTTAGATGAACTGCAAGAGAAAGAGTTTATTCGACCAAGCGTTTCCCCTTGGTCGGCCCTAGTTCTATTTGTGAAGAAGAAGAATGGAGAGCTAAGAATGTGTGTAGACTACAGGGGACTGAATGCTATCACCATCAAAAACAAGTGCCCATTGCCCAGAATTGATGACCTGTTTGATCAGCTCAAGGGTGCCAAAGTATTCTCCAAGATCGATTTGCACTCGGGTTATCATCAGCTTAAGATCCGAGAGCAAGATCGAGAGAAGACAGCCTTCATCACTCTATACGGATTGTATGAGTTCACGGTCGTGCCCTTTGGTTTAACCAATTCGCCAGCTTATTTCATGAATCTTATGAATCTGGTGCATATGGACCAACTGGACCGATTCGTGATAGTCTTTATTGATGATATTTTGATTTACTCCAAAAGCGAAGAAGAGCACAAGGAGCATTTGCACATGGCATTGACCAGATTGAGAGAGCATCAGCTGTATGCCAAGTTCGACAAATGTAGCTTTTGGCTGAAAGAAGTTGCTTTCTTGGGTCATATTATATCAGAAGATGGAGTCAAGGTTGATCCGGAAAAGATCGCCGCAGTCATGGAATGGAAGCAACCCAAGACAGTGACGGAAGTGAGGAGCTTTCTTGGATTGGCGGGCTATTATCGTCGATTCATAGAAGGATTCTCAAAAATTTCTCGTCCGCTCACTCAACTACTAAAGAAAGACAAGCCCTTCACATGGACAGATGCTTGTGAAGAGAGTTTCCAGCTATTGAAGACCAAGCTGACAACAATGCCAGTCTTGATTTTACCCAACCCAGAAAAGGAGTTCCAAATCTATTGTGATGCTTCAAAGTAAGGTTTGGGATGTGTACTTATGCAAGACGAAAAAGTTGTTGCCTATGCTTCAAGACAACTGAAGCCACATGAAGAGAACTACCCAACACACGATTTGGAGCTAGCAGCTGTAGTGCATGCACTCAAAATTTGGCGGCACTACCTGCTAGGGAATCGTTGTGAGATATTTTCTGATCACAAGAGCTTGAAGTATCCGTTCACACAGCCAGAGTTGAACATGAGGCAACGAAGATGGCTGGAATTGATCAAAGATTATGATGTTGAGCTTCAATATCACCCGGGCAAAGCCAATGTGGTTGCTGACGCCCTCAGTCGAAAGGTTCGATCAAGCAAACCCAACACCACAGAGTACCCACCAAAGTTGCAAAGGGATATACTACGACTGAATTTAGTGATCACAGAACAAGGCAACATGACAGCACTAGAACTTCAACCGTTATTGACAAATCAGATTAAGGCAGCGCAAGACGAAGCTGAAGAGATTCAAAAACTGAAAAACAAGGTTCAAGAAGAAGATTCGTCTGAGTATGCGATAGACGAACATGGAATCCTTACTTTCTGTGGCCGCTATTGCATACCCGACAAGAAAGAGTTAAGAGAGTTAATTCTGTCCGAAGCTCATTCATCTCAATTCTCAATTCACCCAGGAGGCACAAAAATGTATCAAGATTTGAGGAAAAGTATTGGTGGAACCTGATGAAGAAAGAGGTGGCAGAATATGTTGCCAAATGTGATGTCTGCCAGCAGATCAAAATAGACCACCAAAAACCATCGGGATTGTTGCAGCCTTTGCCAATTCCCGAATGGAAATGGGATAGCATTGGTATGGACTTCATTACTGGACTTCCCAAAACTCGTGAAGGATATGACGCTATCTGGGTCATTGTTGATAGATTGACCAAGGTGGCTCATTTCCTCCCGATCAAGCAAACCTATGAGAAGGATAAGCTTGCCGAACTGTATTTGACAAGGATAGTGACATTGCATGGAGTCCCAAAGAAAATAGTCTCAGATAGAGGAGCGTAATTTACATCCAAGTTTTGGGAGAAATTACATGAAGCTATGGGCACCGATCTGAACATCAGCTCAGCATATCATCCGCAAACAGATGGACAGACAGAGAGAACCAATCAGATTTTAGAAGACATACTGAGAGCTTGCGCTATGGTGTATGGAGCAGCGTGGAATACTTGCCTACCATTCGCTCAATTCTCCTAAAATAATAGCTACCAAGCCAATATCCAGATAGCCCCGTTTGAAGCTTTGTATGGTAGAAAATGCAGGACCCCTCTGAATTGGTCGGAAACAAGAGAACGGCAACTTATTGGTCCTCAAATTGCTCAAGATGCAGAGGCACATGTCATAATTATCAGAGACAGACTCAAGATTGCACAATACCGACAGAAGAGCTATGCGATGACCGCATGAAGGATTTGAGCTTTGAAGTTGGAGACTTCGTCTATATCAAAGTCACCCCATTCAAGATAGTGAAGAGATTCCAAATCAAGGGCAAACTAGCACCGAGATATGTGGGACCGTTTCAAATAATCGGAAGAGTTGGGGAGGTAGCTTATAAAGTACAACTCCCGCCCAACTTATCAAGAATCCACAATGTGTTTCACATATCACAGCTTCAGAAGTGTCTACGCCAACCTACCGATGAAGTATCTTTGTCCGATATTGAACTACAAGACGATTGGACATACCCTGAAGAACCTTTGCAGATACTTGAGACGACAGAGTGGCAGCTCAGAAACAAGAATGTTATATTTTGCAGGGTGCAGTAGAAGAATCACACGGCGGATGAGTCCACTTGGGAAAGAGAATCAGATTTGCAGCGGGATTTCCCCAACTTACTCCCTGGACCAAGTTAATCTCGGGGTCGAGATTCTTTTAATGGGGGTAGGTTGAAATGCCCCAAAAATTTCAAACCCAAAATTTTCCTTTGCTTTTGCTAGTTTTTGAGTGAAGTTTGGAAACTTTCCCTTTTTGGAAAGTCTCCCAGAGCCACTTTCCCCTTTTGGCCGGGCGCATTCCCCTTTCCGTTGGCGCCCCTCCTCCTTCCTGCTTCCCTCTTTCTCTGACGCCTTCCCCGCTCCCTCTCCCCGCTGGTGCCTATCTCCCTTCCCGCCTTCTCCCTCGCGCACGCACTTGCGCTGCGCGCTACACTCGCGCCGAAGCCGCGCCTCGCGCCCCCGGCTTTACCCCGCGCTCGCGTCACCCCGACACCCCGGTCCGAAACCGACAGCGCTCTCTCGCCACGCGTCGCCTTTTTCCTTCCCGACCCCACCTGTCAGCCGCCGCCTGTCCCCTTTGCCGCGCGGGAGCTCGCGCTTGCCCATGCCGTTTGGCCGCCTGCTCCCGTGCCGTCCCTCGCCATTACGGCTGCCCAGCGCCCGACCACAACCTCATTAAGTAGAGGAGACACCCCACTTGCTCCCCATCACTCCTGTTGACCCCGGCGCCGTGCCCGTGCTTTTTCCCCTTGGGTCCCCTTCTCTCCGCCCGGGGCATAAAGGCCGCTCCCCTACTCCCTCACTTCCCCTTGCTTCCCAAGCGTCCCAAACACCCATATTCGCATCCCAACGCTCCTAGGCAGCTCCCGGAGCAAATGATTGAAGCCACATCGCCCCAATCGACGTCGCCGCTCTCCCCTGTGCCGGCGACCCCCGTGAGTTGATCCCCATCCCCGTTCCCGCATTTCTCGATTCTTCTCGCCCAGAGCATCTCCGCTGTCCCCTCATTGCTTTGATGCTTGTCTCTGGCCAGGTGGAGCCCCGTGGAGCGCTGTTGTCGAAGCTCACCGCCGGCTGGAAACACCTCGCCGAGGCCAGCTCACCTCGAAGCTCCCCAGCTCACACCTCCACCGCCAATGTGAGCCCCGAGCCCCCCTGAATGTGTAGCCACCGCCGATTTGGCCCTTTCGGCCCCGGTGACCCCCTTCATCGCTGGGAGACCGAACCTACCCTTTTTGCCTCCCGCCTTCTCCATTGATCCCCTTCACCTCCAAAGCCCCAAAATGGGTTCCCCATGTCAACCTCCACCCGTTGGTGCCCTCCCCTGCCATCGGCAGCCCCTCGCCGTCGCCGGAGAGCAGAGGCTCATGTCTCTGCCCCTCTGCTACGCGCGCCCGGCGAGAGGAAGAAGACGATGGACGTGGCTCCATCTCGGCCGTCTTCTCCCATCCGTGCCGTCTAACTTCGACCGTCGGATGACACGTTCTCTCTGCCGTCCGATCGTCATAAACTTCGCCTTCCGCACCCGTCCGATTCCACGTCGTCGCTCCACCCGGCTTCCTCACGTCGCATCCGTCCGATCGCCACCTCACTTCAATCCAGGCCGCCCACTCCCGTTTCATCCGGGTCGTCCGCCCGAGCAACGCGTCGGCCATCTGGGCCACGTGGGCGCGCATTGGCGTGGGCCGACTCCTTTCGGCCTGCTCTGTCGCCCGAGCGCGCGCGCTTGCGGGCCGCGCTGGCCATTCGGCCGTGCGGGCCACATAGTGCCAGGCTGCACTGTAGCCCAAGGCCGGCCCGTTACTGTTCAAATGATTTCCAGTGAATAAATCTTTTCTAAAATCCCAGAAAATCCAAATAAAGCCCAAACAATCACAGAAAATCCCAAAAATTCCCAAATTTCACCACTTTGCTCCATTCGATGTCCTGAACCCATTTTTCACCTCCATTTCCCCAAATTCATCCCAAAAAATTCTAAAAATTCGAATTTGAGGATTTATGCATTTTACTCCTTTTCAATAGATTATTTTGCCTCGCTTGATTAGGCTCAAGCCGGACTTATGTTATTTTATGTGTTTGCGCTAGTTTTGGAGATCCCAGAAGTTCAGGTGCAATCCGAGGATCCAAGAGCTTCTACGTTCGAGCTAGCCGAGATCGTCTAGATTAACGGCAAGTCACAAAACCTTTGATCATGTTGTATCCCATGTTGATTAATTATGTTATTATGTTATTTGCATTATGTTAGTTGTGAAATGCTAGTTCAAAGTAAAACAAAATGTTTAGAATGACGTGTTATATAAATAAGTCCTACCACCGACAAATGCCATGTTAAACTTGTAGCCTCGCGTTTGTTAACCCTAGAAATAATTACTTGGTAATATAGATAACTGTAGGTTATTATTATCACGCAAACTCTTTACACTAATAAGGTGTGGTTGCGGGCCAATAGAATTTGGAAAACCGGACTCTAAGGTAGGGTGGTATGGGACACCGTATCTTAGAGCGGAGAGTGCTGGCGTGCACAAGTTAGGGTAAGGGTGTTGGGGAAGGAGCCGCGAGACGGTCTTCGCCCTTCTCTTACCCTAGGATTGGAGTTAGGGTAAGGGTGTTGTGGGGAACCGCGAGACGGTCGACGCCCACCGCTCACCCTAGGTTGGAGGTTGCGGACCTGGCGAGGTTGCGGACCCCGTGAAAATATAAGGATTAGACCCTTACGCCGAGCAATTGACATAGTGATCGTTCAACCACAGGAGTTGACTTGTCAACACTGGTTTAGTAGCTGCTCAACTCGTTTGAAACTCTACAGGTGTTGAGAAGGCAGGGTGTCGGGAAGTTAGGTTAGGTATGCCGTGCTGCGGATACCTAACAACGGTAGGGTTCACTCAAAGCGGACAGGAGTTTTCATGTGCCAGACCTGAGTGGATTCTACTGGGTAGAGCCTATATAAAGAATTGAGCAGTGAAACGACCTAGCTTTCTTAACTCTATCGCGGGAGTTAAGGGATCGTGTGGGTAAAGCTGAGCAAACTCTGCAGAGTCAAATAAATGGTATTTGAATACGCCGTGCTCCCGGTTAATGGAGCTGTGTCACTTGAGTGATTCCAGCCGCGAAGCTTAAGTAGTTCTGTAAATGCTTTAACTTGGTTAGTTGGTTAATTATCTTTTTATGAAAACCCCTAATGTTTAAGGAGTAGTTTTCATCTGGTAAATTTCCAAAATGTTTACAAATAAAATTGCATCCACTCAAAGTTAATAAACCAAGTATACTCCCTTCCTTTGTTAATCCGTGCATGTAGTAAGATAGGGTTTCCTTTGTGACTTGCTGAGCTGGTTAGCTCACGGCTTGTTGAACCCCTCTTTAGAGGATCAAGACGTTGGTGAAGGTCTCCCCGTTGAGGACGCTCCGGAGGATCTCTTCTTCGACGAGGACCCGTGGCTTTAGGTCTCCGCTGCGCTCAAGCTGATCTTGGAGTCTTTTGTGATGTAATATAAACTTTGGGCTTGCATGCCCCGCCGTTGAAAACTGGTTGTTAAACCGTATGTGAAATATATGCTGGACTTTTGTTGTAAGCATGTGATGGTTCACTCTTGCGCGACATTCCATAACTGTTCAAGCGTGAATAGTTGCGGGATGCCGAGTCCTCAGGCGCCCTGGAAACGGGGGCGTTACAGTTGTTAATGCCGGGGAGAGGCCAAGAAATCCCAGTGAGATTTGTGCATCTGCACAGATACAAGCTTATGATATGAGTTCCTAAATGTCTTCGGCAATGAAGCTCGGCCAGAAACGACCACTGCAGCTCAGTGGAATCCTCCACCAACAGCATTTCTGAAGGTCAACATACATGGATCAGTATTTGCAAGCGTCAGGAGCTGGGGGATGGGGTTTTATTGTCCGAGATGCACAAGGACGTATTCAAGGGGCAGGTGTCAGCGGCCTACGCAATCTTCAGGATAGCACAGAATCAAACTTCCCCCAAAATGAACATGCGAGTGCAACAATTACCATTCGAAATGCACATCCTTGAAGCCAAGGTTGACAAGCCAACGATAACATCCAGCTTGATTGGTTTTATTCAGTCCATTTGCTGCCATCTGCCTGTTCTCAATCAAATTATTTTCCATCCATCCAACACAAGAATAATAAACAAAAATGGAAAATTTTTAACTTTAGTAACTACCACTGCCTGCTCTATTAGTTGATGAGATAAAACAGGGGGCACAAAGGGCAAAACAATGATGTTAAGCCTCGATGGTTGAACATCACATGGCATTGTATCAATCATCGCTGCCAGAATCTATATCAGAGTTAGCCCTTTGATGGGCTACTGCATTTGGAACCTTACCCTTTCCCTTCTTTTCATCTTCCTCATCATCATTGTACTCATTCTCGTAATCGTCGCACTCCTCTTCTGCTTCCTCTTCTTCCTCCTTAATGCCATCCTCTGCCACTGGCCCTTCTTCGGGCACATGTCCTCTTGTTCCTGCGCGGCTGCACTTCAGAACCTTCAACTTAAAGCTAGTCTTGGTGTCACAGCCTATCAAAGCAATTCATGACGCCAACTTGAGTTCACATGTAACACGTCAGAAATGCCAACCTGCTGTGCTGCCACAACATTCTTTAAGTTTCTAACTCATGAAAGGGACTAGGACTGTGACTTGTAAGATCTGTTGACTAGCACTGCGAATTAGTTGACTCTGAGTTTCTAACCCACGAAAGGGACTAGGATCAAAGACATTTGTCTAAGCATCTCAGTATATGTTGCAATAGGTGGCCATGCATGTGTGATTGATATTGGTTTGCCATGCAATTCCAATGGAGTATAGTGCAAACACATATACTTAGGTGAAAAAACAAACTATAATTACATATATCTGTTGGGCAATATAGGAATTTCCCTCATTTTCTGAAATAAAAGAAAAGGTAATCCTCATGGGGCCCACATGTAAGAGGTGAGGAGAGGGGATATTGCCAGCGCGCCTTCTCTGAGTTGGACCAGATCCTTCTTGTCTCCTTCCTCTGTTTGGTCTTTAGGCACAACACACGGGTGGCAGGTTCAGGTGACAGTGCCTCTACCTCTGATATGAGATCTGACTCCTTCCCTTTTAAATCAAGCCATGGAAGAGCTCTCGAAGCATACGAATCAAGAAACTACACATAGATTTGAGAGCAACCGGTGAGCATTCTCCTTGGTTTACTGAGTGGCTTGCACTTGCGAGCTCACCAGTGTCGTGGAACACCGGCAATTTTTCGCCGCCGGCGAACTCACAAACGCGCACTCAAGAACATAATGAACACAAGTGTTTGGTGCTGCAAAAACCGGGCAGCTTTTCTGATATATTCCTTGCTTATTTAAAGGATAGTTACAAGCTTAAAGATGACTACTACCTCACGCATGAATGCATGACAATCTGCATGATGAGTACTACAAACTGATGCATGGCTGCATGGCGTTTCTGCATGCCACAATTAAACAGGAAAAATGCTCCACTACTGATATCAAACATACGCAACGGAAGAAATAAAGAGGAGTGCTAACTGAACCAAAACTGAAACAATAAAAATGAGAAACGCTGCTTGCTGGAGTAAATGAAAAATATAATGGTGAGAATACGGTGAGACGCTGGAGTAGCTTCAACATTTCTCCCCCCTAGTCCTTGCTGTGCTCACCGATTTTGTTGACGCCGATCAACGCACACAGTTGCTGGAACCGCACGCGTCCAAGCGCCTTGGTCAGAACGTCCGCTAGCTGGTTCTCCATTGAAATGTGCCGAAGGACGATCTTGTTCCCGTCGATGCACTCCCGAATGTAGTGGTAACGAGTGTCGATATGTTTGCTTCGGTCGTGGAAGACGGGGTTCTTGCTGAGGGCGATGGCGGACTGGTTGTCCACCTTGAGCTCCGGCGCTCCAAACTCAGTGCCGAGCATGTCAGACACGAGCCGAGCTAGCCAGACGCCTTGGCAGGCTGCTGTAGCCGCCGCAATGTACTCCGCCTCGCATGAGGACAGAGCCACCACTTTCTGCTTGGAGGACTGCCAGGTGATGGGATTGCCACCGAGGAAGAAGATGACGCCACTGGTACTCTTGCGCGTGTCGACGTCGCCCGCCATGTCGGCGTCACTGTAGCCGACCAGTCGAGCTTGTTCATCCTCCTTCCTGGCGTAGTGAAGACCGTAGTCACGCGTTCCAGCTACGTACCGTAGCACGCGCTTCACCGCGTTGAAATGGTCCTCGTGTGGTTTCTCCATGAAGCGGCTCAGATAGCCCACTGCGTAGGCAAGATCCGGCCGGGTGTGCACCAAGTAGCGCAGTCCACCGATGACGCGCCTGTACTCGGTGGCGTCCACTAGTGGAGCAGTGCTCTCCTTGCTCAACTTGAGCCTTGGTTCCATCGGCGCCAGACTGGGGTTGCAGGTGCTCATGCCGCTCCGCTCAAGCAGCTTCCCTGCATAGGCAGATTGGCAAAGCGAGATGCTGCCTGGCCCTTGGTTTACCTCGATGCCGAGGTAGTACGACAGCAGCCCGAGGTCGCTCATGAGGAAGACTCGCTTCATCTCGAGCTTGAACGCCATGATCTCATCGCTGCTGGTGCCGGTGATGATCAAGTCGTCGACGTAGACCCCGACGACTAGCCGCGATGACCCTCGACTCCGCATGTACACGCCGTGCTCGGAGCTGCTCCTCTGGAAACCAAGTAAGGCAATGGACGCCTCAAGCTTGGCATTCCAGGCCCTCGGTGCCTGTCGGAGACCGTACAGCGCCTTGCGAAGACGCAGTACTTTGTGCTCGCTGCCGTTGACGACAAAACCCGGCAGCTGGCTTACGTACACTTCCTCCTTGAGGTCGCCGTTGAGGAAGGCGCTCTTCACGTCCATGTGGTGGACTTCCCAACGCTCGTGGGCTGCCAGAGCCAGCAGCGCCCTCACGGACTCCATTCGTGTGACCGGAGCGAAGACTTCGTCGAAGTCGATTCCCGCGCGCTGAACGTAGCCTTTGGCAACCAAACGCGCCTTGTGCCGAATGACATTGCCGTGCTCATCGCGCTTCACTTTGAAGACCCATTTGAGCGCGATCACACGGTGCCCAGTGGGGAGCGCGACAAGCTCCCACGTGTTGTTGTCCTTGATCGACTTTATCTCCTCATGCATCGCCTGACGCCAACATGCCTCGCGCTCTGCCTCACTGAAAGAGACAGGTTCGTCCGCCGTGGTGAATTGCAACTCCTCGTCGAGCACCCGGGGCACAAGCCCAGGCGGCGAGGCTGGTCCAATGACAGCGTCGATGGCGCGGAACCGAAGTGGAGCATCGTCGTGGTCCACGTCCAAGTTCTCCTCAAGATCAGCTGGTGGCGAGACGAACTCGATCGGCGCACTCGTGGGTGATGTCGTAGGCGTCATGGGTGCAGGGGTCGGCGTTGGCGTGGGCGACGGAGACATGTGAGCTGGTGATGCCGCATCGGCTCGAGGCACGCCGGAGATGTACTCCGTGGTGTACTCAACGTTGAAGGGCTCGCCGTCACCCGGATCACCGCTGCTTTCGTCGCCCCAGCTCCATTGTCCCGCCTTGTCGAACACGATGTCGCGCGACACAATGATACGCTTGGTGGAGGGGTCGTAGCAGCGGTAGGCCTTGGAGCCATGCTCGTAGCCGACGAAGATGGTCGGCGTGCTGCGATCATCCAACTTCTTGAGTCCCGGGCGTGTGGTCTTGACGTGGGCGACGCAGCCAAAGGTCCTGAAGTAGTGGACGGTGGGGCGCTCGCCGTGCCAAACCTCAAATGGGGTCTTGCCGTTGAGCGCGCGTGTCGGCGCGCGATTGAGGACGTGGACTGCGGTGTTCACGGCCTCACCCCAGAAGTAGCCGGGAAGCCGCTTCGCCTTGAGCATACACCGCGCCATGCCGACGATGCTCTGGTTGCGGCGCTCTACCACCCCGTTCTGCTGCGGTGAGTAGGGGGCGGTGAGCTGCCGCTGAACGTCGTGCTCGGCGCAGTACTCGCCGAACTCCACGGAGGTGAACTCCCCCCCCCCACGATCAGTGCGGAGGACCTTGAGTCGCCTCCCTGTCTCGACCTCCACGGCCGCCTGGAAGTTCTTGATCGCCGCCGATGCCTGATCTTTGCTTGACAGCAAGTGGAGCCACATGTACCAGCTCAAATCATCAACAAGCAGTAGGAAATATTTGTTACCGCTTGGAGTTGTGGGCGCGATGGGCCCACACAAATTGCCATGGACGAGGTCGAGGACATGCTCCGCTCGTCGTAGTGCCTTATCAGGGAACGGCGTGCGCCTTTGCTTGCCGGCGAGGCAGCTGTCGCACACTTGATCGACCTGATCAAGCGGCGGCAACCCACGTACCATCTCCTGTTGGGCGAGCGCGCGCAGTGACTTGAAACTGAGGTGCCCGTACCTCGCGTGCCAGCGCCAGGCCACCTCCGAGCTACGCACCGACAGGCACACCGGTCGCCCGATGCAGAGCTCCAGGATGTAGAGGCGCGATGCAGAACGACGCACCCGAGCAAGAAGGTCGCGTTGCTGATCGTAGATGCGCAGGGTGCCGGAGTAGATCTCGATCCGACATCCAGCCTCCTCCAGCTGACCAAGACTGATAATGTTCGCTGTTAGACGGGGAATGTAGTACACCCCCATCAGCGCGCGGTGCTCGCCGTTCTTGCAACTGAAGATGATCGTGCCGCGTCCTTCAATCTCCACCACGGATCCGTCGCCGAAACGGACGGTGCCGCAGACTCCCCCGTCGAGCTCAGAGAAGGCAGTCCGCGCGCCCGTCATGTGGTTGGTGGCGCCGGTGTCGAGCACCCAACGTCGATCGTCCTGGTCCTCCCGCGATCCGAGTTGCGCAAAGACCTTGGCCTCGTGGATCTCGACGTGGCGCGACGATGTGGGCGGAGCTGGAGTTCGAATCTCCTCGGCGGGCGGCGCAGCAACTTGAGTGAGCCGTGAAGGGATGGTCGCATGTGCCATCAACAGAGTTGGCTCATCGTCTTCACCCTCCGCAACGTGTGCTTGCGCCTGTTTATTTGGCTTGCTACGGCAGTCCTTGGCCCAATGGCCAATTTTGCGGCAGTTACGGCATCGGTCCGCCGTGTTCTCCTGGGCTGTACCATTTGATGACGAGCTGCCCTTGCCTTTACTCACGCCGCGACCACCGCCGTGGCCACGACGTGTTTTGCCGCGCCTCTTGCCGCTGCCGCTGCTGGAGCCACCGACTTCGCCATTGTCGCGCAGCTTCATCCGCGCTAGCCAGTCCTCCTCGGCAAGAAGAAGACGGCCCTTGCTGTCGTAGATGGGCGTAGACGGTGCTGGCTTTTTCTTTCGCTGCTCGATGGCACGCAGACGGCCGGTGACCTCCTCGACGGAGAGCTCGTTCACGTCGAGGAGAGTCTCGATGGAGTACGCGATCTGCTCGAGGTGCTCGGGGACGACTTGGAGCATTTTCTTCACGATCTCTCCATCGGTGACGTTGCCGCCAAGGATGCGGATGTTGTTGGTGAGGCTCATAATCCGAAGTGAGAAATCGTCGACCGACTCCCCCTCCTTGAACGCGATCTCCCCTAATTGCTTGAGCAACTGTTGCGCGTTGGCGTCACGGACGCGCTGCACGCCGACGCGCATGGTCTTAATCGCCTCCCAGGCGGAACGCGCCGTGCACTTGCGCGCCAACGACCCGAGCATCTCGGGCGGCACAGCACGCAAAATGGCCGCCAGCGCGAGGCGGTCTTCGCGGTACTCGACGACCTCGCCCTCCTCCGGTTCGACGGCCTGCCACAGCCCTTGGGCTTGCAGGTTCACGCGCATCAACAAAGACCATTCCTGGTAATTGGTGCGCGTGAGCATGGGGTATTGGACCGAGCCGCCCGCCTCCTTGACGATGCGCTCGATGACGACTTCGCCGCCGCGATGGCGCCCTCGGCGCGGCGCAGGCGAGTGCGATACCCGTCGTCGGGGAGGGGCGATGGCGAACGATCACCACCACCAACGGGATCCAACTGGACGGACATGACGGCCCCGGGAGCGTCCACGCTCTGATACCAATTGTCGTGGAACACCGGCAATTTTTAGCCGCCGGCGAACTCACAAACGCGCACTCAAGAACACAATGAACACAAGTGTTTGGTGCTGCAAAAACCAGGCAGCTTTTCTGATATATTCCTTGCTTATTTAAAGGATAGTTACAAGCTTAAAGATGACTACTACCTCACGCATGAATGCATGACAATCTGCATGATGAGTACTACAAACTGATGCATGGCTGCATGGCGTTTCTGCATGCCACAATTAAACAGGAAAAATGCTCCACTACTGATATCAAACATACGCAACGGAAGAAATAAAGAGGAGTGCTAACTGAACCAAAACTGAAACAATAAAAATGAGAAACGCTGCTTGCTGGAGTAAATGAAAAATATAATGGTGAGAATACGGTGAGACGCTGGAGTAGCTTCAACAACCAGGACCACGGCGATCCACGCCGGCGAGGCTCTGCTAATCCGTTGTGCTGAGGGCATTCTTGATTGTTGCTGCTTTTGCTTGAGCTGAGCGCTTGGCTAGGCACTTGAGCATTCGTGTGCAGTACTGCAGTGTGCGATTGGTTCTTTGATTGCTTCATCCGATTAGGGTTGTATTGGTTTTGTGCAGCATCAACTTGCGCCTTGACTTTACGATATGGTGAGTATTGATATGTGGAGTTGGGCATTGTATCTCCGATTAGTACTCTAGTGATATCCTGGCATATGCCGGTGATTGGTTTTCTAAGACATTGTCTTTCGACAAGCCTTGCCCCTGTCGGCTTCTCGGTGGTTTGGACTATCACCACACAATGCGCTTTACTTTGTGTTTTGTAATTTTTATTGTGCAATTGTTAGCCATGCTAGTGTTATATATCTATTTGGTATATTTGAAATATGTGATAATCGCTAGCTCGGGGAGGACTTTGCATGAGTGTTGGCTTTGAAAATGCTCAACGAGGAAACTTGTCAAATCTAAAATAATAGTGACTATCTAAAGAAGTCTGCTAGTTTTGTGTCGTCAGTTGTTATTTCGTACTTCAGATCAGTGTTGTTTACTGTTATACAGCCCTGAATATTGCCGAAAATTGATTGATTCTACAGTAGCTCATGTCTGCCACTTAGTTCTGGTCATTGCTGAAATCTTTCTATTCTGCATGCTGTTGATACTGTAACTTAACTGAAGTATTTTTAGACTGTAAAACTAGCAGAAAGAGAGATAGTCACTCTGTGTATTAATCAAAATTGACAAGAGTTGAAGAAGGCCAAGATTTTAATCTTGAGCCACTTCTCAAACGTTTATGCTCAGTTTAGTAAACTGTCCTTTGGCTTGAATTTATTATTTATGTTGAGAGATAATAGCTTATTCTTTATACTATTATTATGTCTTTGGATATATATTTTACTGTACATGATTAACTTTGTAATTAATCTAAGAAATTTTATAAAATCGCATAGTTTCCAACAATATCTACCTCTAGGATTTAGGTATATGTGATTACGAAGCTACTATGCACTGAGAGGGGTTTGGGGTTGTAGCTTTAGATGATGTGACACATACTCTCTCCTCAAGCTATCATTTGACACATACAATCACTTGACACATACATTTGATGATTGCACGTTCAAGTGAATAGTATGCTTCAGATACGGTTAATGCGTATTACATGGAAATTAGAGCATGAGTTTTCATTGCAATATACAGACACATAACTAGTGTACACAATATGCCAGATTATTGTCGGATCACTCACTTGTATCAAGTAAAAGGGTCCAAATACACAATTTCACAAAATTAAAATTGTTTGGGCGGTAAAACAACTGCGTAGTAGCATCAACTGCATAGACCTAAAAAATGAACAAAAAAGATGGCATCTAAAATGTAACAACCACAAGATCATCAATTGCATATCTTTGAATGAGTTGGATGACTACTGCAGATTCACTAAAGTAGGTAACAGGAGTATTTACAAGTTGCCCTGAGGTAGGTTATAGCTCAAATGGTGAGGTTACAATAGAGCACTTTCGACAACGGCATCGTTCGACCCCATCTGTCTGTCTGTCCTCTCCCTAGTTCTTCACGTAGTTATCTCCCTTCCTTTAATGCTCGCACTACCTGAAACACTGTTCTGCTTTCATCCTCAAAAATCCGGTCTATCTCCCGCCATTCAAACCACAGCCACCGTGATCGAAGAGCTCTGCTGGAGGTCTCAAGATTGTCAAGGCCACCTTTGTTTTTCGGCCAGCGAACTCTGATCCAGTGACTAGACAGTACCATCCACTACTACAGAAAAGGACATCACAGACGGTTCAAAAACTTCATCACAGACGGTTTTCTGAACCGTCTGAATTTATGGGTCAGTGATAATCGAAGGTTATCACAGACGGTTCGATAACCGT
This sequence comes from Dendrocalamus latiflorus, assembly GCA_017311315.1. NCBI lineage: Eukaryota > Viridiplantae > Streptophyta > Magnoliopsida > Poales > Poaceae > Dendrocalamus > Dendrocalamus latiflorus. Next base: position 24,399,961 of record CM029655.1, read on the forward strand.
CTGTGATATATCAATATCACAGACGGTTTTTAACTGAAAACCGTCTGTGATATCTGATTATCACAGACGGTTGTTAACTAAAAATCGTCTATGATATTGATATATCACAGACGGTTTATGTTTACAAACCGTCTGTGATATGTCACCTATCACAGACGGCTTGTAACTAAAAATCGTCTGTGATGTTCTTTTCTACCCTTAAATCTATTTCTGTTTATTGGCTAGCCTCAGGAAATGCTAGCCATGCCCTCTGAAACAAGCAGATAATCACAGACATAAAACATACAATTCACACATCTCATTTCATTTCAGATACATTTCACATCTCAATTCATTTCACAGACATAAAACATCCAATTGACAACGCACTTCATTTGATCACAAACATAAAGCATCCATTTCGCAAATCAATTAATTGAATTGAAATAAAAATATCCATTAACAAATACACAATTACAAAAGATCTACCTGCATTTGCACTTAAAAAAGGTTCGTTGATTATGTATCTATGGTGCGGAGTGGAACCAGCCTTCTGGCTTTATGACTTGAGTCAGCAAAAAGTATACTAACTCTACTCAAATCCGTCCAAGATCAGGCTGTTTCAATGGAGTTGACGGGATGTACGCAGCCTGTCGATAGGAATATCAATGTGCATATATATGTAACGTGATAAGTATGAAGTAATTATGGGAAGATTGACAAACCTTGGATTGGTGATCCTCGAGGAATCGAGGAGTAGTTCCATATGTTGGCAAACGTAGTATCCACACGTGTTGCCCCGCTGCTGCTGATGGCATTGCAAAAAATAGAATGTGTTAGTTCAAGAGGCTGTTGCATAGGATTAATTAATGTGAAATAGCGAATACCTTAAAATCTCGAGCATGTGTCAGCAGACCTTTGGCCCCGCGCTTCGAGACACCTCCCATTTCAATGTACATCGCGAACGCCCTACGTGATTCGAAAAAGTTAACCTTAGTCATTTGAAAGGAAAGAAAGAGTACAATATAGGTATGTATGGAGAATATGTACTTACCTATCGATTACTTGGCTGACAACTGTGAAGTCCATTTTATTCCTACTTAGGGAATCAAGGTAATATACATTGTTCCATTTTGGTACAATTACTATTAAAATCCAATGAAAGTTCTGATGGAAGGGCATAAGTACATATTCCTTATTGAGGCAACCCATCAGTCCTGCTGCAATGTACCTCTCGACGAGGGATGTATCCTGGTCGATGGTATCCTTGGCGACCAAGTGTGGGTCCAAGAAACCAGCCGATGAGTTGGATAATCTAGATTTAGTCAGCATGTGTCTATGTATATACACACGAAAGCAACAAATTAGATATGACATTTATCGGTATGACTTGAACGGAGACTGTGATTGTACACACTTACAGCGTCCAACATCGAATGATTGAGACGTTGAGAGCGTTGAGCGTGAACAGATCGAATAAATCCTCAAAGGCGACCACGAACGTACACTCTTGAAGCTTGTGGTGTAAATCATCCGACGTGAATTTAACAGTGATACTTGAGGTCCGTTCTCCCTCTCGCTTATTGGACTGCTGCATATAACACGTGTGCAATTGTATGCAACTATATGCTAGGCGTTGGAGGGCTTTTTGCTCGAGCAACGGCTCGCCAAGCACGAATTTGCGGGCCAAAGGTAGGTACGGTATATCATCATTGGTCTTCTTTGCTTTGCCCTTGCTGGCCTTGCTGCCTCGGCTATAGTTCAACTTCACGGCAATCGAATTTGAAGGTAGCAGCGGTGCAAGTTGCTCTGGCGAGAATAGCACCCGAGGAGATAGCACCGGTGCAGTTTCCGGTGGTGGAACCGATTGGTCTTGTAATGGAGATGGCACCGGTGCAGTTACCGGTGGTGGAACCGACTGGTCTTGTAATGGAGATGGCACCAGTGCATGTTGCTCTGGTCCTGCCACCAGTGAAGAAGCCTCCAGGGAGATGTCGCTTTTGGGCCACTGGATGAATGTTCCAATGGCCTGTCCTAGAGTCACGATCTCGTCGTTGGGGGGCTTCGGTAGCGAGACCACCTCAAAATTGACATGCACACCATCCACATTAACTTTTGCGAAGCCTGGCACTAAAGCTTGACCGTGCACCATGGCCCCGATACCAGACGAATATGCCTGGCCCCAAGCAGCGTACAAGGGAATGGAGCCATATCTCACTTGGACCCTGCACTTCGTAGGCTCCTACATAACGATACAAAATTAGCTACTCGAATAGGCCTATCAATGGAGCAAGCATTCGAGAGGTAATAATTATTACCAGGATGTCGTCCACAAGAAATTTGGTCTGGGTTTGCATCGGATTGGACGCGCAGCTACTCGGACGGTTGTGCGGGCTAGCTAGCACAGGAGCGGCGGTAGTGGCCTGCTGACTTTTTGTTTGTTTCCGCACCTCATCTCTGATTACATCAGCCATCTGAGCTAATAGCTCATCTCTAAGAGATGCCTTGATCTCTTCTCATAGCTGTTCATCACGCTCGGCTTTGTTTCTCTTCCTACGCCGATACATTCCGGAGTCATCTTGGAAACCATGTTTCCAAGGAACGTAAAGCCAAGGCCTCTCGTACGACCCGGGTGCTCCTTGTTTCTCAGGGCCACGGAGAGCATATCATTCTCCCTTGTTCCCTGGAATGATCCCAGGGTTGATTCAAAACTCAGCTCTTCCTGCAAGAGCATGACATATCATTTCAATTCGTACGAAGTTGTGGAGTAATTACAAGCTACGTAGTTCGATCGATATCTTACCAGGCGTTGGGACACTGGCTGGTCTGCAGGGTTTCGAAAGGAGACGTCCCCCGATGTCGTTGCAGATGACCTTGCTCTAATCCAATTTCGAGCGCGCTCATCCAGGATATTGGAAAACGGCGGGGCGATGTCCTGTGCAGCTGCCAGGTCATCCTCCTTCCTCCATTGCAGGATTTTACCCGCATACCCAGCTGTGCCAAGTCTGTGGGGGTGTGTGTTTTTTGCCTGGAGGGTCTTGTGCACCACACTTGTACTTTTGAAATCTTCGGTCGTTTTCATCGCCTTGAACTCTTCCCATTGTGGTTCCAGGAATGGGTATTTATGAAAAGGCGTTTCGTCCGTCTCCACGTATTTCCTGACAAGCGTGCTCTTGAAGTTCTTCCATGCTTTGCACACCGCTAGGTAGGTTTGTCGTTGCACGGCGTCTTGGTGTTCTTTTGGGATCTCGAACGATGCCAAAATTTCGGTCCACAGCTCATGTTTCCGAGTGTCAGGCACGTTCTTCGACGAATTGTATGTGATCTCAATTCGTTCTCGTGCAACTATTCCGACCATGCTTCGGAATGCGTTTACTGCTTTCTGAGGAAGGATAGGGACCCCAGATGCATCCACCGCTGTGATGGTCTGTCGGGCCTCAGGCTTCTTCGATAGCCCTCTTCCTTGGCGTCTTGATGTTGGAGCAGACGCCTCCGGCGATGATGTTGAAGAATGTGTGGGTGACATGTTGCTCATTTTTGTGGGTCTATTAGGATAAGATGAGAAAGAGCCATACCATAAGATAAGAAAGTGCAATATCTATCTATTTCGCTCAATATTGGCAATATATACATATATAATGGTAGCAATATGAAGCAACAAGCATCAATAATAGAATTAATAACAGCAATATGAAGCAACAAGCAATATGAAGCAACTAGCAATATGAAGCAACTAGCAATATGAAGCAATATGAAGCAACTAGCAATATGAAGCAACTAGCAATATGAAGCAACAAGCAATATGAAGCAACTAGCAACAAGCTCTCAAAGTTTTAATTGATTAATTTGTGCTCTCAAATTGTAGGGTTGCACAAGATTAATCTTGGCCGTCCCGCTACCGAATCATATACTCTTCCTTGATTGGTTATGCCAAATAATGAATTCAGTCATTTGAGCTCAGATACAAACTACAATCTCAAGATCAATATATCCAGCATGTATATATTCAGACAGCAGTATGTAATAAAGCAAATCCATGCAAATACAAGTTAACTTTCACTCAATGAAATAGTCTTTAACTTGTCAAAATTAATTCCTAACAGATCAGTATATGGATTTGGTATAATATGAAAACAGCAAGAACCGAATGGCACAAGAACAATATATCAATGTCTAGAGAATGTCTTCCAGAGTACAAACTTAATTGTGATAACAGAGTTGACAGTAATTAGAGCTCAAAGACTAATTCAACCAATCTCAGTATATGATTTATATCATCATCGAGCAACAATCGATCCCACAAGCAATGTATGTCTCCCAGTGCCAGATAATATATGGAAGATTAACAGACTTGCACGACGATGGGGGGCTCGGGGAGGTGGCCGGCGAGGGCTCGGGGAGGCGGCCGGCGAGGGCTCGGGGAGGCGGCCGACGAGGGCTCAGGGAGGCGACCGGCGACGGCTCGGGGGGGGGGGGCGGCGAGGGCTCTGGGAGGCGGCCGCGACGACGGGCTCGGGGAGGTGGTCGGCGAGTGCTCGGGGAGGCCGCTGCGACGACGGGCTCGGGGAGGTGGCCGGCGAGGGCTCGGGGAGGCGGCGGCGACGACGGGCTCGGGATTTAGATCTAGATCAAATAACTGCAGTGCACACGGAAAACCCTAGCGAGAGGGTATATATAGGGAGGTTATCACAGACGGTTCTGAACTTAGAACCGTCTGTGATAAGCCTTTGCTGCCTGTTGTTATTAAGACAACACCAATAACTACACAGCTGCATTAATTCATGATCAACCACCAAACAGTTGCATTCATATACAACACCAACCAGCTGCATTCACACAGTGTATTTCTTGATACATTTTGTCACACATTTTCATATATACATTTTGTCACACATTTTCACATATATATCTCAAAATTGCCACACATTTTCACATATACATTCTTATTGTACTTGCTTATTTCCTTTAAAAATTAGCCCTTCATCATGATCAATGCGTACGTAACTAGTTTCGTCACGTTGTTCATCGTCGACCCTTATGCCATTTCCAAAAGGAGGTAACTCGTCAAATTGATTGTATTCCTCCTTGTCCACTACATTCTCCACTCCGACAATTCTCCTTTTTCCATGAAGAACTACATGGCGTTTCTTATTTGCCGGGTCAATTACATAGAAAACTTGAACAACTTGATTGGCGAGTACGAATGGTTCGTCTTTGTACCCGACATGTTGGAGGTCCATGGTCATGACACCGTACTTGTCAACCTTCACCTGTGGGAGATGCACCCAACGACAGTGAAATAAGGGGATCTTGAAAACCACATAGTCGAGCTCCCAAATCTCTTCTATGAAGCCATAGTACGAGTATCTCGACCCATCGGTACTGAATGCATTTATACGGACACCGCTGTTCTGGTTAGTGCTCTTGACATCCTGAGACTGCGTATAGAATGTGTACCCATTTATGTCATATCCTTGCCATGTCACAACTGTAAATGTCGGCCCTTTTGCCAACCATGTCAGCGTCTCACTCAGCGAGCTCCTAGCGATTTGCTCCTTCAACCATTGGTTGAACCGACGGTTGTGTTGCCTCATGATCCAAACATCCGGCCGCTCCGGATTCTGTTGCTGAAGCACATCCTTGTGCTAGTCCACATAAGGCGTCACTTCAGTCATGTGTTGCAATACCGTGAAATGAGCTTGAGTATACGTGTCCATATCTGGAGTGATTGCTTTCCTTCCGATAGTTCTGAGACCCTTCAGCCTCCCCTCATGACGAGATTGAGGGACACCTATCGGTTGAATCTAAGCCATATAATCGACACAAAACTCAACGACCTCTTCGCTTGCATAACCTTCGACAATACTGCCCTCCGGCCAAGAACGATTCCGTACGTAGGACTTGAGAATTCCCATGAACCTTTCAAATGGGTACATGCTACGTAGGAATACGGGCCCGCACATTTTTATCTCCCACACAACGTGAACAATGAGATGGACCATGATATCGAAAAACGAAGGAGGAAAATACATTTCAAGGCGACATAGAGTCATCACCACCTCGTCCTGCAGAGCATCTAGTCCTTCGGGATCGATGACCTTCTGAGAAATTGTGATAAAGAAATAACATAGCCTCATGATTGTCTCTCGGACTTTGATCGGCAAAATATTTCTAATTGCAATAGGGAGCATCTGTGTCATCAGCACATGACAATCATGAGACTTCATGCCATTTAACTTCAAATCTTGCATTGAAACAAGTTTCTTCACGTTGCCGGAGTAACCAGACGGAACTTTGACACCATGCAAGCACTGGCACAGTTCTTTTTTCTCAGCCTTGGACAGAGTGTAACACGCAGGGGGAAGGTACGTTCATCCATTATCAGTGCTTGTCGGTGCTAACTCAGGCCTGATGTCCATGTCAGCCAAGTCAAGCCGTGCGTTGATGTTGTCCTTTGTTTTATCACGGATGTTCAGTAAGAGACCAATCAAGCTGTCGCATACATTCTTTTCTACGTGCATGACGTCGATGTAGTGTCGAACATCTAGGTACTCCCAATAAGGTAAGTCCCAAAATATTGATCTCTTCTTCCAGGTGTTCTTCTCATGAGCCCTCAATTTACGTCCCTTTCCGAGGACAACATTTAAATCCTTAACCATATCATAAACCTCGTGTCCCCTTAAATGCCTTGGAGCTGAACCATCTTCCTTCTCTCCGTCAAATTGTTTCTTCATCTTGCGGTATGGGTGAGCCCTCCGAAGGAACCGGCGGTGATGCATGTAGACGGTTTTGCGTGAGTGGTTCAGCCATATACTCTCGGTACCATCTAAACAGTGAGTACAAGCTTTGGCACCTTTTGTACTATGGTCTGATAGGTTACCAAGGGCAGGATAATCATTTATGGTGCAGAACAATAAGGAGCGCAGAGTGAAGTTCTCTCGTTTGTATGCATCCCATACCTGTACCCCTTCGTTCCACAGTACTTTTAGATCTTCCACCAACGGTGCTAGGAACACATCAATATCATTCCCAGGTTGTTTTGGGCCTTGGATAAGTATCGACAACAAAATGTACTTTCGCTTCATACACAACCAAGGAGGAATGTTATAGATGCAGAGAGTCACGGGCCATGTGCTATGTCAACTGCTCATGCTACTGAAAGGATTCATTCCATCTGTACTCAGTCCAAACCTTATATTCCTTGGTTCTGCACCGAAGTCTGCAAAACTCCTATTGATGTTTCTCCACTGCGCGGAATCAGCAAGGTGTCTTAGCATTCCATCCTTCTTGCGCTCCTCCGAGTGCCAACGCAGCAGTTGTGCCTCCTTTGGATTTGCAAAAAACCTTTTCAAATGGGGAATTATAGGAAAATACCATGCCACCTTAGCAGGAGGTCCTTTCTTCGTCTCTGTTCCCTCGCCATCATCTGATTGATTGTTACGTTTGTATCGGGATGCGTTGCACACCGGACATACATGCATGTTTGCATACTCTTTACGGTAGAGGATACAGTCGTTCGGGCATGCATGTATTCTTTCTACTTCCATTCCCAACGGACAAAGAACCTTTTTGGCTTTATACGTGGTTTTAGGCAACTCATTTCCCTCCGGAAGCATGTCCGCTAAAAGACCTAGCAGCGCCATGAAACTCTTGTCGGACCAACCGTTGCTTGCCTTCAATTTCAACAGTTCAAGCACGGCCGACAACCTCGTGTACTTGCAGCCCGTGTACAAAGGTTTCTCCAAGTCCTCCATCAAGCCCCGGAATTTAACATACTCTCTCTCATCATAGTTCTCTTCTACATCACGAAGCATCTGATCCAGATTATCATCGTGCAACCTATCCGAATCTAAACGACAATTGACATCATCCGGCGGCATGTCATTCACTTCACCGGTGATGTCATCCGGCGGCATATCATTCACTTCACCGGCGATGTCATCCGGCGGCATGTGATCATTCACTTTGCCATGACTGGTCCAACACGTATAATCCTTTTTGAAACCCCTCCGAATCAAGTGCGCTTCAATTTGCCCTCGGTTCTTAAACATCTTCAAATTCTCGCAGTCAGTGCATGGACAGCACATATATTCCACCCCCTTATTCAACATATCCTCCTCGGCGGCTCTTATAAAAGCAGACACACCATTAATGTACTCTTCACTCACACGGCTCGCGGCATACATCCAGCTTCGGTCCTACGTTACGTACATATATAACAACTTAGTATTAAAATTTAGATTAACTAATTATTACTACATATATACCGGCCACATTTATTATATTGAGACTTAATTTGCTAGCTCAATTCATATTATAAACACAACAGCTATTATATAACCAACAATTTTGCAAATTAACCATCTTCAATAACACTCATGGATTACTTAGATCTAAATTGTAATGTAATTAAAGAAAAAATAAATTTCATTACTAACCATATCTAGAGCAACCAGGAAAGTATGAATCTTCAAAGCTCAATCTCTGTCTCTTCCCACCAAATTAACTGGCCTAAAATAGCCTAGCTTCCTCCCAAGTGAAAAAGTACGCAGCAGTGGCTAGATCTGGATCGAAATGAAGACAGATGCGGTCTGAGCAGCGCAATAAATGCCTTAGTGCCATTATCACAGACGGTTTTTAATTAAAAACTGTCTGTGATAACCAGCTTATCACAGACGGATTTTTATTAAAAACCGTCTGTGATAACCAGCTTATCACAGACGGTTTTTTATTAAAAACCGTATGTGATAATCTGGGATTATCACAGACGGTTCTTAATATAGACCGACCGTCTGTGATACTCCTTTTTCCCGCCACAAATACCATAGACGGCCTCCAAATTACAACCGTCTATAATAGTGTTCATCATAGACGGTTTCACAAAACCGTCTGTGATGAGGCGTCTACTATGAGGCTTTCTATAGTAGTGATCCCTTGGCTGCTTCCATCCCTGTCCATAAGGATTTCCTTCGTGCTCTATCCTTTTTAGGGCCGCTTTTTTAAGCGCAAAGACTGTCAAGAAGTATGTTGGGATGAACGATAGAACCGAGTTAACAACGGTAAGCCTGCAGACCTTTGCATCCCGAAAACTCGCCGTAGACCTTGTCAATTAGCGGTTACATGTCTGTCTTCCGCAGCTTTGTGATGCATAGAAAGTAATCCAAGGTATTCACAAGGTCAAGCTGATCACATCGGATAGGATGGATGGCGGTTTTCTCCATGTTTGTTTCGATTTTTTAAATAATCTATTTTTATTCAAAATAACAGAAATATATCTGCGCGATTTTTTTACAAGAATGGCTAGATAGGATGGATAGGTGGGCCGTTAGGCGACATAATTGCAGTTGTCGAACAGTTGGTTGGGCAATTGTAAGTTCCAGTCGTCGAACCGTTAGATGACTAGACACACATATAATGAGCAGCCGAGCCCCCGGCCATTTCCATCCACCGACGCCATGCCAGAAGAGAAAAAAAAAGAAAGGAAAGAAAGAAGAGAAGAGGAGAGGGGAGAAAAAGAGAGGAGAGGGAGAGGAAGGTGAGGTTCCGCTACTTCTGCGAGGTAAATTTTTTCGTGTGTTGTAGTCAATTTTTTTGTATGAAGTAAATAGTTTGTTTAATGTATAATTAGGATCTGTAGAAAATTATAGCTATAGAAAAGAATAGTACAACTTTGGTCAGGAGCAAATAGTTGTACAAAATTTAGTGAATGTAGTTATACAAAAGTAGCATCCGTACGAGCTTATAGCTGTTGAAAATCTTGTGAATATAGTTATAGAAAATTAGCGTCTGTAGATAATTATAGTTGTAGAAAATTAGCATGCGTAGCAAATTACCATCCATAGAAAATTCTAGTTGTAGAAATTTTAGTCAATATTATGTACAAATAATCATCTATAAGAAATTATAATTGTTCAAACTTTAGCTAATACTTTTGTACAAAGTATACATCGGGAGATGAAAGCTCATCGATATCTCGAGGCGTGCACACGCAGAGAGTGCAAAGCTCGCGAGAGGGAGCGTGAAAAAGAGGAAAATGGTGGCCAAGGCCAAAGAGGCCGCCAAGGAGTTTAACGCCGAGCTCGCAAGGAAGGGAAAATGGCCCCGGTACACGCAGTAGGTCGGACCGTTCCTCACTTGTCCCCCGAAGGTCGAATTTGTTTCCATTCCAAAAAGACACATATGTATCATAGCAGTACTTTAGTTTGTTGTATGTGCATGATGCTCTTTCTTATGTATGTAAACAAACCCTGTGCGCCGTGTCATTCTTAGTTTTATTATGAAGTCTATTTTAATTCGCAAAAGCACATCTCCTCGTCTTTTCACATTCAATTCTTCGCATGGCAAGGCACCTAACACCATAGAAAAACAACTTCTCCTCCATGTACAAATTCTCGGTTGCATCACAATATCACTTACCTTCGTACATATCAATTGTTGCTATCGCAATCATCCTCACAAAAAAATTCATAAAATTTCTTGCACTGCAACAACATACAACGATCGCAAAATGTGATTGCAAATCTAATAGATTTTGTACCATTCATAATCTATGAAATTCACAAATGGATCAACCCACATTGTTTAGTGGTCAAGGGGGCAGTTGTGCAAAAATAGGCTGAGTTGTAGTCGCTCGTCTGTTCAGTGAAACATTTCAGTCGCCCAACTGTTAGGCGATTAGAACCTCTCACCCAACGCCCGCCGACTGCGTGCATGTTACGCTGTTGGGTGACAAGTTTCAGTCGTCCAACGGTTAGGTAACTGGAAGCCCTTCTTGTACAAAAAATTTTGCATTGGTATATTTCGGTTATTTCAAATAAAAAATGAATTATTTAAAAAAAATCTATTTGTTTCCAACCATCTCTAGCACCGGAGGCAACTCAAAATCCTAATTTGCAGAGGGAGAAGGGCATGGTTGGCGAAGAGGTGCACTTGGCAGAGGAGGCAGCAACGCTGGCGAGCTAGAGCCAGTTTCACCGAAGGTGATGGTGTTCACTCGTGGTGCTTGTGCTCACCAGAGACGGCAATGCTCTTGAACTAGCTAGAGATGGAGGTGCATGAATAATCCAAAATTTAAAACTTCTACTACAATCACCTATTTTTAGTCCTTAAGTGTTGTAAGAGTTTCTGTTAAAAAATTGTGACATGCTATGGCACTATAGCAATTTGAAGTGGTAAATATAAAAAATGGCTAATTTCATAATGGCAAACATGTGATTTGTCTGTACATTTACGGGTCTGAAGGTGTAGGATGACTACAGTTTCATGCCCCCTGCCCCATGGATGATGGATCGCTCCATCCGCTGGCCACGTTAGTTGCCAGCCATAAATCAAGCACTTGAACATGAAAATATGTAATTTTTAAAACCTTTTGATGCATCCCGGTGTTATTTGGATTTTCTACTTTTATTTGGAGCTTCCTCAAGATTTTGAACTTTTAAGTATAACTTAATGGGATAGAAATTTGAAGTAAGAAATCATCTGAGACGAATTACAAAATGTGAACAAAACTGAAATTTGAATTCAAATGACCAACTCAAGAATTAAAGAGAGAATAGCATTCTAGAACTTCGATCAGGCCAAAATCCGAAGCCCGCCTATCCTTCTCCTCCCTTCCAGCCCACCCATCTTTCTCGGCCCAAGGTAGCCCAACTCTATGCCCCTTCTCTGTTCCCAACTGCCTGCACGGCCGCACTGTCAGGCCCAACTGCACTGTTGATTCCTGCATCACTTCTCTGCACTGTGGCTTGTGTTGTGTACGCCGGCAACATCCAAGGCACCATGACGCCGCTGCACACCCGCCTCATCCATAGCACGCCCTTCTTGCCTCATCGCGTCCAGTCTCCCATGTCATTGCACCATGAGACACGGTCATGCTATTAACCACGCTGAGCTCATGTTTGCAAGATAGCACTCGTGCTCCCCCTCTATTTAAGCAGCGCCTCTTGCCTCCCTCGTCATCTCCCCATGTCAGCCGTGTGCAACCGCCTCTCTGATGAGATTCTTCCGCGTCTTCTTACATTGAAATGTGTTCCCAACCACCCTCTATGTTTCCCCTCAACTAATTTTGGGTTTCTAGTCGGCAGATCCTCAGCGACTTCATCTTCCTTGCGGATGGCTAAAACCGCCACCACCACTGCCATTCTTCACACGGTGTATTTCAGATTGATTCCTCTCTCATGGGGCAACCATTCACCTCCCCCAATATTCACCCACCACTAATTTGGGTTGTCTTCTCACATTGAAACATGTTCCCAACCACCTCTACGTTGCACCACCAGCCTACCTCAGTCCATCCCCATCCTCTCCCTCTTGACCTATCTCCTCTTTCTGACTCCAACATTCATGTAGGCCTCACTGGGCACCCCCTTGATCGCTTGTGCTGCGAGCACCGTCTAATAGTATTTGGCGGGTATTACTTCCTTCTTATATCCCCTCTTTTGTTCCCCTTTTTTTGGTGGTTTGTTAAGTGTGCTGTGTGATGATTCCCTACTTAATTTCTCTTTTGGCATTTTGCTGTTGTTGTTCGTGGTCACATTTGAAGATTTGCTTCTCTCTAGAAGATGATTTGTTACCAACGTGAATGTCACCTATCCTAGGGTGGCCCAACCGTTCGTGACTGGGTCTTACAATTAGCCCAATATATCATAGGCCCCGTAGTATAAAGGAATGTACCAATGTACCCCTACCTTATATAATTATTAAGGGGTAGGATGGTTATTTCCCATCCTACCCCACTCATGCATATAAAACCCTCAAAAGGGGCGTGGGGTAGGAACCATTCCTCCCATATATTGTGTCCCTGTTGGCTCTCCATCTTTAGTCCCCCTCTTTACTGTTTGGTCTGCAGCCACAACAGTTGGCGCCATCCATGAGGAGGTCGCAAGAAGCTGCATTAGAAAGCAACGTCACCCAAGCGAGAGAGAGGTGCAGTGGCAGCGATGACCGGTGATACCTCACAGCAACGATCGCGACACCCGCATGGGTCCGGCACGTCCAACCGCACCAGAGCAACCGTCAATCACAACGCCCATGTGGAGCGACCGTCAACCACGACGCCCGCACCGGTCCGACCATGCCGGTGCAACCATCGACCGTGACGCCCATACCGGTGCAACCGTCGACCAAGACGCCTGCATTGGAGCAACCATGGACCACGATGCCCACGCCAGTGCAACCGTTGATCACAATGCCCACGCGGAGGCGACCGTCGACCACGACGCTCGCATCGGTCCGACCACGCCGGTGCAACCGTCGGCCACGACGCTCACACCGGTCCGACCGCGCCGGTGTGACCATCGATAGTGACACCCACGCCGAGGTGACCATCACCGTGACACCCGTGTCTCTAAACTACCATTGATCATGGCGCCCGCACCGTCACCTCCACACCAAGGAGTTGGCCTCCAAGCAACATCATCGAATGTCGAGTGTTTCTAGCGGTGGGGATCTTGGAAGGTGCGCGCGCTCCAAAGCCTTTGCCCCACTGCCAGCTACATCGACATCCATGACCATGCCGCGGTCGTGACCTCGATGACACCTTTGACCAGCCACGGTCTGGTCTTCACCGATAAACACGACTTCTCCATGGTCGACACATGGAGACGGAGCACTCGCCCTCAACTCCTTCGCGGAGACTTCGAGCGGTCTCCACTGAAGACTTCTCATGGTGTCTATCGAGAGCTACGCAGATGTCATCTCCAACCACTTTACAGTCATAGACACTGTCTGACCGCTCTGCGGTCGTAGGCCTTGCCCGACCTCCTCTGGGTCATACTTTTATTTTTTTAAAAAAAATCACACGGTGGCCTCGCGCCCCGACGTACTCTATGGAGTATAAAGCGCTGGGAACTTACCCATCCCGGGCAACTCTATGGAGTACAAAAAAAATCACGTGGTGGCCTCACGCCCTGGCGTGCTCTCTGGAGTATAAAGCGGCAAAAACTTAGCTGTCCCGGGCAACTCTACGAAATATAAAAATTTTATGCGGTGACCTCGTGCTTTGGTGTACTCTACAGAGTATAAAGCGCCGAGAACTTAGCCGTCCCAAACAACTCTACGGAGTATAAAAAAATCACACGGTGGCCTCGTGCCCCGACATACTCTGCGAAGTATAAAGCACCAGAAAATTACCCGTCTCGGACAACTCTAAGGAGTATAAAATCAGACAAAAAATATTCCTAACCAACCAGGGAGTCCCTGCCACGGACCATAACCCCATGAGACTCACACATTTCACGCACCTCACTAGGGAGTTCACCATGCTCCTTTATCCGACCATGCCGTGGTCCAAGATTATGTCCAACCACTTCGCGGTCACAAACTTCGCGCAAACATGCCATGGTAATCTATTTGATCGCCTCGCAGTCGTAGACTTCGTCCGTCCATGCCATGGTTGTAGACTTTGTCCGGCCACACCATGGTCATAGACTCCATTTGATTGCCTCGCGGTCGTAGACTTCGTCTAACCACACCATGGTCATAGCCTCCATTCGATCGCATCGCAATCAAGACTTCGTCCAACAAGCACGTCTGGTTTTCCTCATTGCCGGCTTCGTCAACATTAAGTCCGAAGGGTAGGGGGCCTTCATCCAACCACGCTGTGGTCGTAGACTTCGTTCGACCATGCCGTGGTCGTAGACTATGTCTGACCGCCTCGCGGTCGCAAACTTCATCCAACCACGTCGTGGTCATCCGTCTGACCATCTTGCGATCATAGACTTCGTCTGTCCACACCGTAGTCATAGCCTTCATCTGGCCACGTCGTGGTCATAGACTCCATCCGACCACCTCGCGATCGTAGACTTCATCCGACAAAGCCATGTCTGTACACTTCATCTGACCACGCCGTGTTCGTAGACTTCGTCCGTCCACACTGTGGTCGTAGACTCCGCCTGGCCGCATCGCGGTCGGGATTTCGTCCACCGCACGTGTTAGCTTTACCCCATCACCGACTTCATCAACGCCAGTCCAAACGGTGGGGGATGGAGCGCGCGCGTTGAAGATTTCGTCCCACTGCCGGCTTTGTCAACATCATGTTCGAAGAATGGGGGACCTTCGTCCAACCATGTCGTGGTCGTAGACTTTGTCCGACTGCGTCATGGTTGTAGACTTCGTCCGTCCACACCGTGGTCGTAGTGTGAGACTATGTGGAGGTCACCCTATGGTTCTGATGAGTTTTTGACCTTTGGATTAGAATTTGTGTAAAGGTTGAGTTTGGTTTTTGAGGCTTGTGCAGAAGTTTGCTATCTACGACTTTAGGCTGTACGACTTCTGTTGTACGACTTGGTGGTCAGTAGTAGTTCTTACGATTTGGTGGTCAGCAAAAGTTCTTATGACTTGGTGGTCAATAGAAGTTCCTACGACTATGTGGTCGGCAGGTGCTCTTATGACTTGATGGTCGTAGCTTTTGCTGGTTGTGATCGATGGTCGTAGCTTTTGTTGGTCATGATTGATAGCCGTAGTGGTGATCGATAGACGTAGCTGTGATTAATAGTTGTAGTTGTGATCGATGGTCGTATCTTCTGCTGAGTGAGATCGATAGTCGGAGCTGTGATCAATAGTCGTAGCTGTGATCGATGGTTGTAGATTCTGCTGATCATGATCGATAGTCGTAGCGCTTTGCCTCCTTGTGATCGATAGTCATAAGTCATAGTGACCAGGTTTGGTAAAGTCGTAGCCGCTGTGAGCGATGGTCGTAGCGCCTGCTACATGGTCATAGTATATGTTTCATAATCGTAGCGACCTTTGTGATGGTCGTAACGACTTGCTGAGTGGTCGTAGACTACTGGTAGAACCTTATGGGCTACGAGTTCCTCTGTCTTGTGCATCAGAGTAGTCGTAAGTCCTTTTAGACCAATTGGTTTGTTGAGATTGTTTCCTAGAATACATCCTGATTATGCAAATTGATGATCTTTGTGTATCGTGCAGTGCTGCATTATGGTTTGCTTATTGGTGTTGATTGCAGGACTTCAGAGCTAGGCCATGGTGAGATGTAGGAGGACCGGGACTAGGCAAGGTAGGTGTTGAGGTCCAAAACGGTCAGGGAGACACCGAAAATTATCGAGGCTGATGAGGTGGTTGCAAGCCGGGACGATGAGGAACTAGAACGGGAGCTACCGTAGGTGGACATGACAGGCAATGGCAAGGTGGACCGGGATTAGGCTCAGGAGGAGTCGAGGTCCAAACGGTCAAGGATGTCGGGTGTCATGCGCAAGGAGAAGCACGTGGTGCGCTAAGTGACTTGGGTCGTTTGCAAGCGAGGACAGTTCAGTAGGACTCAAACGCATGAGAGGCTTGATGACAAGTCATTGGGGCCACATGTAAGCCACTTTGAGAAGCATGTGTGAGTAAAACCCAGTGTTAGGTGGGGTTAACGAGTTATCCTCGGTTTGACTAATGGTAGGATCCATTAGGTCTACGGTTCATTAGTGAGCCTATAAAAATGGGAGGGGAGGCAAGAGCTAGGGTTTGAGAAGATTGGCTAAGACTTGGTGGCTGGCACCTCTCCCTCCCATGGGAGTTAGGTTAGAGAGTGAATGTTGGTTCTAGGCTTAGAGCTTGGTCCTCCCGAGGGGAGTGGTTGTGAAACCAATATCTCAAGTGAGAAATCCAGCAATCTTTGTTCTTCCTCTGTGTACTTCGTTTTGTTCCTCTCTCTTCTAGATCTGAAGGTGTTCTTGGCCTAATCTCATTGATGCTCTGAGTCACAGCGACAGGCGGGAATATAACCAAAGCCATCTTGTCTCACTTTGACCCACGAGCGGTTTTGATCAATGACTTTCGTTCTTGAACTTAGTTCATGTGCGCTCTTGAGCAAATCACAAAAAGGTCTCAATTTGGTTAATAAGTTTTCAATTCAATATTGGAGTAGCCTCTTTAGACCTTAAGCAATTTGTATACAAAGTTTCACGACCATTTGATCTGTTAATCAAAAGATATGTGGATTTTATATCTTGTAGTCGTGCGTTGCTCTGTTCTTCCGAATCATTTTCGACCGCTTCCAGTTTTGACCACGGTCAAGACTTAGATCGCACCGTGTTTGAGTTCGACCGCACTTGTTTCTGATTGCTCGATGGTCATAGATCTCGTGGTCATGCGCTCCCACTGCTTTTCGAGTTGTTTACGACTGCAGTCGGTTACAAGTGCTAGATGGTCGACGACCACGTCTCATGACTGCTCTGTTTTTTAGATCGTTCTCTTCTCTCTCGATCTTTTCTTAATCCAAGAGTCTTCATTTGATTCTTCGATATAGCTGCTTGCTGCGACATGTGGGATTCGACTCAAAGCCATCTTGGCTATTATCCTCCCATGCACATGGTTGGTTCATCTGTTCAATCTCAAGTGTCTGTTTTTATGCGCCTTTAATCAAATCTCAAAAAGTTCTCACTCATTTACTAAGTTTTCAATCCAAGATTGGATTATCTTCTTGAGATCTTAAGTTATTTGCGTACAATTTTTGAGGCCATTTGATCTCTGAATCAAAAGATTTGATATTTTGAGATCTGGTGGTCGTGCGCCATTTTTGTTACTTCTAGTCGTTCATGACCACAACTGATCTCCTCAATGGCCTTAAGTTGTGTGGTCACGGGCCTTCTCTGCAACCTCTAGTCATTTTCAACCGCACCTATTTTCGATCTCTCAATGGTCATAGATCTCTCGGTCACATTCTGAACTTTTACTATCGCATACTGGTTTTTGGCTACAAGCATTTTTTGTCCACACTTTGGTCTTTGACTATGGCGGTGTCAACCATTCATTAGCCTTTGACCACATTTTTTACGATTGCGTCGGACTTTCATAGCGTTGGTTTTCAACCACTCATTGGTCCTAAACTATACTACCTTTTCGACCGCACATTGGACATTGACAACATTGGTATCAACCACGTTGGTCTTCGACAATGTTGGCGTTCAACCACGTTGGTTTCGACCACATCGGTTATGACCACATTGGTTCCGACTACATTGGTTACGACCACATTAGTTTCGACCATGTTGGTTTCGACCACGCTAGTCAAGACCACGTTAGTTACGACCACGATGGTTATGACCACATTGGCTTCGACCATGTTATCTGCCCTTCGACCACACTGTCTGTCCTTCGCCCACGTTGTTTACTTTTCGACCACATTGCTTTTCTCTGCTAACTAGTTGCATTCAGTTTGGCTATCTTGTGCTTTCCGACTAGTAGTTGTAATCGACAATGTTGCGTTTCCATCGAGTGGTCGTAACTCGACCTCGTTGTGTTCTGATGTGGTCATACTGAGCTCTGTGTTCCTCTGTTTTCAAGTAGACCTCATATCCTAATCTTCATAGCTTTATAGCTATTGGAGGAAAGGAATATGTGAATATTTGGAGAAAAAAATCTCTAGGCACCATTCACCCCCCTCTATTGCCTGTCCGGTCCTAGACGTAGACTCCGTCCGACCGCATCATGGTCGGGACTTCGTCCAGTGCACGCGTTAGCTTCGCCCCATCGCCGACTTCATCGACACCAGTCCGAACTATGGGGGATGGAGCACGGGCGTCGATGACTTCGTCCCACCGCCAGCTTCATCGATATCAAATCCGAAGGACGGGGACCGTCATCCGACCACACCATGATCGCAAACTTCGTCCGACCACACCGTGATCGTAGACTGTGTTTGATCGCCTTGTGGACGCAGACTTCATCCGACCCGCCGTGGTTGTCCGTCCGAGCGCCTCGCGATCATAGACTTTGTCCGACCATGCAGTAGTGGTAGTAGACTTCGTCCTACCACACTGTCATCGTAGACTATGTCCGATCGCCACACGGTCGTAGACTTCGTCCGACCACGCTGTGGTCGTAGATTGTGTCCGACCACCTCACGGTCCTATACTTCGTCCGTCTAGGTCGTGGTCGTAGACTTCGTCTGTCCACGCCATGGTTGTAGACTCCTCCCGACCACCTCGCGGTAGTAGACTTCATCTAACCACGCCGTGGTCGTCCGTCCGACCACCTCGCAGTTGTAGACTTCGTTTGACCATACCGTGGTCATAGATTTCGTCCGATCGCCTTACGGTCGTGGAAGCTTGCTGCTTGGGAATCTCAAGAGCCTATTTCTTTTATGGGATAGACTATTGCACAGGCGACTGAATTTTTTTTATCTTTCAGTCACCTAAAGTTGCACTTTGAATCACCTGAAGTTGCACATGTTTTTTTTGGGGGGGGGGCTGCAATTTTAGTTGATTGAGAGTGCAATTTCAGGTCACCTGAAGTTGCACTCTGAATCACCTGAAGTTGCAGATGTTTTTTTGGAGGGGGACTGCAATTTCAGTTGATTAAGAGTGCAATTTCAGGTGACTGAAAGATAAAAAAAATTCAGTCGCCTGTGCAATAGCAAAACTGTTCTTTTATTTATCTCTAGCTAGCGCACTGATTAATTGTTGCGTTGCCATAGAGACGAATAGCGCCTGCCAGTGCCATGCCATCATCCCCTAGTTGGAACCTTCGTCTATACATCTAGCTCTTGACGCTTTGGTGTTTGGATCCACTGCACTGCTCTGCATCTATGAGACCCATCGTATCGAGCTCCTTCCTGGTCGAGGCGCCTTGGATCCACCCTTTGCCTAGCTAGCTGTCTCTCTTCATCCATCATCCCATCTCGACCATAGCTACTAGTAGCACACGCGCCTGCACACACGCCTGTATCCTTGGCCCGGTGGCATGGCATGTCAGTGGTCCTCACCACCTACCGCGGCCGTGCGGTTCCGCGTCCGATAGTGCCGTACGTGGGGTTAGGGTATGCCGCGCTCTGGAGATGCCATAGGAGTTCCGAGAGGTGTTGGGTCTACAAAAATAACTTGATATGAAAGTCAAAATTGCAAAAAGATAGTGTTAGGGGAACAAAAAAAAAACTCCCTAATATAAAGGCAGCCAACAACGTTTGGGTTGGTTAGGCATATAATTTTTAACTCTAATATAAACGTTAGTATGAACGAATCAAATATCGATGAATTGTCTTAAATAACTGTTTCGATAAGTTACTTTAAAATAATAGTAGAAAAAACTATTCTAATTATTTGTTTGAGGGTTTATAAATATAAGTCGAGAACCGAAAATAACTCAGCCTATTACTTCAATCACCATCCATCATTTCTAGTTTTTCATATTCGCAGCTTCAATGGTACCGGAGACACCAATAGCTGGTCAGTCAACGGAGAGAAGTTTGAACAGTGACACATGGAGTGTACGTCCGTACGTACCCAAATATATATCAAAACAATTTATGATGGCAACTTCAGTTCCCATGTCACAGGTCAGAAACGCCAATGCAACCTGCTGTCTTGGCAGTGCTGCCAATTAATTGACTCCAAAGTCCTAACACCCATAAGATTTGGAAGAGGTAGGGTAAGGCTCCTCTTTCAGTTTAAGATTCTAACTTTTAATTTATTTTTTACTATTCCTAAATTTCATTTTTTCTAGTTTTTTAGCTTTTTTATCTCTTTTTTGCCCGTTAATTTTTTTTCTTATATTCATTTGCATTGTCCGTGATGGACTAACCTGTTTTTTTTTCATTTTTAATTTTTTTAAATTTAGTTATGTCAAATAAGCCACCATCAGCTATAGTGTAATTTCAGTCAGCTACAACACAATTTTAGTTATAAATCAGTTTATTTCAGCTCAACCGAGTGGCAGCTAAAGAGAACATTCACGAGCTTGCCAATGGACCGACAAACCTAGCATCGCTGTCACAGAGAACACTCAGCGTTACCCGGACGTGACGAGTTCCTTGCACGCGTAGGCTGGGAAGTGTTTATAAATAGACGAGGTTTGGATGTGTGAAAAGAGTATGATGATCGAGGACATTTGTGTCAAGCAAATCAGTATACTTAGGTGGAGAAAACAAACTATAATTGCATATATCTACGCCTAGGATTTAGGTATAAGTGATTTTGAAGCTACTATGCAATGAGAGGGGTTTGACGTTGTAGCTTTAGGATAGGTTCAGAACAGCACTCGTTCGGCTTATCAATTTTTGCTACAGTACAAGCTTTGAAATGGTACTTTTTTAAGGTGTGGTCTATAGGTAAGTTATAGTAGATACTATACTGAGTTCAGCTATACCAGCTAAAATCATATATGACTATTTTCCTCTGTGTAGTGCCTCTCACGAACAGTCAGAACATTACAAAATAACCCACCCTTTCATGATGTGACATATACTCTCTCTCTCTCTCTCTGGAAGCTATTGTACATTGGTCTAGAAATTTCGTACCAAACAGACATATCATTCAAAGAAATAGGTGACTTTTAAGAGGCCCTGTTGATGCATCATAATCTGTAGTTCTAATTTAAGGTATATATAGAAAGATTTTGGCTACTGGATCTGGAGCATCCTAACCATTGATTCATCATTTTGGGGAGCATACATTGAAAGTTGATCCCTTCCCCAATGTTGTCAACTAGCCACACAGGCGTGGCGCAACGCCACGCCAGCTATCATGTAGACCGAAGTAAAAGAGGAAAAAATTCACAGGAAAAAGAAAGCGAAGGGGGTTTTTCGAAAAAAAATCGTGGGCCTTTTCGCAATAAAAGGAGACCAAAGGGGTTTTTTCGCAAAAAACTGAGGGCCTTTTTGGAAGAAGTAAGGGCCTGTTCGTAATTACGGGAAACCTCGGGTCGCTACCCAGCAAAAAAATATGCAGGGGTTTATTCAAAAAAATGTAGGGACCTTTTTGCGATAACGGAGGACCTTTACGTAATTTTCCAAAAACCCAGGGAAACTGCCTCGGCCGGCCGTACGCGAATTTCCTTCGCCACGCGCCGGCCGGCCGAAGCGCAGGGGCGACGTGGCTGCTCTCGCCATCCAGGAACTCCCCCGCTAATGTATAGGTTATGATGCCAGGGAGAGGCCAAGAAATCCCAGTGAGATTTGTGCATCTGCACAGATACATGCTTACGATATGAGTTCCTGAATGTCTTCGGCAATGAAGCTCGGCCAGAAATGACCACTGCAGCTCAGTGGAATCCTCCACCAGCAGAATTTCTGAAGGTCAACATACATGGATCATTATATGCAGCATCAGGAGCTGAGGGATGGGGTTTTCTCGTCCGAGATGCACAAAGGACGTATTCAAGGGACCAGGGGCGGAACTGGGCCTCGAGCTAGGTAGGCTATAGCCCAAGGCCCAGCAAAATTAACAGTGCAAAAATATTTTTAAGCGGGCCGAAAAATACACTATTTAATGGATCAGCCCGAGGCATCATAGCCCAGCCCGAGGCAGCATAAGTGGCCAAGCCCACGATGGAAACCCTAGCGCCCACGATCTGCAACTCGTGCTCTTCTCAGTCATGCTCCTCGCGTCTATTCCCAACTCCCACGTCCAGGCGTCCCGATGGCGGTGGCGGCGACTCTCCCCTCTCCCCCCACGGCGGCTCTCCCCTCTCTCCCAGCGGTATATGGAAGACTGAAACCCTAATCCCAAATCCCACTGGCACTATCCTAGCACGGCCCTCGCCTGCACGCGCTCTCCTGCATGGCTGCGCCAGCCGCCACCCTCGCCTCACGCGGTCGCGCCCCAGTGCCAGCCGCCGCCCTCGCCTCCTCTGGCTCTGCCTCCTCCTCGCGGCCTCTGGCGCCGCCCTCGCCTCCTTTGGCTCCGCCTCCTCCTCGCGGCCTCCGGCACCACCCTCGCCTCCTCCGGCTCCGCCTCCTCCTACGGTTCCATCGTGGCCCCTGGCGCCGCCCTCACCTCCTCCGGCTCCACCCTCGCCTCCTCCGGCTCTGCCTCCTCCTCACGGTTATCTAGTGAATTAACCTTTTACATTCCTATTGATTGTCATTGTTTCACCTTTTTACATTCCTAGTATGGGTATAAATTGATGTTAGTTTTTAGTTGTTAGAATTTAGCTCGGGGTGTAGCCAAATCCTGGTTCCGCCACTTCAAGGGGCCGGTGCCGGCGGCCTACGCAATCTTCAAGATAGCACAGAATCAAACTTCCTCCAAAATGAACATGCGAGTGCAATTGTTACCACCCGAAATGCACAACCTTCAAGCCAAGTTGGAGAACCCAACGATAACATCCAGCTTGATTGGTTTTATTCAGTCCATTTGTTGCCATCAGCCTGTTCTCAATCAAAGTATTTTCCATCCATCCAACACAACAATATCAAAGCAATTCATGACGCCAACTTCAGTTCACATGTCACACGTCAGAAATGCCAACCTGCTGTGTTGCCACAACATTCTTTAAGTTTCTAACTCATGAAAGGGACTAGGACTGTTGACTTGCAAGATCTGTTGACTAGCACAGCGTGTTAGTTGACTCTGAGTTTCTAACCCACAAAAGGGACTAGGATCCAAGACATTTGTCTAAGCATCCCAGTATCTGTTGCAATAGGTGGCCATGGATGTGTGATCGATATTGGTTTGCCATGCAATTCCTATGGAGTGTAGTGCAAACACATATACATAGGTGAAAAAACAAACTGTAATTACATATATCTGTTGGGCAATATGGGAATTACCCTCATTTTCCGAAATAAAAGAAAAAGGAAAAGAAATCCTCATGGGGCCCACATATAAGAAGTGAGGAGTGGTGATATTGCCGGTGTGCCTTGTCTGACTTGGACCAGATCCTTCTCGTATCCTCCCTCTGTTTGGTCTTTAGGTACGAG
Source organism: Dendrocalamus latiflorus (assembly GCA_017311315.1). Lineage (NCBI taxonomy): Eukaryota > Viridiplantae > Streptophyta > Magnoliopsida > Poales > Poaceae > Dendrocalamus > Dendrocalamus latiflorus. The sequence continues at coordinate 24,423,581 of CM029655.1, forward strand.
GTGTGGGCAGCAGGTTCAGGTGACGGCGCCTCCGCCGCTGATATGAGATATGACTCCTTCCCCTTTAAATCAAACCATGGGAGAGCTCTCGAAGCATACGAATCAAGAAACTGCACATAGATCTGGAAGCAATCGGTGAGCATTCTCCTTGGTTTCCTGAGCGGCTTGCACTTGCGAGCTCACCGGGACCACGACGATCCACACCGGTGAGGCTCCGCTGATCTGTCATGGTGAGGGCATTCTTGATTGTTGCTGCTGTTGCTTGAGCCGAGCGCTTGGCTAGGCACTTGCGCATTCGTGTGTAGTGTGCGACTGGTCCTTCGGTTGCTTCATCCGATAGAGGTTGTACTGGTTTTGTTCAGCATCAACTTGCACCTCAACTTTACGATCTGGTGAGTACTGATCCATGGAGTTGGGCATTGTATCTCCGATTACTACTCCGATGAAATCCTGGCATATGCTGGTAATTGGTTTTCTAGGACATTGTCTTTCAACAAGCCTTGCCCCTGTCGGCTTCCAGGTGGTTTGGACTATCACCGCACAGTGAGCTTTACTTTGTGTTTTGTAATTTTTGTTGTGCAATTGTTAGCAATGCTAGTGTTACATATCTGTTTGGTATATTTGAAATCTGTGATAATCACTAGAACAGGGAGGACTTTGCGGGCTTTGAAAATGCTCGACGAGGAAACTTGTCAAATCTGAAATAATAGTAACTATCTAAAGAAGTCTGCTAGTTTTATGTTGTCAATTGTTATTTCATACCTCAGAGCAGTGTCGTTTACTGTTGTACAGTCCTGAATACTATTGAAAATTGATTGATTCTGTAGTAGCTCATGTCAATCACTTAGTTCTGGTCATTTTTAAAATCTTTCTATTCTGCATGTTGTTGATACTGTAACTTAACTGAAGTATTTTTAGACTGTAAAACTAGCAGAAAGAGAGATAGTCACTTTGTGTATTAATCAATTGACAAGAGTTGAAGAAGGCCAATATTTTAATCTTGAGCAACTGCTCAAACTGAGAGCAAAACTCACTACATAATTTGTGCATTATGCAGATTACAAATGCTCATGTTTATGCTCAGTTTAACATAATGTCCTTTGGCCTGAATTCAATATTTATGTTGAGAGATAATAGCTTATTATTTATATTATTATCATGTCTTTGGATATATATTTTACTGTACATGATTAACTTCGGAATTAATCTCAGAAATTTTCTAAAATCACTTAGTTTCCAACAATATCTACGTTTAGGATTTAGGTATATGTGATTAGGAAGCTACTATGCATTGAGAGGGGTTTGGTGTTGTAGCTTTAGATGATGTGACACATACTCTCTCCTCAAGCTATCATTTGACACATACAATCACATGACACATACATTTGACGATTGCATGCTCAAGTGAATAGTATGCTTCAGATATGGTTAATGCGTATTACATGGAAATTAGAGCTTGAGTTTCCATTGCAATATACAGACACATAACTAGTGTACACAATATGTCAGATTATTATCGGATCACTCGCTTGTATCAAGCAAAAAGATCCAAATACACAATTTCACATAATCAAAATTGTTTGTCTGGTAAAATAATTGCGTAGTAGCATCAAGTGCATAGACCTAAAAAATGAACAAAAAAGATGGCATCTAAAATGTAACAACCGCAAGATCACCAAATGTATATTTTTGAACGACTTGAACAAGTACTGCAGACCGGGGCGAACCCACCGTGGGTAGGGGTGGGGAACGGTAACGGATGATCCATTTTATCTGATATTTGTATCCAAGAAAACACGAATGTGGTAAGAAAAATCCGTATTCGAAAAAGTTTGTAATTGTATTCGAAAGTATTCGTATCCGTATTTGAGAATATTCATATTCGCATTCGTACTCAAAAATATTCATATCCGTATTCATAGTTGAGACTATTTGATTCGTATTTGATCCGTTTCCAGAACCCATGAAAAACCAGGATGAATTTTGTGATTCAAAATTTGAATTTTGGTGGTTTAAAAATGGCAACCGGTCAAAACCGGTGAAAAATTGGCAAAACCGCTAGGAATCTGTTTTATCCGATATTCGCATCCGAGAAAACGTGAATGTGGTAAGCAAAATACGAATTCGAAAATATTCATATTTGTATTTGAGAATATTTGTATACGTATTTGAGAATATTCGAATTCGTATTCGTTTTGAAAATATGGATTTGTATTCGTATTTGAGACTATTTGATTGTATCCAATCCATTTCCATCCCTACCCGTGGGTGCTCGAGCAACCGCTTCTCCCACCGTGGTTGAAGAAGACCTGGTTGGTTCGGTCACCCAGAGGTTAAAGAACCAAAAGTCAGAGGATGAAGAAGAGCCAGAGTGAGTTGAAGTTGAAGATTGAAGAAAGCATGAGGCGAGGCCTAGTCGGTGTCTTAAGGCCCAGCGCCCTAGTCAACCCAAATCAGTGGTGAATCCTGGCCCAAAACCCAAATGTTAGCAGAACAGTATATAAGGTCACGAGGAAGACGAACAACACAATGCAACACCTAAACAGTAGATAAGGTCACAGAGAGGCCGAGCTGCCGAAATGCCGAGTCGGAGAGAGAGTAGAGACTCACCATCACGAGTCGCAGAGTTGGCAGCCCGTAGCCCGGTGCGGCGGAGGGGGAGGCAGTCGGTGACTCAGCACGGAGGGCGGCTCAACGTGAAGTGGAGGGGGGGGGGGGCGGTCGGCCACTCGGTGGTGGCCGAGCATGGACGCGGCCGCATGGGTGAGGCCAAGCGGCGGAGCAAGGCTAGTGCCTAGCGCACGGGCCACGCAGGGTGCATCGGACTTTGGACGCATCGAAGATTCAGAGAGACGGAGAGGACGAGGCAACGAGCGATGAGGCTATTCCAGTGTTCCCCATTCGACATTTTGGCTATTCCCCATTTGTTACCAATCCCCAATGAGGCGAGGCAAATAGGAAATGAAGTGGTATCTGTGGTGAGCAGGTGAGGCGAGTTACTAATTTGCGCAGTGAGCTGCCAGCTACTAAGCTGCATGAGAGCATGAGGTGAACAGCAAACTAGCCCAGAGCCCAGAGGCCATGAATGTGAATGAGTGAATCCCATTTTATTATTGTTCTACTAATACAAATTATTGTTTAATAGACACTTCATAGTAGCCATCAGGCATTAGCCAATTTGTTTAATCAGCATTAGCCATTTGGCAAAAAAGGTCGACATGAATTTAATAACTGATTAAACAAATTGGCTAATCGACTGATGCCTAATGGCTATTATCAAGTGTCGATTAAACAACAATTTGTATTAGTAGAACAATAATAAAATTGGATTCACTCATTCACATTCAATCACATTCATGGCCTCTGGCTCTGGTCCAGTTCACTATTTGCCTTGTGCCCTCACTAGCTCAGCAGCTGGCAACTCACTGTGCAAATCAGTAAATCGCCTCACCTGCTCACCACAGACACCACTTCATTTCCTATTTTCCTCGCCTCATTGGGGACTGGGAACAAATAGGGAATAGCCAAAATGCCAAATGGGGAATATCAGAATAGCCTCATCGCTCGTCGCCTTGTCCTCTCCGGCTCTCTGAATCTCCGATGCGTTCGAAGTCCGATGCGCCCTGTCGATGGCCGATGCCACCGTGCGGCCTGTGCATTGCCCGCCATGCGCTAGCCCCACTCCGCCGCTCGGCCTGGCCCGCACGGCCGCATCCGTGCCCAACCACCACCGAGTGGCCGACTGCCTCGCCCTCCGCTTCGTGTCACGCTACCCTCCGTGTCGGGCCGCTGATCGCCTCTAGCCTCCCCCTCCACGTCGAGTCGCCGACCGCCTCCCACTCCCCGGCTCCCCCTCTGTCGTGCCGGGCTGTGGGCTGCCAACTCTGCAACTCATGATGGTGAGTCTGTAATCTCTCTCTGACTCGGCGTCTTGGTGGCTCGGCCTCTCCGTGACCTTATCTACTGTTCAAGCGTTGCATTGTGCTATTCATCTTCCCCGTGACCTTATCTATTGTTCTGCTAACGTTGGGGTTTTGAGCCAGGATTCGCCACTGATTTGGGCTGGCAGAGCACTAGGCCTTAAGACACCGACTGGGCCTCGCCTCATGCTTTCTTTAATCTTCAACTCCGACTCATTCCGACTCTCCTTCATCCTCTGACCTTCGGTTCTTCAACCTCAGGCGACCGGGCCGGCCGAGTCTTCTTCAACCACGGTGGGAGGAGGGGTGCTCGAGCACCCACAAGCACCCATGGTTACGGATGGAAACGGGTCGGGTACGACCAAATAGTCTCAAATACGAATATGAATCCATTTTTTTAAAATGAATATGAATACGAATTCGAATATTCTCAAATACGGATACGAATATTCTCGAATACAAATACAAATATTTTTGAATACGGATTTTGCTTACCACATTCGCGTTTTCTCATATACGAATATCAGATAAAATGGATTCCTAATGGTTTTGCTGATTTTTCACCGGTTTTGACCGATTACCAGTTTTAATCCACCTAAATTCAAACTTTGAATAACAAAATTCGTCCGGGTTTTTACCGGGTTCTGGAAACGGATCAAATATGAATCGAATAGTCTTGAATACGAATGCGGATGGGAAAATTCTCAAATACGAATGTGAATATGAATATTTTTTAATACGAATACAACTTTTTCAAATACGGATTTTTCTTACCACATTCGTGTTGTCTCGGATATGAATATCAGATAAAACGGATTATCCGTTACCGTTTCTCAGCCCTACCAACAGTGGATTCACCCCTATCTGCAGTACTCATCCAACTCATTCAAAAATATGCATTTAAGAATCTTGCGGTTGTTACATTTTACATGCCATCTTGTTTTGTAATTTTTATTATCTATGCACTTGATGCTACTACACAATTGTTTTAGTGGCCAAACAATTTTGATTTTGTCAAACTGTGTATTGGGACCTTTTACTTGATACAAGTGAGTGATCCGATAATAATCGGACATATTGTGTACACTAGTCATATGTTTGTATATTGCAATGGAAACTCATGCTCTAATTTCCATGTAATACGCATTAACCGTATCTGAAGCATACTATTCACTTGAACGTGCAATCATCAAATGTATGTGTCATGTGATTGTATCTATCCAATGATGGCTGCAAATCAAGCACTTGAGCTTGAAAATATGTAATTTTTAAAACCTTTTGATGCATCCCGGTGTTATTTGGATTTTCTGCTTTTATTTGGAGCAACCTCAAGATTTTGAACTTTTAAGTATAGCTTAACATGATAAAAATTTAAAATAAGAAATCATCCGAGAGGAATTAGAAAATGTGAATGAAACTGAAATTTGAATTCAAATCACCAACTCAAGAATTAAAGAGAGAACAGCAGCTTGGAACTTCGATCAGGCCAAAATCCGAAGCCCGCCTATCCTTCTCCTCCCTTCCAACCCACCCATCTTTCTCGGCCCAACATAGCCCAACTCCACGCCCCTCCTCTCTTCCCCAATGCCTGCATGGCGCCACCGTGAGCCCCAACTGCCCTGTTGATTCCTGCGTCACTTCTCTGCATTGTGGCGTGTGTCATGTATGCTGGCAACATCCATGCTACCATGACGCCACTACACACCCGCCTCATCCATAGCACACCCCTGCTCGCCTCGTCGCGTCTGGTCTCCCACGTCACTACACCACGAGACACGGCCAAGCTATTAACCACGTTGAGCTCGCATTCGCAAGACAACACTCATGCTCACCCTCTATTTAAGCCATGCCTCTTGCCTCCCTCATCATCTCCCCACGTCAGCCATCCGCGACCGCCTCTCTGATGAGATTCTTCCACGTCTTCTCACATTGAAACATGTTCCTAACCACCCTCTATGTTTCGCCTCAACTAATTTTGGGTTTCCTCGTCGACAGATCCTTAGCAACATCGTCTTCCTCACGGATGGCTGGAACTGCCACCACCACTGCCATTCTTCACACGGTGTATTTCGGATTGGTTGCTCTCTCATGGGGCAATCATTCACCTCCCCCAATGTTCACCCACCACTAATTTGGGTTGTCTTCCACAAGGACGTCGCCACCACGTCGAGCTCATTGCGCCACCAGCCTACCTTAGTCCATCCCCATCCTCTCCCTCTTGACCTATCTCCTCTCTCTGACTCCAACATTCCTGTAGGCCTCGTTGGGCACCCCCTTGATCGCTCATGCTACGAGCACCGCCTAATAGTATTTGGCAGGTATTGCTTCCTTCTTATATCCCCTCTTTTGTTCCCTTTTTTATGGTTTGTCAAGTGTGGTGTGTGTTGGTTCCCTACTTAATTTCTCTTTTGGCATTTTGCTATTGTTGTTCATGATCACATTTGAAGATTTGCTTCTCTCTAGAAGATGATTTGTTACCAACGTGAATGCCACCTATCGTAGGGTGGCCCAACCCTCCGTGACAAGGTTTTGCAACTGGCTCAATATATAATAGGTCCCGTAGTATAAAGGAATATACCAATGTACTCCTACCTTATGTAATTATTAAGGGATAGGATGGTAATTTCCCATCCTACCCCACTCATGTATATAAATCCCTCAAGAGGGGCGTGGGGGTAGGACCCATTCATCCCATATATCGTGTCCTTGTTCGCTCTCCTTCTTTAGTCCCCCTCTTTGCTGTTTAGTCTGTAGCCACAGCAGTTATTGCCGTCCATGTGGAGCGTGCAGAAGCTACACTAGAAAGCGATGGCACCCAAGCGAGAGAGAGGTGCGGTGGTAGCGACCGTCGAGTTCAGCACGTGGCGGCTAGTGGTACCTCACAGCAATGACCACAACGCCCACGCTGGTGCGACTGTCCACTGCGATGCTCGCGCCGATCAACCATCGCCTGTGACGCCCGCGTCGGTGCCACCGTCGATCACGACGGCCATGAAGAGGCGACTGTCGACCGCCACGCCTGCGCCGGTTCGACCACACCTGTGTGACCGTCAGCCACGTCGGTCCGACTGCACCGGTGTGGCCGTCGACAGCGATACCCACGCCGGGGTGATCGTCAGCCACGAAGCTCGCGTCGCTAAACGACCGTCGATCACGGTGCCTGTGCCGTCACCTCCACACCAAGGAGTCAGCCTCCAATCAACATCAGCGAATGTCGAGTGTCTCCGGCAGCGGGGATCCTAGAAGGAGCGAGCGCTCCAAAGTCTTTGCCCCGCCGCCAGCTACGTTGGCATCCACGGCCATGCCGAGGTCGTGACCTTGGTGACAGCTCTGACCACACCATGGTTTGGTCTTCACCGATAGACACGACTTCTCCATGGTCGAAACTTGGGGACATAGCACTCACCCTCGACTCCTTTGCGGAGACTACGAGTGGTCTCCGTCGAAGACTTCGCATGGTCTCTGTCGAGAGCTGCGCAGATGTCATCTTCGACCACCTTGCGGTCGTAGACATTGTCTATCTACTCCATGGTCATAGGCCTTGCCCGACCTCCTCTGGGTCGTAGTTTTATTTTAAAAAAAATAAAAAATAGCTCGGTGGCCTCACACCCCGGTGTACTCTATGGAGTATAAAGCGTTGGGAACTTACACGTTCCAGGCAACTCTATAGAGTATTAAAAAAATCGTGTGGTGGCCTAGCGCTCTAACGTACTCTACAGAGTATAAAGCGCCAGAAACTTAGCCGTCCTGGTCAACTCTATGAAGTATAAAAAAATTATGCGGTGGCCTCACGCTCCGGTGTACTCTGCGGAATATAAAGCACTGGGAACTTAGCCATCCTAGGCAACTCTACGGAGTATAAAAAAATTGCACGGTGGCCTCGTGCCCCAGCGTACTCTATAAAGTATAAAGTGCCGAGAACTTACCAGTCCCAGAGAACTCTAAGGAGTATAAAAGAAGAGAAAAAAATATATATTCCTAACCCACCAGGGAGTCCCTGCCATGGACCATAACCCCATTGAGATCGACACATTTCACGTGCCTCACCAGGGAGTTCACCGTGCTCCTTCATCTGACCATGCCGTGGTCTAAGATTATGTCCAACCGCTTCATGGTCACAAACTTCATGCAACCACGCCGTGGTCATCCATCCGATCACCTCACGATCGTAGACTTTTTTCGTCCACGCCGTGGTCGTAGACTTCGTCCGGCCACACCGTGGTCGTAGACTTCGTCCGGCCACACCGTGGTCGTAGACTTCGTCCGGCCACACCGTGGTCGTAGACTCCATCCGACCGCCTCGCGGTTGTAGATTTCATCCGACCACACCGTGGTCATAGCCTCCGTCCGACCGCATCACGATCGGGACTTCGTCCAGCAAGCACATCAGCTTTGCCCCGTCACCGACTTCGTCGACATCAAGTCCGAAGGGCGAGGGACCTTCGTCCAACCACGCTGTGGTTTCAGACTTCATCCAACCACGTCATGGTCATAGATTGTGTCCGACCGCCTTGCGGTAACAGACTTCGTTCGACCACGCTTTGGTCATCTATCCGAGCACCACACGGTAGTAGACTTTGTCTGTCCACACCGTAGTCATACACTTCGTCCGGCCACGCCATGGTCATATACTTCGTTTGACTGCCTCGCGGTCATAGACTTTGTCTGACCAAGCCGTGTTCATACACTTCGTCTGACCACGCCATGTTCATAGACTTCGTGCGACCACGCCATGGTCGTAGACACAGCCCAGCCGCATCGGGTTGGGACTTCATCCGCCACACGTGTCAGCTTTGCCCCATCGCCAGCTTTGTTGACACCAGTCCAAACGGTGGGGAATGGAGCGCGTGTGTTGAAGAATTCGTTCTACCGCCGGCTTTGTCGACATCATGTCTGAAGAGCAGGGGACCTTCATTTGACCAAGCCGTGGTCGTAGACTTCGTCAGACCATGTCGTGGTCATATACTTCGTCTGACCACATTACAGTCAGGACTTCGTCCAGTGCACACGTTAGCTTCGCCCCGTTGCATACTTAGGTGGAGAAAACAAACTATAATTGCATATATCTATGTCTAGAATTCAGGTATAAGTGATTATGAAGCTACTATATATTGAGGTGGGTTTGGGGTTGTAGCTTTAGGATGGGTTTAGAATAGCACTCGTTCGGCTTATCAATTTTTGCTACCGTACTAGCTTTGAAACGATGCATCTTTTTAAGGTGAGGCCTATAGGTAGGTTATAGTAGACACTATACCGAGTTCAACTATACCAGCCAAAATCACATGCGACTATTTTTCTCTACGTACTGCCTCTCACAAACAGTCAAAATTCAAAACCATAACCCGAAAGTCAAAACAGGATCCCAAAATAAGCCACTGTTGGACCGAAATGGCGACAGGGGGGTGAATGTCGACTTCAAAAAGTTCATCCCCCTTGAGGACCCAAATAAAAACGATCTCCTTCGATAGCAACAAGTGCAATGAAAAAGATTTAGGCTTAAACTCTCTGAAAAAACATAGCTCAAAAGAACCAAGAAAGAACCTCAGAGGAACCAGGCCAAAACAGACTCAACACGGCCAAAAGCTGAAGGCCGGTCTGACCGCCGTTAGGAGGCCGGTCTGACTGCCTCTAACAGGCCGGTCTGACCGCCGTTAGGAGGCCGGTCTAACCGCCCCTAATAGGCCGGTCTGACCGCCCCTCGGCGGCTGCAAGCTGAAACTTCGGAAATTTCAGACAGTTGATTGGAGACTTCACCCATTTAAGAAATTTGAGACTTGGCTCCAGAAATCTCAGTCCAGAACCACTAGACAACACCCTAAATAGTGAGGGGAGTCTAGGGAACCGAGGAAAACCAACTCAAGAGCAAGAAGTTCAGATTTGGCTCAAGAAATGAAAAACTACAGAGGCAACACAAAAACTCAAATTGCTCAATGGTCTTAAGTCCTTTGCTCATGAGAGTTTGCAGACAAGTTAGCAATAGCTAAAAGACTTCCCAGACCAGAAATCAGGCCACCTCTCGAAGGGGAACAAAAACTACCTCAAACCCTAGAACAGACAAAGACAAGAACAGAGAGGCACCAAAAATGAAAACTGAGATTAAATGTGATTTGCTCTTGGGAAAAACGATCAAATGATCTTGACGCCTACTCCCATCACTGAGCAACCCATTTTGCACCTTCACAGCAAGAAACAACAAGAAATGCAAAAAGTCAAGAATCACTCAAAAGAGGCATCGAAGGGAAATGAACAACAGAGAGCTAGAGACTTAAACAAATTCAACCAAAGCCATCTCATATTGATATAGAGGAAAGGAGATACATGATTACAATGGAGAATCAACTCACACCCTCTCTACTTCCCCATACATGCTTGGAAAATCAAGAACCCATTTCCAAGAACACACACAGAGGGAGAAGCTACGATGGAGACACACTCTGTGTTTCTCACCAACTCACCAACCACTAAAGCCTAAAGCCAAAACCACCTCTCAAAGGCTCTTTTGACTAAAGCAAACCCTAACTCTCTCCCAAAGCCATGAGGGGGCATGCAGCCACTCCCTCCTATTTATAGCCCTTGGCTAACGGGTCTCCACCCCGTTACGCCTGCTACGACCCGAACGGAACTGCCTACACCTGTGCAGCCTTGCGTTTTTACCGAAACGCCCCTCCTGCACCTTCCGGGAAGCTTTCGCGTTCCTTGTCGTCCAAGCCTCGCAACCACCTCGAGTTTCCGCCGTCTTCGACACATCCCGACCGTTCTGACCTCGACACCGCCCGTGCCTAGTCCGGTCACCTCGTGTCTCGCCACAACTCCGCCTCGACGTCCTGCAGCCAACACAGACAAGAAACACATCAAATAGCACCGCTCGACACATGTAAGCATAAATCACATCAAGGAACCATACTTACTCATGAAGAAGCCCAAACCTGTCGTAACACGAGACTAAGCATCCTAACCCCATACGACCAAGTTTGACCAAGTCCGACCGAAGCCGATTGCACCGCGCAACGACATGGTCTGACCACTCAAACCAAACTCGACTTATCTGAACTAATGTCAATTACTCATCACACACATGGGATGACCTCCACATGGTCTCTGCACCATACATACCTCCACATCAATCCTCCACCAGCAGAATTTCTGAAGGTCAACATACATGGATTATTATCTGCAGCGTTAGGAGTTGGGAGATGGGATTTTATCGTCCGAGATGCACAAGGACATATTCAAGGGGCCGGTGCCGGCGGCCTATGCAATCTTCAGGATAGCATAGAATCAAACTTCCCCCAAAATGAACATGCGAGTGCAATTGTTACCACCCGAAATACACAACCTTCAAGCCAAGTTTGAGAACCAAACGATAACATCCAGCTTGATTGGTTTTATTCAGTCCATTTGTTGCCTTTAGCCTGTTCTCAATCAAATTATTTTCCATCCATCCAACACAAGAATAATAAAAAAATGGAAAATTTTTAAATTTAGTAACTACCACTGCCTGCTCTATTAGTTGATGAGATAAAACAGGGGGCACAAAAGGCAAAACAACGATGTTAAGCCCCGATGGTTGAACATCACGTGGCATTGTATCAATCATCGCTGCCAAAATCTATATCATAGTTAGCCCTTTGATGGGCTACTCCATTTGGAACCTTCACTACTACAGAAAAGGTCATCACAGACGGTTCGAAATCGTCATCACAGACGGTTTTGTGAACCGTCTGTATTTATGGGTCAGTGATAATCGAAGGTCATCACAGACGGTTTTGAGTTAAAAACCGTCTGTGATAGCTGATAATCACAGACGGTTTGGAGTTAAAAACCGTCTATCACAGACGGTTTTTAACTCCAAACCGTCTGTGATTATCAGCTATCACAGATGATTTTTAACTCCAAACTGTCTGTGATTATCAGCTATCACAGACGATTTTTAACTCAAAACCGTCTGTGATATTCCCTTCAACCCCTAAATATATTTCTGTTTATTGGCTAGCCTCAGGAAATGCTAGCCATGCCCTCTGAAACAAGCAGATAATCACAGACATAAAAAATATACAATTCACACATCTCATTTCATTTCAGATACATTTCACATCTCAATTCATTTCACAGACATAAAGCATCCATTTCGCAAATCAATTCATTGAATTGAAATAAAATATCCATTAACAAATACACAATTGTAAAAGATCTACACTGTATTTGCACTTAGAATAACAATAAAAAATCATTCTGGGCAGTGGAACTCTCCATCTGATCTTACGACTTTTGTCCACAAAAACCAAATGAGCTCTCCTCAAATTTTTGCAAAATCCGGCTGTTTCAATGCAGATGTAGAGATGGACGCAGCCTGTCGATAGGAATATGAACGCGCGCATATATAAAACTTGACATGTATGAAATAAATGTGGGAAGATTGACAAACCTTAGAATTAGTGATCTTGGTGGAATCGAGGAGTAGTCTCATATGGTGGCACACGTAGTATCCACACGTGTTGCCCGGCTGCTGCTGGTGGCACTGCAAAAAATATAATGTGTTAAATCAAGTGGCATTACTACTATGTGTTGTATATGATTAATTAATGTGTAGCTAGCGAATACCCGAAACTTGCGATCATGTTTCAAGGCCTTGGCCCCTGTCGTCAAGTCACGTGTTTGTTGAACGTATGTGGCGAACGACCTTCGTTATTCGAAAAAGTTAGATTAGTTATTCAGAAGGAAAGAAAGAGTACAATGTACAATGTACGTACCTATCGAGTATTTGGGCGATAGCTGTGTACTTGGATTTGTTCTTACTTAGAGAATCAAGGTATATAGCCTTGTTCCATTTTGGTATAATTACAATTAAAATCCAATGGAATTTCTCATTGTATGGCATAAGAACAAATTCCTTATCTTGGTGAGCCAGCAGTGCTTTTGTAATATAGTCCTCGATGAAGGATGCATTCTCGATGATGGTATCAATGGCGACCAAGCGTGGGTCCAGGAAACCAATTCGTGATTTCGATGATCTAGCTTTGGTCAGCATGAATCTATATATAACATAGGAAAGCAACAAATTGTGACATATATCGGTATTACGTGAACAGAGCCTGTGATTGTACAGACTTACAGCGTCCAGCATCGAACGAGTGAGGCATCGAGAGCGTTGAGCGTGAAAAGTTCAAATATATCGTCAAAGGTCACCGCGAAGACACAGTCCTGAGCTTCGTGCAAGAAATGTTCCAGCTTGAATTTGACAGTGATACCTGAGCGCCGTTCTGCCTCTGGCTTATTGGACTGTTCCATATACCAAAGGTGGAATCTTTGGCAACCAAGTCCTAGTTTTTGGAGCTCTTCCTGGACTACCATCGGCTCAGCTAGCACGAATTTGCGGGCCAATGGCATGGACGGGATATCATCATCATCCTTCGTCTTTGATTTGCCCTGGCCACTGCCTCGATTGTCGGCCGACTTTATGCTAGTCGATTGTAATGGTATAGACGGTGCAAGTTGCTCTGGCGAGAATAGCACCTGTGGAGATAGCACCGGTGCAGGTAGCTGTGGTTCGCACTGCCCGTGTGGAGATTGTTGGAAATATGCCCTAGAGGCAATCATAGAGATGATGATATTTCGTTGTATCCATGATTTAATAAATGTTCCTTGAATATTGCCTTTGTGTTGATTAACAAGTATGTGACTTGTTTGTGAAACTCTTTACTTATATGGTTATTCTAAAGTTGTCCCTAGTCGGAGTTCATGTGAGGACACACGTGAATGATGGATTAGCACATGTATCGGTTGATGACCATGTTTCACAGGTCATAGACATGGAGATGTCAAACCAATAATGTGGACACATGTTTAGAACATGGGGTTGGACCGACCCAACATGAGACATAGCTATTATACTTATGATTCTCTCTACACAATGTGTACGCCTTGTCCTTCGACCTGAGATTGTCGCATGTGCTTGAGATGTGAATCGACCTACTTAGGGGCTATCAAACGCTACTCCGTAACTGGGTAGTTATAAAGATAGCTTTCGGGTTTGTCATGAAGCATGCTGCGAGGCATGGTCAGTCGAGATGGGATTTGCCCCTCTCTACCTGAGAGAGATATCTCTGGGCCCCTCGAGTGATCGGATCCAGAAATGCATGGCCATGCTACTTAAGGTTAAGAGTTAACCTAGTAAGGGATTTCGGATCACAGGATCGAGAAAGAGTGGTCAGCTTGGAGCTCGACCGAATATCGTGAGACAAAAGGATTGGCATGTACATAACGTTGTGATGGTTCGTCCGATATGATCTTTATGTGCGTTTAGGAGTTGGCACGTCTTGCTAGAGGCCGCTACCAACTATTGACCGAGTAGGTATACTCGCGTCATGTCTAAACATACATGAACCTATAGGGTCACACACTTAAGGCTGAAGCCTAATTCGGATTGGATCCGAGTTAGACTGGGAATTGAGTCCTAATGGGCCTCTATTCGTAGAAGTCCATTGTAAGGACGTCTATAAAAGGAGGGCAAGGGCGCACAGGGTTGGGGTGAAGAAGTTTTCGTGACATCCTCAAACCCTGGCCGCCACCCCTCCCATGCCCTGGTCGCTCGCGCGGATCTAGTAATCCGGCGTGCGTCGCTTCCTCCCGTACATGTGGATACTTTTGGCGGCGCTGCATCTGTAGCGTTTGGACGAACCGCAATAGAGGAGTTGTACGTGGGACGCCGCGACGTGGACGAGGAAGTAGTACGACTACTCTGCTCTGACGTGCTGCATCAACTTAGTACGACTACTCTGCCCCGACGTGCTGCATCATTCCGCACCTGCGCGTCTAGTGGTAAGACAGTGATCTATAACTGCAGTGATCTTGGTTTACGGGTAGAAATTTTTAATTTGCGCTAGTGTAGCCTACCCGTAGTACTTCAGAGATGGCACCAGTGCAAGTTGCTGTGGTTCGCACTGCACTTCTGGTCCTGCCACCGGTGAAGAAGCCTCCAGGGAGATGTCGGTTTTGGGCCACTGGATGAATGTTCCAATGGCCTGTCCTAGATTCACGATCTCGTCGTTGGGGGGCTTCGGTAGCGGGACCACCTCAAAATTGGCATACACACCATCCACATTAACTTTTGCGAAGCCTGGCGCTAAAGCTTGACCGTGCACCATGGCCCCGATACCAGACGAATATGCCTGGCCCCAAGCAGCGTACAAGGGAATGGAGCCATATCTCACTTGGAGCCTGCACGTCGTAGGCTCCTACATAACGATACAAAATTAGCTACTCGAATAGGCCTACCAATGGAGCAAGCATTCGAGAGGTAATAATTATTACCAGGATGTCGTCCACAGGAAATTTGGACTGGGTTTGCGTCGGATTGGACGCGCAGCTACTCGGACGGTTGTGCGGGCTAGCTAGCACAGGAGCGGCGGTGGCGGCCTGCTGACTTTCTGTCTGTTTCCGCACCTCATCTCTGATTACATCAGCCATCTGAGCTAATAGCTCCTCTCTAAGAGATTCCTTGATCTCTTCTCGTAGCTGTGCGTCACGCTCGGCTTTGTTTCTCTTCCTGCGCCGATACATGTCGGAGTCATCTTGGAAACCATGTTTCCAAGGAACGTAAAGCCCAAGGCCTCTCGTACGGCCCGGGTGCTCCTTGTTTCCCAGGGCCACGGAGAGCATATCATTCTCCCTTGTTCCCTGGAATGATCCCAGGGTAGATTCAAAACTCAGCTCTTCCTGCAAGAGCACGACATGTCATTTCAATTCGTACGAAGTTGTGGAGTAATTACAAGCTACGTAGTTCGATCGATATCTTACCAAGCGCTCGGTCACTTGCTGGTCTGCAGGGTTTCGAAAGGTGACGTCCCCTGATGTCGTTGTAGATGACCTTGCTCTAATCCAATTTCGAGCGCGGTCATCCGGGATATTGGAAAACGGCGGGGCGATGTCCTGTGCAGCTGCCAGCTCATACTCCTTCCTCCACTGCGAGATTTTACCCGCATACCCAGCTGTGCCAAGTCTGTGAGGGTGTGTATTTTTTGCCTGGAGGGCCTTGTGCGCCACACTTGTACTTTTGAAATCTTCGGTCGTTTTCATCGCCTTGAACTCTTCCCATTGTGGTTCCAGGAATGGGTATTTATGAACAGGCGTTTCGTCCGTCTCCACGTATTTCCTGACAAGAGTGCTCTTGAAGTTCTTCCATGCTTTGCACGCCGCTTTGTAGGTTTGTTGTTGCACAGCGTCCAGGTGTTCTTCTGGGAACTCGAATGATGCCAAAATTTCGGTCCACAGCTCACGTTTCCGAGTGTCAGGCACGTTCTTCCACGAATTGTATGTGATCTCAATTCGTTCTCGTGCAACTACTCCGACCATGGTTCGGAATGCGTTTACTACTTTTTGAGGAAGGATAGGGACCCCAGATGCATTCACCGCTGTGATGATCTGTCGGCCCTCAGGCTTCTTTGATAGCCCTCTTCCTTGGCGTCTTGATGTTGGAGCGGACGCCTCCGGCGATGATGTTGAAGAATGCGCGGGTGACATGTTGCTCATTTTGTGGGTCTATTAAGATAAGATGAGAAAGTAATCATATTGAATTGCAAGACAAGAGAGGAGTAGAGGGGAGGGGGAGAAGGGAGGGGGTGATATGGACATACAGAGGGGGTGATGTGCCTATCTTACCAATGTATCAAGTCCTTCTTTTTCCCGCAAAATTCAAGTCAATTTTATTACAAAAGTGCAAAAAAAGACATTCCAGATTCTTCGGTGAGCAGCCGACATAGCCGACTTCTTCGGTGAGCGACTATCCATCTGCTTTTTCCCACTCCTTTTCTTCATCTCTGGTCTCCGGATCACGTACGCCAGTAGCGATGATTCATCTAACTG
The DNA here is from genome assembly GCA_017311315.1 of Dendrocalamus latiflorus. Taxonomy (NCBI): domain Eukaryota; kingdom Viridiplantae; phylum Streptophyta; class Magnoliopsida; order Poales; family Poaceae; genus Dendrocalamus; species Dendrocalamus latiflorus. Next base: position 24,440,362 of record CM029655.1, read on the forward strand.
AATCATCGCTACTTGCGTACGTGATCCAGATATCAGAGATGAAGAGAAGGAGTGGGAAGAAGCAGATGGATAGTCGCTCACCGAAGAAGTCGGCTATATCGGCTGCTCACCGAAAAATCTGGAAATTTCTTTTTTTTGAACTTCTGTACTAAAATTTCCTTGAATTTTGTAATACTATTACTACAAGGTCTCTAAACAAAGTGCCTATCCTAGCACCTACTTTAGTTGCTAATACTATAAACCAAATAGCAAAGTCCCTAAACAAAGGTCTATGAAGCAAATGACACAACTAGTGTATCCGGTTCATTGAACGGGAACACTATAGTATGTCACTTGCTTCATTTGCTGTTTTTTGTCTAGATACATGGAAAATTTGGGTGGAAAGATCAACTGTTTCGTCAGGCGCATGACTGCCAATTCGAAGCATAGCATAGCATCCGAGGCACATCCGAGGCCTGCTGCTGTGTCTTGAGGAATGCCAAGAGCTGGTATTCAGATGGGTTATGAAAATAAGATTCATAATTTATAGTTTGAGGAATGCCACATCTGAAGACCAGCTCTTGGCATTCTTCAAGACACAGCTGCAGGCCTCGGATGTGCCTCGGATGCTATGCTATGCTTCAAATTGGCAGTCATGAGTCTGACGACACAATGTATTTCTTTCCACCCAAATGGTCAATGTATCTTTTGCAATAATCGCAAGATTTTTGTTTATCCGGATACACTAGAATGTGTTACTTGCTTCATGCCCTTTGATCATATACTCTTCCTTGATTGGTTAATTTGTGCTCTCAAATTGTAGGGTTGCACATGATAAGATGAGGAAGCAAGAAAAGTGATACATGATGCTCAATGTTAGGAAGAGAGGAGAGGAGTAGAGGGAAGGGGGAGAAGGGAGGGGGTGATGTGGACAGAGAGGGGTTATGTGCCTATACTATATACTATATACTAACACAACAAGCAATGTAATATGTACCAATGTAAACTAAGCAACTGCAGTAAACAATGTACCAATGTAGTATGTACCAAATAGCAAACTAATTAAGCTACTGCAGTAAACAATGTACCAATGTAATATGTACCAAATAGCAAACTAATTAAGCTACTGCAGTAAACAATGTACCAATGTAATATGTACTAAGCATCAAGCATCAACCCTAAACACTAACAGTAAGCATGAAGCATCAACCCTAAATATGTACTAAGCAACTAACCATAACAGTATGAAGCATCAAGCATCAACCCTAAACACTAACAGTAAGCATGAAGCTCGGGGAGGGATTTGATGACCTTAGGGTTTTGGTGACCTTAGGGACAGAGGAGGAGGAGGCGGCGGCGACGGAGGAGGAGGAGGCGACGGGCTCGGGGAGGCGGCGACGGAAGAGGAGGAGGCTGCGGCGACGTCTTCGTCCGGGGAGGCGGCGGCGACGGAGGAGGAGGAGGAGGCGACGGGCTCGGGGAGGCGGCGACGGAGGAGGAGGAGGCGACGGGCTCGGGGAGGCGGCGACGGAAGAGGAGGAGGCTGCGGCGACGTCTTCGTTCGGGGAGGCGGCCGGCGAGGGCTGGGGGAGGCAGCCGGCGAGGGCTCGGGGAGGCGGCGGCGACGACGGGCTCGGGATTTAGATCTAATCGAATAACTGTAGCGCACACGGAAAACCCTAGCGAGAGGGTATATGTAGGGAGATTATCACAGACGGTTCTAAACTTAGAACCGTCTGTGATATGTTATCACAGACGGTTCTAAGTTTAGAACCGTCTGTGATAAGCCTTTGCCGGCTGTTGCAATTAAGACAACACCAATAACTACACAGCTGCATTCATATCAACCACCAAACAGCTGCATTCATATACAACACCAACCAGCTGCATTCACACAATGTATTTCTTGATATATTTTGTCATTCTCAAATACATCACACATATACATCACATATACATAAATGCCAATACATTTTGTCATTCTCAAATACATCACACATATACATTTTCACATATACATCTCAAAATTGACTACATCACACATTTTCACATATACATCTCAAAATTGACTACATCACACATTTTCACATATACATCTCAAAATTGTCACACATTTTCACATATACATTCTTATTGTACTTGCTTATTTCCTTTAAAAATTAGCCCTTCATCATGATCAATGCGTACGTAACTAGTTTCGTCACGTTGTTCATCGTCGACCCTTATGCCATTTCCAAAAGGAGGTAACTCGTCAAATTGATTGTATTCCTCCTTGTCCACTACATTCTCCACCCCGACAATTCTCCTTTTTCCATGAAGAACTACATGGCGTTTCTTATTTGCCGGGTCGGTTACATAGAAAACTTGAACAACTTGATTGGCGAGTACGAATGGTTCGTCTTTGTACCCGACACGTTGGAGGTCCACGGTCGTGACACCGTACTTGTCAACCTTCACCTGTGGGAGATGCACCCAACGGCAGCGAAATAAGGGTATCTTGAAAACCACATAGTCGAGCTCCCAAATCTCTTCTATGAAGCCATAGTACGAGTTTCTCGACCCATTGGTACTGAATGCATCTATGCGGACACCGCTGTTCTGGTTAGTGCTCTTGACATCCTGAGACTGCGTATAGAATGTGTACCCATTTGTGTCATATCCTTGCCATGTCACAACTGTAAATGTCGGCCCTTTTGCCAACCATGTCAGCGTCTCACTCGGCGAGCTCCTAGCGATTTGCTCCTTCAACCATTGGTTGAACCGACGGTTGTGTTGCCTCATGATCCAAACATCAGGCCGCTCCGGATTCTGTTGCCGAAGCACACCCTTGTGCTGGTCCACATAAGGCGCCACTTCAGTCATGTGTTGCAACACCGTGAAATGGGCTTGAGTATACATGTCCATATCTGGAGTGATTGCTTTCCTTCCGATAGTTCCGAGACCCTTCAGCCTCCCCTCATGACGAGATTGAGGGACACCTATCGGTTGAATCTGAGCCATATAATCGACACAAAACTCAATGACCTCTTCGCTTGCATAACCTTCGACGATGCTGCCCTCCGGCCGAGAACGATTCCGTATGTAGGACTTGAGAATTCCCATGAACCTCTCAAATGGGCACATGCTACGTAGGAATACGGGCCCGCATATTTTTATCTCCCACACAACGTGAACAATGAGATGGACCATGATATCGAAAAACGAAGGAGGGAAATACATTTCAAGGTGATATAGAGTCATCACCACCTCGTCCTGCAGAGCATCTAGTCCTTCGGGATCGATGACCTTCTGAGCAATTGTGTTAAAGAAATAACATAGCCTCATGATTGTCTCTCGGACTTTGATCAGCAAAATATTTCTAATTGCAATAGGGAGCATCTGTGTCATCAGCACATGACAATCATGAGACTTCATGCCATTTAACTTCAAATCTTGCATCGAAACAAGTTTCTTCACGTTGCCGGAGTAACCAGACGGAACTTTGACACCATGCAAGCACTGGCACAGTTCTGTTTTCTCAGCCTTGGACAGAGTGTAACACGCAGGGGGAAGGTACGTTCGTGCATTATCAGTGCATGTCGGTGCTAACTCAGGCCTGATGTGCACATCAACCAAGTCAAGCCGTGCGTTGACGCCGTCCTTTGTTTTATCACGGATGTTCAGTAAGAGACCAATCAAGCTGTCGCACACATTCTTTTCTACGTGCATAACATCGATGCAGTGCCGAACATCTAGGTACTCCCAACAAGGTAAGTCCCAAAATATTGATCTCTTCTTCCAGGTGTTCTTCTCATGAGCCCTCAATTTACGTCCCTTTCCGAGGACAACATCTAAATCCTTAACCATATCATAAACCTCGTGTCCCCTTAAATGCCTTGGAGCTGAACCGTCTTCCTTCTCTCCGTCAAATTGTTTCTTCATCTTGCGGTATGGGTGAGCCCTCCGAAGGAACCGGCGGTGACGCATGTAGACGGTTTTGCGTGAGTGTCTCAGCCACACACTCTCGGTACCATCTAAACAGTGAGTACAACCTTTGGCACCTTTTATACTATGGCCCGATAGGTTACCAAGGGCAGGATAATCATTTATGGTGCAGAACAATAAGGAGCGCAGAGTGAAGTTCTCTCGTTTGTATGCATCCCATACCTGTACCCCTTCGTTCCACAGTACTTTTAGATCTTCCACCAACGGTGCTAGGAACACATCGATATCATTCCCAGGTTGTTTTGGCCCTTGGATAAGTATCGACAGCAAAATGTACTTTCGCTTCATACACAACCAAGGAGGAAGGTTATAGATGCAGAGAGTCACGGGCCATGTGCTATGTCGGCTGCTCATGCTACTGAAAGAATTCATTCCATCTGTACTCAGTCCAAACCTTATATTCCTTGGTTCTGCACCGAACTCTGCAAAACTCCTATCGATGTTTCTCCACTACGCGGAATCAGCAAGGTGTCTTAGCATTCCATCCTTCTTGCGCTCCTCCGAGTGCCAACGCAGCAGTTTTGCCTCCTTTGGATTTGCATAAAACCTTTTCAAACGGGGAATTATAGAAAAATACCATGCCACCTTAGCAGGAGGTCCTTTCTTCGCCTCTATTCCCTCGCCATCATCTGATTGATTGTTACGTTTGTATCGGGATGTGTTGCACACCGGACATACATGCATGTTTGCATACTCTTTATGGTAGAGGATACAGTCGTTCGGGCATGCATGTATACTTTCTACTTCCATTCCCAACGGACAAAGAACCTTCTTGGTTTTATACGTGGTTTTAGGCAACTCATTTCCCTCCGGAAGCATGTCCGCTAAAAGACCTAGCAGCGCCGTGAAACTCTTGTCGGACCAACCGTTGCTTGCCTTCAATTTCAACAGTTCAAGCACGGCCGACAACCTCGTGTACTTGCAGCCCGTGTACAAAGGTTTCTCTGAGTCCTCCGTCAAGCCACGGAATTTAACATACTCTCTCTCATCATAGTTCTCTTCTACATCGCGAAGCATCTAATCCAGATTATCATCGTGCAACCTATCCAAATCCGAGCCACAATCGACATCAGCCGGCGGCATGTCATTCACTTCACCTGCGATGTCATCCGGGGGCATATCATTCACTTCACCGGCGATGTCATCCGGCGGCATATGATCATTCACTTCGCCATGACTGGTCCAACACGTATAATCCTTTTTGAAATCCCTCCGAATCAAGTGCGCTTCAATTTGCCCTCGGTTCTTAAACATCTTCAAATTCTCGCAGTCAGTGCATGGACAGCACATATATTCCACCCCCTTATTCAACATATCCGCCTCGGCGGCTCTTATAAAAGCAGAAACGCCATTAATGTACTCTTCACTCACACGGCTCGTGGCATACATCCTGCTTCGGTCCTACGTTACGTACATATATAACAACTTAGTATTAAAATCTAGAATAACTAATTATAACTACATATATACCGGCCACATTTATTATATTGAGACTTAATTTCCTAGCTCAATTCATATTACAAACACAATAGCTATTATATAACCAACAATTTTGCAAATTAACCATCTTCAATAACCACTCATGGATTACTTACACCTAAATTGTAATGCAATTAAAAAAAATAAATTTCATTACTAACCATATCTACAGCAGTCAGGAAAGTCTGAATCTTAATTCAAAGCTCAATCTCTGCCTCTTCCCACCAAATTAACTGGCCTGAAATCGCCTAGCTTCCTCCCGAGTGAAAAAGTGCGCAGCAGTGGCTAGATCTGGATCGAAATGAAGACAGATGCGGTCTGAGCAGCGCAATAAATGCCTTAGTCATTATCACAGACGGTTTTTAACTCAAAACCATCTGTGATAACCAGTTATGACAGACGGTTTTTATTAAAAACCGTCTGTGATAAGCTTCATACCAGAAAGCTTCGCGCGTGTTTCGATGCCAGAACGCTTCGTGTTTCGATCGTCTAATTAACGTCTCTCGATCGTTATACGAAGCGTCTATATCATTAATGTTTGGGTATACGAACCGTTTGTGCTAAAGGTTAAATATGCGCTCCTAATCCAGGTCTCTTCTATGTACGTACAATACAATATACAATACAACATGGCTTCTACTACTGTTCTTGTGATCATCTCCTTCCTCTCATCTGTTCATCACGAATTGTTCGGCCCAAACCTTACACAAGCGGCCAGCAATTTGCATCTGGAGCAGCTTCTCCGCACCCGCCCTGCTCTCCTTCCCCGACTTTCTTGCATCCGTCAGCTTGACCTGATCCTCCGCCGTCGACGGAGGCGTCTCGCTGCTGCTCAAGAAAGGGAAACAGCCCTCACCCTGGTTCTTCTCCACAATGTGCGCAATGCGGAAGAAGCTCTACACGCATTGCAGAGACTGATGGATAGCCTTGCCGATCAAGCAGAAACGGCAGATTCTGAGGAATCTTTTCATGCTATCCACTACGACAATATGGATGCTGCTGATCATTTGCCCAGGCTGCAGGAGGAAGTGCTGAGGACAAGGGCAATCTTAACGGCGTTCGAGAATTTAGCCGCTGATCCTCCAAGTCCCCAAGTTGAAGAAGAAGCTTACGAAGCCCAAAAGAATACAATCTGGGAAACTCTTTACCTGTGCGACTTTTGTAATAAATTTGCCTCTAATTGAAATTAATAAATTTGCCTTTAATTTGTGATCTCTTGTCTCAGTAGTTCTGTAGTTAAGTTATTAGAAGCAATGTGTACTTATATATTAACCTCTGATCTAGAATATGACAGACAAAGGGACATCACAGCCGGTTCTTGTGAAAAACCGTCTGTGAACATTCCCAGACGGTTCTTAACAACAACCGGCTGTGATAGTCGACACAACACAGACGGTTTTTAATAAAAACCGTCTGTGATATTCCAGTATCACAGACGGTTCAGCGGTAAGAACCGTCTGTGATACTCCTTTTTCCCGCCACAAATACCACAGACGGCCTTCAAATTAAAACCGTCTGTAATAGTTTACATTACAGACGGTTTCACAAAACCGTCTGTGATTTGCCGTCTACTATTAGCCTTTCTGTAGTAGTGCTTACTCTTTCCCTTCTTTTCATCTTCCTCATCATCACTGTACTCACTCTTGTAATCGGCGTACTCCTCTTCTGCTTCCTTTTTTCATCCTCAATGCCATCCTCTACTGAGAGACCAGGTGGTCGTGACTCCATGTGAATGATGAGTAATTGACAAAGGTTTAGGATAGTCGAGTTTGGTTTGAGTGGTTCAGAGTCGAGCCGTTGCGTGGCGCAATCGGGCTCGGTCGGACTTTGGTCAAACTTGGTCATTTAGGCTTAGGATGTATATTCTAATGTTTCGACAGGTTTGGACTTCGTCTGTGGTAAGTGTGATGGTATTTACGCTTTCATGTGTCGAGCGGTGCTATTTGACATGTTTTCTTGTCTGTGTGACTGCAGGACGTCGAGTTGGAGTCGTGGCGAGACACGGTGGACCGGATTAGGCGCAGGTGGCGCTGAGGTCAGAACGGTCGGGATGTGTCGAAGACGACGTGGACTCGAGGTGGTTGCGAGACGTGCGAGGCAAGGAGCGCGGAAGCTTCCTGGAAGGTGCAGGAGGGGCGAATCGGGAAATTCGCAAGGCTGCACGAGCGGGAGCGGGCTCCGTTGGACGTAGCGGGTGTAACGGGGCGGAGACCCGTTAGCCAAGCGCTATAAAAGGAGAGGAGGGGCTGCATGCCCACTTGAGCACTTGTGATAGAATTAGGGTTTTAGAGTCAAAAGAGGCTTTAGGAAGGTTGTTTCCTTTAGCTCTTTAGTTGGTGTGAGTTGGTGGTAGAGACAGAGTGTGCTCCCTCTGTGTCTCTACGATGGTTTCTATGTGAGTCTCCTCTCTCTGTGTGTTCTTCCTCCCAAGAAGTGGTGAGATTCTTGGTGTTCTTGAGGATTGAGAGGGAGATGAGAGATTGTAATCACTCCTCTTGTATCAATCGGGGTATGGGGACGTAGCTCAGTTGTAATCCCTGAATAGTTGGAATGAAATCTGAAGTTTGTGCTCTCTGTTCTTCAATGCTTGCATTTGGTGATTTTTGAGTTTCTTGATTTCTTGTGGTCTGGTGTTGGAGAGTGTTAAAATGGGTTGTTTCATGTTGGGATGTGGCCCAAAGATCATTTTATCAGTAGAAATCCCAACAACCCATCTTTGATTTCAGTTTTACTCTTTGGACCTCCCCTGTTCTTCATTCCAGTTTCTAGGGTTTAAGGTAGATCTTGATTCCCTTGAGGAGTTCATCTTATTTTTGATCTGAGAAGTCCATTTGCTATTGCTAACATACCTGCAAATTCTCATGAGCAAAGGATTTGAGACCATGGAGTAATTTGACTTTTTGTGTGTTGCTCTCTGAAAGTTTTCAGGTTTTTTGCTTTTTCAAGGGTTTGGAGTAATCCCTTGATTTTGTCCTTGGCTATTTCTATTTTCTGGTCTGGGAGGTCCCTCTGATATTGCTAATATACTCCCAAAGTTTCATGTGCAAAGGTTTAAGGGTTTGAGAGAATTTTGGTTTTTGGTAGTGCTCCCTGTAGTTGCTCAGTTCTTGGTGAAAATCTGAATTTCTTGATTATCTCTTTATTGATCTTGCTATTTGAGGCCTCTGTGATATTTGGAATATATTTGTGACCCTTTGGCCAAAGGAAAATAGCAGGACCTCTCAGTTTGTGCAATTTCTCAAAGGTTCAGTAGTGAAGTTCTTCAATATTTTCGGTTCTCAGTTTGCTTGCAGCGCCTCCATTCTCTGAATTTCGTAGCTACAGTATCGAATGGCAAGGAAGATGCTTTAGTTGTCTTTCTTTTTATTTTAGTGCTGTCTTTGACTATTTTGCATGCAGAGCAAACAGCAGTATTTTCAGCTGAAATTTTTACTGGTTAATCTCTGATTTATGCTGAATTTTTTTGGTGTCGCATGCGTGCCAAAATTCAGAGAAATTAATTTTAAGTTTTCTGTGAGTTGCGTTGTTTTGCATCTGGTGAGAAATCAGTGTTTGATTTCTCGGGGGCGTTTTTAAGCGAGCGACATTCACCCCCCCTCTGTCGCCATTTCGGTCCTACATCTACTACTGGCCCTTCTTCCGGCACGTGGCCTCTTGTTCCTGCGCGGCTATGCTTCAGAACCTTCAACTTAAAGCTAGTCTTGGTGTCACAGCCTATCAAAGCAATTCATGACGCCAACTTCAGTTCACATGTCACATGTCAGAAATGCCAACCTGCTGTGTTGCCACAACATTCTTTAAGTTTCTAAGTCATGAAAGGGACTAGGACTGTTGACTTGCAAGATCTGTTGACTAGCACAGCATATTAGTCTGAAGGTGTAGGATGACTACAATTTCATCGCCCCCTATTGCAAATATGCGATTTGTCTGTACATTTACGGGTCTGAAGGTGTAGGACGACGAGAAAATTGATATTATGCCACTCCTCTGGAGTGGCTTCGATAAAATGCCACTCTCTAGATGGCAATTGTTAAAATGCCATCCAATACATGATTAACTCTATGATTTGCCATTTTTGGATGTTTTAGCCATTTCTTTTTCATTTTTTATTTTTTTCCCCAAAATTGCATAGGAAATGTCCATAATACCCTCCCCTCCTTTTAGCCATTTCTTTCAGACTCCGTTCGATTCAACTGAACGCTGAACGCTGATCCTCCTGGACCTCCTCAGACTAATAATTGATCCTTGTCATTTGCGACTTATGGAATTATCACACCTTGTTGATTGGTACTGGCAATGTGAATATTTACCTTGCTATTTTCTTTTACAGAGGGGTTTTGATCCTCAATGGTTGTCAATTACATTCTCCGAGGCTATATTTATTGGAAATGGTCTAATTGCCATTGTAGCTAGGCTATTTGCAAACCTGCTTGCTAACAACTTGGGCTTTGATCCTGTGGCTCCTTTTGATGCTGCTGCATGCTTCCTGGAAATAGGCATGGCTATCATAATGTCCTCATGGAGTGAAAACTATGGAGATCCATCTGAAAGCAAGGACTTGATGGCTCAGTTCAAGGTTGCGGCTAAGGCAATTGCTGCAGGTATGCTTAACGCATCATCAAACGGAATGAATCTGCTGGAATGAATCGACTAAAGGCTGAAAGAAATGGCTAAAAGGAGGGGAGGGTATTATGGACATTTCCTATGCAATTTTGGGGGAAAAAAATAAAAAATGAAAAAGAAATGGCTAAAACCTCCAAAAATGGCAAATCATAGAGTTAATCATGTATTGGATGGTATTTTAACAATTGCCATCTAGAGAGTGGCATTTTATCGAAGCCACTCCAAAGGAGTGGCATAATATCAATTTTCTCATAGGACGACTACGATTTCATCGCCCCATGGATGATGGATTGCTCCATCCACTGGCCACATTAGTCACCAGTTGAAAATCAAGCACTTCAGCAAGAAAATATACAATTTTTAAAACCTTTTGATGCATCCCAGTGTTATTTGGATTTTTCTACTTTTATTTGGAGCTTCCTCAAGATTTTGAGCTTTTAAGTATAGCTTAATGGGATAAAAATTTGAAATTAGAAATCATCCAAGAGGAATTAGAAAATGTGAACGAAACTGAAATTTTTATTCAAATCACCAACTGAAGAATTAAAGAGAGAATAGTAGCCTAGAACTTCAATTAGGCCAAAATCCGAAGCACACCTATCCTTCTCCTCCCTTCCCCATCTTTCTCGGCCCAACGTAACCCAACTCCATGCCCCTCCTCTCTTCCCCACTGCCTGCACCGCCCCACCGTGAGGCCCAACTGCCCTGTTGATTCCTGCATCGCTTCTCTACACTATGGCTCATGTTGTGTACACCGGCAACATCCATGCCACCATGACACCGCTGCACACCTGCCTCATCCACAGCACACCCTTCTCGCCTCGTTGCGTCCGGTCTCCCATGTCCCTGCACCACGAGAGACAGCCATGCTATTAACCACGTTGAGCTCGCGTTCGCAAGATAGAACTCATGCTCTCCTCTATTTAAGCTGTGCCTCTTGCCTCCCTTGTCATCTCCTCACATCGGCCGTGTGCGATTGCCTCTCCGATGAGATTCTTCCGCGTCTTCTCACATTGAAACGTGTTCCCAACCATCCTCTACATTTCGCCTCAACTAGTTTTGGGTTTCCTCGTCGACAGATCATCAGCGACTTTGTCTTCCTCGCGGATGGCTAAAACTGCCATCACCACTGCCATTTTTCATATGGTGCATTTCGAATTGATTCCTCTCTCATGGGGCAGCCATTCACCTCCCCCAATATTCACCCACCACTAATTTGGGTTGTCTTCCACAAGGACATTGCCACCACGTCGAGCTCATTGCGCCACCAGCCCATCTTAGTCCATCCCCATCCTCTCCCTCTTGGCCTATCTCCTTTCTCTGACTCCAACATTCCTATAGGCCTCGCTAGGCACCCCCTTGATCGCTGTGCTACGAGGACCGCCCAGTAGTATTTGGCGGGTATTGTTTCCTTCTTATATCCCCTCTTTTGTTCCCCCTTTTTTGGTGGTTTGTCAAGTGTGTTGTGTGATGATTTCCTACTTAATTTCTCTTTTGGCATTTTGAAGTTCTTCGTGGTCACATTTGAAGATTTGCTTCTCTCTAGAAGATTATTTGTTACCAATGTGAATGCCACCATCATCCACGGGTTGCTTACATGCTTATGAGTGGTGTGGTATGGGAGGCATGTGTTTTCTTCTCTTCGTGGTTAGAACAAAGGTTTGACCCCCCCCCTCTGGTTGATTGCCTACAATTTATCAGCCTATTGAGTTGTTGACATCACATCACTCCTGTTAATAATATGTAAAACACTCACTGCACTGAATTATGCAACTTTGATGATAACATATATGTTTTCCTCTCTGAAACCTTTTCATCTACTCTGGGAATTATGTACTCCTGTAGATGTCTACAGGTTTTCAGTTTGCAAAGAAGCAATGTTTCATGAGTCGTGTGAAAGGATCATGACACTAGTAATTGTAACGAGACTTTATGGAACCCACATATGTGCAGAAACAATGTTAGGATGACCTTCTTATTAATAACAGATAGCATGTTAGTAATATTTTCCACAAAAAAGTACATAAGTACACATATAACTCAATTGTCCATTGCACTTTTGTAATACAGATTATAGAAGTAGATACATGTTATGGATTTTATGAATACTAGTACAATAAGATATAAAAAGTCCATTATTAAAGGAAACAAGTGCTATGTAGTGTACATGGTACTTTGTCAAAAGGACATGTCAGGGGGAAATCACCTTGCCCAAGATGGGAGTCCACATTGAGAAGTACATAAACACATGCCTATTTACAACACTGTATTTCGATAGTAGGAAAAAGTAATTTCTACTTTGATAAAAGTTGTTTTCTTCCAAACTTCATGTCAAATTCTATAGAATAATTTAGGAAAATTGGTGTGTTGTCCCAAAGGACCACCATACCCTTATTTATAGTGCCAAAGATTACAATCAGATCCTAACATGGATTCTAATTAGACTACGGACCTAAACTCTTATTGATTCCTAATGCATAGCCGTAATACTAACTCACCAACCCTCCCACTCAAAATGGTTATAAGATACAATCATTGCCATCATGTTACATAAAACAATACCCTCACTAGAATCTAACACTTTATCAAATGTATTGACAATACCAAGGCGAATACCATCACCATGACATCCACATTTACCAAAGCTGCCTCCGATGTCGTGATTGACACCACCTCCAAGACCATTGTCCTTGTTGTTCACACCACCCACATTGTGTCCAACATCACCACACAGACGTAGCCTCCGAGAACGATCACTTACACGACCATCGAACATAGTACCCACCATGATCATCACCTCAACCACCTCCAATCAATCCTCAATCAACATCAAGTACTCCATCTTCTCCGTCACACCTTCAGTCTTATGTTTCCTCTACCTCACCCACACGCCTCAAACCTTGGCCTCAACCATCTCTGCTTCTAGCCCTAGGTCACCCTAGCCTCTAATACCTCTCCCAACATGCCCCCAACCACCTCGGCTTCCACCACCTCTCCTAACACACCCATGACCCCCTTGACCTCCGCCTTCTACTAACACGTCTCTAGATAGAATCTCTAATAGCACTACCTCAGGACCTTACACATAACCTCCAACAGAGCTACCATTGCTCCTACTCCACCATCACCACCGCTTCTACTCCATCTTCGACACTCTGCCTTCATTATCTCACCTCCTCCACCAAAAACACCATTGCAAATAAACCCACCGCTACACACACCTCCGTTATCCATACTAACACCAACACCAAATCCAACACCTAGAATCACTTCTAGGCATCCCATCAACACCACTCTCACTACCACTACCACCATAACATGACCACCAAAGCCACCGCTCGAATAGCCTTCTCCTTTTGTTTTAGAGTATCTACTTTACCCTAAACCTCTACCATCATCATCACATTGCTGGCCTCAGAGTATATGTCCCCAGAGTCTTCCACATGATCGTGTGCGCGGCAGCGATGGACCATAGGTGATGGGACGACTGCAGCCGGTGGATCGACTGAGGACTAATAATGATGAGATCCACTCGACGATGACACGATGGATGGTATGACAATGGCGGCGGTTCTAAGGTGAGTGTTTTGCTCGGGTTAGGGTTGGAGATGGGTTGGCTCCGATACCATGTAGAATAATTTGGGAAAATTATGTGTTATCCCAAAGGACACCCACACTCTTTATTTATAGTGCCAAATATTACAATTGGATCTTAACATGGACTCTATTAGACTACAGATCTGAACTCTTATTTATCCCTAATGCACTTATTGGACTCTAACACTAACTCACCAACCAATTACAACATTACAAATGCCTTCTTAGCGTGGTAACCCAAGAGATGACACAAACTCCTGCACCAAGCTATAGCATTTTTGGCTATTTCGAGACTCGGAATTAGCAATTTCACCCAAGTTAATAGCCAACGACTCACATCTAGCTTCAGCTTTTGTACATAGCAATGATTGCATCTCTTCAGTATTTTCTGGAGCAACATGGCATGAGTTTGACCTTTTTGTTCGCAAGAACTGTAAAGTCATCTCAACATGCTTCATAGTAGGTCTCTCTTCACCTCGAAGCCTCAAGCACATCTCCGCAAGAGAAGCAACATTGTTAATCTCTTCATCAGTTGCTTCCTCACGAACTTGAGCAGAAACTATCTCTTTGATTGGCCTCACCTTCAACTCCCAAAGAAAGTAGTTGGACAAGTTCTGCTTTGAGCCTGATACACTTGTAAAAATAGGCTCCCTTCTTAGAAGTAGCTCTACAAGTACCACACCAAAACTATATAAGTCACTCTTCTCATTTAGCTACCCAGTATGGTAATACTCTGGATCCAAGTACCCAAATGTGCCCTGCACATTTGTTACAACATGAGTTTGATCAATAGGAACCAATCTTGAAACACCAAAGTCTGATACTTTAGCAGTGTAATTTGCATCTAGGAGTATATTATAGGACTTCACGTCACGATGGAAGACTGATACCGAAGCTGCTGAGTGGAGATAATATAGAGCTCCTACAGATTCTGTAGCAATTCTTAGGCAGTCGTCCCATGACAAAGAGAAATCACTGTTTGAACCAGAATGAAGAATTCCAAATAATGAACCATTTGGAATGAAATCATACACTAATAGTGGGACCTCGGTTTCGAGACAACATCCAAAAAGTTTAACTATATTTCGGTGATTTATTTGAGAGAGAATTGCCACCTCATTAATGAATTGGTTGATTTCACCTTCCGCAATGTCCTTAGACCTTTTTATCGCCACCACACGTTGGTCGGATAAAATGCCTTTATACACCATGCCATGCCCTCCACGACCAAGGATACATGTAGGATCAAAGTTATTTGTTGCCTTTTCTAGCTCATCCAAAGAGAAAATCTTTGTCTTGTCACTTGCATTTTCATCAGAAGATATTAGTTGTTCTAGGAGAAGGCCTTGGTTCTTCCGAAAATGCTTCCTACGTAATTGCTTTTGGATGTCTCTTTTCCATCTACGGATGAGAAACATTGCACTTAAGCTGACAAGTAGAACACCGAAACCAACACTAAGCCCAATGGCAATACCTGTAATAATTATACTCCTTAGTTTTGTCTTGTTCACGACTCCATGTTCATTGTGAAATTTACTAGTTTATAGAACTCACCTAATAGAAGATTTTGCCTTTTTGTCAACGTGCACTGCATTGTTATATTATCATACTGTGTTTTGTAAGGACAATCAGTGCATTGGTAGTTTCCTATAGTATTATGGCATACTCCTTTGCAAATGCCTCGTGTGTTGCACTCGTCAATATCTGCAACCACATCTTAGTAAGATGTGACAGAAGTTTACAGAACATTATACTAAGAATAGACATCACGACTGCTTTGGAGATATAGAAATTCCTAGATTAACTTAAAAAACTATGGGAATTCATATTTTTTAAAATTAATCTAGGAATCTCGATGTTTCCCTCTAAAACAGAACATTATACTATAAGAAAATCATATCTCATAATCCATGTGAACTTCGAATAAGATTTGGAGATGTTCTAACTTCCATGATTCCTAAGATGGTCCAAAAAGCTTGGAAGCATGTGTGTTTGTTTGATTATTGCTGGAAAAACAGATAAAATCATCGAGAATTTGCTTTTAGAGGGAAAGAGAATCATAGAGGCAGATAAATACATAAAGCCAGCAGCATGTTAATGCTTTCACTACAGTTGTCAAAATATAGAGGGATTACGGGCTGTAAGTTTAGATAATGTTTTTTTAAAGGGGGCTGAAAAGAATCAGAATTCCCCCATGCATGGAATGTTTTTTATTTTTGCAATGACCATGCATGCGAGTTAAACTACTGAACATTGAAAGCATTACCGTTTCTAGAAGATGGGAGATCTCTAGACCTCTATTTTTAAAAACTCAACTGGCCTCGCTTAATCGCTTCGTGCTATTTAGTAGTTATGAGTATTATTTCAAATGCAATCGATATGTGAAACCAAAATGATTATAACCTTAATCCGGCATAAGTGCAAGAAATTCATGATTCATTTCCTGTACTCACTACTACAGAAAACTGTATTACATACGGTTCAGAAACGTCATCACAGACGGTTTTCTGAACCGTCTGAATTTATGGGTCAGTGATAATCCAAGTTATCACAGACGGTTTTCGAACCGTCTGTGATTATGCGATATCACAGACGGTTTTTCATTAAAAACCGTCTGTGATTATCCGATATCACAGACGGTTTTGTACTAAAAACCGTCTGTGATTATCCGATACGGTTTTTAATGAAAAATTGTCTGTGATACTCCTCCCCCCAGCAGAATCTATTTCTGTTTATAGTTAGCCTCAGGAAATGCTAGCCATGCCCTCTGAAACAAGCAGATAATCACAGACATAAACATATACAATTCACACATCTCATTTCATTTAAGATACATTTCACATCTCAATTCATTTCACAGACATAAAACATCCAATTGACAACGCACTTCATTTCACAAACATAAAGCATCCATTTCGCAAATCAATTCATTGAGTTGAAATAAAATATCCATTAACAAATACACAATTGTAAAAGATCTACACTGTATTTGCACTTAGAATTACAATAAAAATCATTCTGGGCAGTGGAACTCTCCATCTGATCTTACGACTTTTGACCACAAAAACCAAATGAGCTCTCCTCGAATTTTTGCAAAATCCGACTGTGTCAATGCAAATGTAGAGATGGATGCAGCCTGTCGATAGGAATATCAACGCGCACATATATAAAACTGACATGTATGAAATAAATGTGGGAAGATTGACAAACCTTAGAATTAGTGATCTTGGTGGAATCGAGGAGTAGTCTCATATGGTGGCACACGTAGTATCCACACGTGTTGCCCGGCTCCTGCTGGTGGCACTGCAAAAAATATAATGTGTTAAATCAAGTGCCATTACTACTATGTGTTGTATATGATTAATTAATGTGTAGCTAGCGAATACCCGAAACTTGCGATCATGTTTTAAGGCCTTGGCCCCTGTCGTCGAGTCACGTGTTTGTTGAACGTATGTGGCGAACGACCTTCGTTATTCGAAAAAGTTAGATTAGTTATTCGGAAGGAAAGAAAGAGTACAATGTACAATGTACGTACCTATCGAGTATTCGGGCGATAGCTGTGTACTTGGATTTGTTCTTACTTAGAGAATCAAGGTATATAGCCTTGTTCCATTTTGGTATAATTACAATTAAAATCCAATGGAAATTCTCATTGTATGGCATAAGAACAAATTCCTTATCTTGGTGAGCCAGCAGTGCTTTTGTAATATAGTCCTCGACGAAGGATGCATTCTCGATG
This sequence comes from Dendrocalamus latiflorus, assembly GCA_017311315.1. NCBI lineage: Eukaryota > Viridiplantae > Streptophyta > Magnoliopsida > Poales > Poaceae > Dendrocalamus > Dendrocalamus latiflorus. The sequence continues at coordinate 24,457,763 of CM029655.1, forward strand.
ATGGTATCAATGGCGACCAAGCGTGGGTCCACGAAACCAATTTGTGATTTCGATGATCTAGCTTCGATCAGCATGAATCTATATATAACGTAGGAAAGCAACAAATTGTGACATATATCGGTATTACGTGAACAGAGACTTTGATTGTATAGACTTACAGCGTCCAGCATCGAATGAGTGAGGCGTCGAGAGCGTTGAGCGTGAAAAGTTCAAATATATCGTCAAAGGTCACCGTGTACCTCGTGTACTTGCAGCCCGTGTACAAAGATTTCTCTGAGTCCTCCATCAAGCCACGGAATTTAACATACTCTCTCTCATCATAGTTCTCTTCTACATCGCGAAGCATCTGATCCAGATTATCGTCGTGCAACCTATCCGAATCCGAGCCACAATCGACATCAGCCGGCGGCATGTCATTCACTTCACCTGCGATGTCATCCGGGGGCATATCATTCACTTCACCGGCGGTGTCATCCGGCGGCATATGATCATTCACTTCGCCATGACTGGTCCAACACGTATAATCCTTTTTGAAACCCCTCCGAATCAAGTGCGCTTCAATTTGCCCTCGGTTCTTAAACATCTTCAAATTCTCGCAGTCAGTGCATGGACAGCACATATATTCCACCCCCTTATTCAACATATCCTCCTCGGCGGCTCTTATAAAAGCAGAAACGCCATTAATGTACTCTTCACTCACACGGCTCGCGGCATACATCCAACTTCGGTCCTACGTTACGTACATATATAACAACTTAGTATTAAAATCTAGAATAACTAATTATAACTACATATATACCGGCCACATTTATTATATTGAGACTTAATTTCCTAGCTCAATTCATATTACAAACACAATAGCTATTATATAACCAACAATTTTGCAAATTAATTAACCATCTTCAATAACCACTCATGGATTACTTACACCTAAATTGTAATGCAATTAAAAATAAATAAATTTCATTACTAACCATATCTACAGCAACCAGGAAAGTCTGACTCTTAATTCAAAGCTCAATCTCTGCCTCTTCCCACCAAATTAACTGGCCTGAAATCGCTCTAGCTTCCTCCCGAGTGAAAAAGTGCGCAGCAGTGGCTAGATCTGGATCGAAATGAAGACGATGCGGTCTGAGCAGCGCAATAAATGCCGTAGTCATTATCACAGACGGTTTTTAACTAAAAACCGTCTGTGATAAGCTTCGTTCCAGAACGCTTCGCGTGTGTTTCGATGCCAGAACGCTTCGTGTTTCGATCGTCTAATTAACGTCTCTCGATCATTATACGAAGCGTCTATATCATTAATGTTTGGGTATACAAACCGTTTGTGCTAAAGGTTAAATATGCGCTCCTAATCTAGGTCTCTTCTACGTACGTACAATACAATATACAATACAACATGGCTTCTACTACTGTTCTTGTGATCATCTCCTTCCTCTCATCTGTTCATCACGAATTGTTCGGCCGGAACCTTACACAGGCGGCCAGCAATTTGCATCTGGAGCAGCTTCTCCGCACCCGCCCTGCTCTCCTTCCCCGACTTTCTTGCATCCGTCAGCTTGACCTGATCCTCCGCCGTCGACGGAGGCGTCTCGCTGCTACTCACGAAAGGGAAACAGCCCTCACCCTGGTTCTTCTCCACAATGTGCGCAATGCGGAAGAAGCTCTACACGCATTGCAGAGACTGATGGATAGCCTTGCCGATCAAGCAGAAACGGCAGATTCTGAGGAATCTTTTCATGCTATCCTGTACGACATTATGGATGCTGCTGATCATTTGCCCAGGCTGCACGAGGAAGTGCTGAGGACAAGGGCAATCTTAACGGCGTTCGAGAATTTAGCGGCTGATCCTCCAAGTCCCCAAGTTGAAGAAGAAGCTTACGAAACCCAAAAGAATACAATCTGGGAAACTCTTTACCTGTGCGACTTTTGTAATAAATTTGCCTCTAATTGAAATTAATAAATTTGCCTTTAATTTGTGACCTCTTGTCTCAGTAGTTCTGTAGTTAAGTTATTAGAAGCAATGTGTACTTATATATTAACCTCTGATCTAGAATATGACAGACAAAGGGACATCACAGCCGGTTCTTGTGAAAAACCATCTGTGAACATTCCCAGACAGTTCTTAACAACAACCGGCTGTGATAGTCGACACAACACAGACGGTTTTTTTAATAAAAAACCGTCTGTGATAATCCCAGATTATCACAGACGGTTTTCAATAAAAACCACCTGTGATATTCCAGTATCACAGACGGTTCAGCAGTAAGAACCGTCTGTGATAATCCTTTTTCCCGCCACAAATACCACGGACGGCCTTCAAATTAAAACCGTCTGTAATAGTTTACATTACAGACGGTTTCACAAAACCGTCTGTGATTTGCCGTCTACTATTAGCCTTTCTGTAGTAGTGACTACCATTAAAGTCCAATACTAACGTTTTTAAGAATCATATCCATTATTAGTGGTAAACATATAAATATATATATACAGCATGTGTGAGAGAGAACCTTCACAGCCATTTCGGACATATGGATTTCCGTGAAAGCCTGGCATACATTTGCATCGATAACCAACGTAACCTTTTGTTGAGTTGACTCCCAAGCATGTGCTATTGACGCTGACACATGCATATCCAGAGTTGTTCTGATGTGCCTCTCGGCAAGTTAGATTGGCAACGGCCCATTGCACAGATGCCAATTCCCCAGAACCAATATAGAGTCGAGGTTCCTTCGGTACATGCATCATATACTTGTCCTGCTTGTAATATGTGGCGTCGTCTTCGATGCCCAAGAGCCCGTCACTGACATTAATTTATATATGTCACACGGTATCCATCGTTTAGTTGGAGGCTGGATGTCGCCATGTTCGTGCACTTGAGCTGAAATAGCTTCCTTGCAGAACAACCCTCTTCTAGGTCGAATGGAAATGGAACACTGATGTTTCCACACTGTCGAGAACAGTTTACCTTCTGTTGGACCGGATTATATCCTATTCTCGAAATGAAAATCAAGAGACTCATGAGAAAATTAGACGACTTATAATATAAACACAAAAGTGAGGTACTAGAATTACTTACAAAGCAAAATAGAGAGAGCACATACTTAATTTAGAGGAAATTACATTTATCCCCCTATTTTTCTCCATAAAATGCAATATTCCCTGCCTACTTGCAATTTTGCGAAGTTTCATGTTCACAGTTGGTTTTCATGCATCGAAACAGCCGAGAGTACTAGGGTTCTCAAACGTGGAGCAACTGTTATGTTACTTGAGTATGATCACGAATTTTGTTATTTTGGGGTAATGTTATCTTCATTGTAAAATAGGTAAAGCCGGATCGAGATGAGCAGGGTAACTACCTCTATCACGCGAGCAACCATCGGGTATGTATGGATTGCCTTCATACCCAGCATCGATCACAATAGCAAATGTAACCACGATCAAGTGCCATACCACTCAAGCATTTGCTGTGGCTGCTGACACAGGCATAGTTGGTCCGATTAGCCAAGGTGGCGGCGCACGTTGGTTGATCCATGATACTCCCACAGTGAGCTTTGGTTAGAATGCCCTTCAACTCTGAGCTTGGAGTCCTTTCGGAGGACAAACTGGAGCTGCAAGGTGTCAGAACTGGGGATCCTGAGATAGCAACATCCAGTACCGTTGCAGTCCTGCCTAGCAACAGTCTCCGTGATTTCCTTGTTAGGGCAGGTAACTGTACAAAGCAGCATAGTCTCATTTGTGGCTGCTTGATCGGGCACCTGGTATACGTCGAAGTCACAGCCGGTGATGTTTAGTCTGGCAACCGAGAAGGTGAAAGATCTCCCAGGTGCATTCCATAACATGTTGTAAACGTTGACGTCAGGTCTCATGGGGATATATTGTGAATACGAAACTACCAAACCTGTTATGAGAAAAAGCACACAAAGTTATAGTGAGAATGATTGCGGAGGTAACTAAAAGACATAAACGTAGTAATCTCAAATCGAAACAAAGGAGAAAACTATTTATTGCTTTCCAGAATTAAAATTTTAAAAATATACTTTCCAGAATTTATATAAATCCAGAAATGAAATTTCAACGAATTGTAGTATTCAAATATATAAAGTCATAAATTCGAATTTAAAAGGTCACCATATCACAATAATGGAAACTTTTTAGTTAGGCAGGCTAATCACATAACACCATTCTAAATCAAACCATCTCACCGCCCATAAAAAACCCCAAAATGATTTAGAAATGGATATGAGCGGATAAGATAATATCTTAAATACAAAAATCGTGTCCCTATGCATAGATTAGAAACCTTTTTTCTTTTTTTCTCCCTGAGTTATAATGGATTAGACTAAAGGAAAGACTCCATATTAAGTGTAATCTTAGAAATTAATTTGTATATATGAGTATAGACTTGAAACTAAAATTTCCAAAAGTATACAATTTAGGAACTGAAAAATCAGAGAAATTGCAGTGTCCAAAAATAAAAAAATTAATATTGAAAGTTCCTAAAAAAATTATGTTGTTGATTCAAAAAATCATATATTAGAATGCAGAATTAAAATTTTAAACAAATTGTTGAATCCAAATATAGTTGAACTTTTAATTTAAAATTTTCAGTTTCAATTAAAACTTAAAATTCTAATCTAAAATGTACTATATTATCCACATGTATATAAATTGTAAATTAAAATAATCGATTTGTGGACAATTCCCTATTCTTTACAATTCTACATATAAGTCCTAACCAGTATCGAATTCATATCTGTGAACGTTTCCACTCCCTAATCCTACTATGATTTTGTATTGCTCTATCAATGGTATTTTTTTTCATCTATGCTGCTTATGGTTTTTCTTGTTTCAAATCTATCTTGGGTAAAGATTCGTGCTATAGGTAGTTTTTATCCTAATCTGGCTTAGGTTCATAGTGCTAAAATAATTTCAATTCTGGTGCTTTTCTAGATAAGAATAAAATTTTCAACGATATTTCTGTCTAGCGCTTTATGTCTATGGGCCTAGTTGAAATGAAGGATTTCAATGGAAATTTTGGAGGAATTGTCCCATTTTCCTTTAAACATATTGCACTCCAAAAGTGTCCTAAAATGTTTTTTTTGTTAAGCTAAAATATAGGCAGTGAATCATACAGGTAAATGACATATGCCTTCTTATTTTGTTTTAGAAGAGCCAATGCACAATTTCAACCTATATTTATAACATTTTTTGCCTACCAATATAGCCTATATTTCATAATATCCTCAATAACTGGAGGATAGTTTTCCAAAAAGAAAAAGAAATTCTATGCAAGAGGATCGGTTGCAGTATTAAACGGTGTTCACCCGTACGTATAAAATATTTGAGCATTACATGAAGCTGTCATGGTCATTCCATAGTTCAATGTGTACTTAATTCCCATGCTAAAAACTAAACTAACATCTATTTATAAAACTGTCGAGGGAGTAATTTAACTTTGGACAAACTAGAATGGAACTTGTACCGCTGAGACATGACTACAAGAGGTACCGTGATGAAACCCAAAAAGACTTGGTGGTATTCCCTACCGTTATCTGCAACATCGATGTCATCGACGACCTCCGTGACTCTGTCCCTGAGAAAGAGCCTGGGAGTTTGCATGGTGTCGTTGCAGATGAGCTCAAAGTCGGCCTGCCGGAAGCAACGGGATTGGGCAGATGCCAAAGGGATAGTCGAAGGTCAGATTACCGCAGCTCCTTTGACATCCTGTGAGCGTGGCAGCAGATGCAACGCTCATGTTGCCGTTGGAAGCTTGCACTGATAGAGTCGCAGTAAACGCGAGTAGGAGCAGAGGGAGTACGGCGTCAAAGAGGCCCATCGCCCCTTCACAAGTGTCAATATTTCGAAATTTTAGACCCTGTGTTGGAGTGTTTGGGAGAAAGTATAGCACAGGTGTAGATGGTGTAGTTCCTTGAAATGGTAGTGACGATCTTGCTGCTTTTATAGTAGTCTCTGTAGTCTGGAAGGATGTCATGTTGAAAGGACCAGGCAATTGCCGAATGAGGGCTAGTGCAACACTGATTGCAAAATGGCCACGGTACAAGAAATTGTATCTGTCCGAAAGGATTTTTCCTCGAAATGGTGGTGACGGTCTTGCGGCTTTTACAATAGTCTTGGAGTCTGGAAGGATGTTGTCATGTTGAAGGGAAAGGGGGGCTTGTCCATTGTCCAAACCCTCGATGGCCATGTGTAGGATCATCGATGGCAATCAGAGGGGGTGAATGATTGCAGCGTACAGCGAAAACCTTTTTTTAATTTTCTGCCTTTTTAATTGTTTAATCTGCAAAACCAGAAATAACAAAAACAAAAAAACAGATTATTTTCTGATTTTACTGTAGCAATTACCGTAGCATTCTCTAAATGTAGCAATTACTGTAGCAAAGTACTGTAGCAAAACCATCTGATCAATCGTTGATTCCGATCGATAGCAAAACACGTTTTCTCATTCAATCTAGCAATTGATTTTTAATCAAAACTGATTCATGTATGTAAACAAGAAAAATATCTAGACATAGATCAATACATGGAGAATTCATAGGAATCAGAATTCCAAGAAAAAGGATAATATATGCGAATTAAAAAACTTACGAACTTTAATTAAAAAATATGTGTACTGTTCATCCTATTGATTCTCCGCTCACGGCCGCCGCATCCTGCTCAAGACGTATTTTTTTTAAGTTTCCTCTCTCAGCGAAAAGCACGCTTTCTACTTGGTCACGGCTCCTTTTTATAACAAGCCACCACGCCGTTTCCGAGTCCCTAATCATCACCAAAACCTAAACTAACTCTAAGACCCAATACAAAATATCAACTAGCCCATTTACCAATTCAACTAGACTTTCGGCCCATTAATTTTCAAGGGACCCGAAACCTTTCCTAACACGGGTTTTTCATAATTCCAACTTTTCCAACTCGTTACATATTGAAGCCTCCAGAACCGCACCTCCCGTAGCTTCTCCACGCATCATCTACCAGATGTCGTAGCCTCTGGATTGTACCTCCGTAGCTCCAACACATATCATCCATCTCTGATCTCCATGCGCCCCAACATGAGCATGACCATCTCGTGACCTCCTTGACCGTCTGAACCTCAGATCTCCCCATCCTAGTCCTGGTCCACCTCGTCACCGACCATAATCGCCTCAATGCTCAACCTGCACATGCAAAGACCAAATAACATTTTTCCGGCACAAGTTCGTTTCAACTTGACCAACATCAGTCCGCACACACACGACACAACTCGCATAACAACGCTAAACAAAATCACCAATATTCATCATAATAAATTAACCATTGTCAATTATTCATCACTAAAATATCCTAAACCTAACCACATGGTCTAACACCATGACTTGTTCTTAATCAATAATCAAATTCAACAAGTAGGATTTGTTTGATGACAGGGCTCAATAGCAAACCAAGTTTCCAAATGGATTGTAATTATCAGCTTTGTTAATAATAATCTATTGGGAAATTGTAAAAAAAATCATAGAATCCTAAACAGTAGTAGTTTCCTAAACGCCTTCCTCCCGCCCCTACAAGTATTTATTTTGTATTATATCTTCTTTTGCAAGCTCCCCTCATTAACGCTTTTCATTTTTTTTTATGAAATTAACCTAAGTTTTAGCTTTTAGGATAAAAGAAATGGTGCCCTCAGGAAGTTTCACTACCACAAAAAGACTTATATTAGACACCTTATCATAGACGGTTCACCAAACCATCAGTATTAAACGAAATCGCAGACAGTTTAGGTTTACACACCGCATGTTTCTGACAGCGCCAAAAACCATCTATAAAGAAATAATATTATAGACGGTTTAAATAAAAACTAGTCTGTGATAACGAAGTTATCATAGACGGTTTTTATTTAAATTATTTGTGATACTTCACAGACGGTTTGTATTAAAAACCGCATGTGATAATTTCCACTATATTAACGTCGCACAGACCCATCAACCCTTTGTCTTAAATTCCAGATCTACGTTGCTGCTTTGAGCTGTAAGCGGGGCATTCAGGCCATTTAGTGGAAGGAGATCGACTATTTGGCAAGAGTGATTATAAATCTACTAAGTTATTAGCTAGCTATGGTTAGTAATTTATTCGTAATTACATTATAATTTATATCTAGCTTTTGGTGAAAAGAAATTTGAAGATGGTTTAGATCTAACTAGCTTGATGTAGAGAGAAGATTATTTACATCTACCATGGTTTAAGGTTTAATCAATTCATAGTTTATTTTCTACTTATTCAATATAATTAATTAATCTTACTACATATAGCTACTTAATTTAGATTGTGCGTACATTTATTAAATTCATGATTTAGGGTTTATACTAAATTGTTATATGTGTAACGTAGGACCGAAACTAGATGTATGCTGAGAACCGTGTGAGTGAAGAATACATTAATGACGTTTCTGCTTTTACAAGAGCTGCTGAGGAGGATATATTGAATAAGGAGGTGGAATATATGCACTGTCTATGCATTGACGGCGACAATCTAAAGATGTTTAAGAACCAAGCGCAGATTGAAGCGCACTTGATTTGAAGGAGTTTCAAAAAGGGGTATGCACTTTAGACCAGTCATGGTGAAGAGTAGATTACACAGGAAGGTAGTAATAATGACATCGTTGATGAAGATAATGATATGCCACCGGATGATCATGTCGATTGTGGTTTTGATCTGGATAGGCTAAATGATGACAATTTGAATCAGATGCTTCGTGATGTAGAAGGGATCTGTGATAAGAGAGTATGTTAAATTCTGTGGCTTGATAGAGGACTCGGAGAAACCTTTATTCGTGTGCTGCAAGTCAAAGTACACGAGGTTGTCAGTCATGCTTAAACTGCTAAAATCGAAAGCATGCAACAACTGGTCTGACAAGAGTTTTGTGGCACCGTTAGATCTTTTAGCGGACATGCTTCTAGAGGGAAACGAGTTGCCCAAAACAACCTACAATGCCAAGAAGGTTCTTTGTCTATTGGAAATAGAAGTAGAAAGAATACATTCATGTCCGAATAACTGCATCCTTTACCGTAAAAAGTATGTAAATATGCATGTATGTTTGGTGTGCACACATCCCAATACAAGCGTAAGAATCAATCAGATGGTGTGCGCGAGAATAGAGGTGAAGAGAGGATCTTCTACTAAGATGACATGGTATCTTCCTATAATTCCTCATTTGATGTGGCTTTTTACGAGCCCAAATGAGGCAAAACTGCTATGTTGGCACTCGGAGGAGCATAAAAAGGATGGGATGCTAAGACGCATTACTAATTCCACCTAGTGGAGAAACATCGACAGGAGGTTTGCAGATTTCGGTGTAAAACCAAGGAATATAAGGTTCGGATTAGGTATAGATGTAATGAATCCTTTCAGTAACATGAGCAGCCAATATAGCTCTTGGCCCGTAACTCTCTGTATCTACAATGTTCCTCCTTGTTTGTATATGAAGTGGAAGTATATTTTGCTGTCAATACTTATTCAAGGGCCGAAACAACTTGGGAACGATATTGATGTGCACCTAGCATCATCGGTGGAAGATCTAAAAATACTGTGGATCGAATGGGTATAGGTATAGGATGCGTACAAACAAGAAAACTTCACTTTATGCTCCTTGTTGTTCTGCACCATAAATGATTATCCTACCCTTGCTAACCTGTTGGGCCAGAGTACAAAAGGAGCCAAAGCCTGTATGAAAAACCAAGGGAGGGATCGACGCCCTGCAATACGTTCTAGATTTCCAAGTATTCGCTAGTACACATTAATTCTATATAACACTTCGTAGTAATGCTTCTCGAGCTAACAAATTCTATTTTTGCAGTGCCACCAGCAGCCACTGAGCAACACCTATGGATTCTATGTTTGCCACAATATGCAACTACTCGTCAGTTTCGCGAAAACAATTCTGAGGTTTATCAATCTTGTTATAATTATTTCATACTTATCAAATTATATATATATATATATATATATATATATATATGTATATATATATATATATATATATATATATATATATATATGCACGATATTGATCTTCCTACTGACAGGTTCCGCCTATTACTACAACTCCGTGGGAACAGGCCGAGATTGAACAAATTCGAGGACATTATGTGTACTTCTTGGTGTCTAAAGTCACAAAAAGGTGGGAGTTCCACAATGTATAATAAATTTCACTGGGATAAGATTGAGCTTAATTGTTCATGTGTGTATTTGTCAATTATTTTGGGCCTGGTGGGCTTGGGTCTGTCAGTGGGGCCTTTTCACCATTGGATTGTTATGTAAATCTCCTGTAGATTAGTCACTGGATTAGAGTGAAGTTGTCTGTTTACCCTGATCCCTTGTGTGCGGGTGCTGGTTACATATTGAAAAGGGGAACTAGCTGTGATACATGCACAACATTTATAACGCTTGGAATGTTGACATTGTATACTAGGTAGCAAGATGCCAAGGTAATTCGATGTTTCCTCTAAATTTTGTTTTTCCACCACGTTGTTACTCTTTTTTATATATTTATATCATCTCGTTGTTGCTGTTTTATTTCAAATTTGTACTCGTTTGCTCTTTAAAAAATTTGAACTCTGAAACAAAACGGGATGTTACAGAAGCACAGGCAAACCGTTAGCTGGTCAGTCAAAGACACATGATAATTGTGTGTATATACCGAGTTTATTAGAGTGGGCCTGGTGGGCTTACGCATGTCAGTAGGGCTGTGTATACGCGTTTATTAGAGTGGGCCTGGTGGGCTTGGGCATGTCAGTGGGTCTGTGTATACGAGTTTATTAGAGTGGGCCTGGTGGGCTTGGGCATGCCAGTGGGGCTGTGTATACGAGTTGATTAGAGTTGACCTGGTGGGCTTGGGCATGTCAGTTGGGCCCACATGGTTTTTCACCATTGGATTTCTATGTAAATCTCTTCTGTAGATTAGTCACTGGATTAGAGTGAAGCTGTCTGTTTAGACACTTTGAGGTGTTCGTCTGTACTTTTAGAGACTTTGAGGCGTTCATCTGTCCTGTGACTAAGTTATTCGTACATGGCCATCGATATGATGTCACTGTCACTGGTGTCTTGCACTGTCAATCTAGAAGAATGTATATAGTCTACCGCTTAACTCACACAAGTATACGGGTTATCGAGTGTAAATCATATACTTACACTGTTTTTTTTAGCTATACATTGTGCATTCAGTCTATAACCATTTTGGCGTTGCTACATATACATACGAAAATATACCCATTGTCACCTAGCGCCATCGTCTCCTTCGTCTTCGGCGGCTGCGCCACCCCGCCACTCCGATGAACCCCCAACTTATTCCTCCTAGCTAGGGCATTCGCTCACCTCCCTCACACGGCCCCCTCCCTCAATTTGGGTTGCCATCATTCCCGTTCACCATTGCCATTTAAGACGCCACACCGCCTAAAGTCGTTGGCGTGGTGACCGTGCCTCTACCATCACCGCACATAGGACTATCGTGGTCCTGACAACCCATTTTATGGGCTATCGACACTCGCTGTTCCTTGCCTCATCGACGATAAGCACAACAACGATACCTCATATGTGAGTAGAGGAGAGTATTGTAACATAGTAATTAAGTTAATGAAACCATTAGCACCTAATTAGGTTAGGTTAATGACATGAGTTTGTTTAAATTGATGAGTTGCTGACGTGTGGGTCAAAGCCATTAAGAATTCTAATTAAAGCTAGTTTTAAACCTTGAGGCACTGACATACGCACCCTTCACTGTACCCGGATCCACTTGTCAGTTACTAGTTCCTTTTCTTTAAAGAAAATAATTCAAAAACAAATTTAAAACCTGGCTAGCCCCACATATCAGCCACTCATGTATTCTAGAAGAGAGAGAGGGAAGGGCCAACTGAGGAAAAAGGAGGGGCTCTGCTATGAGGAGAAGAAAAGAAGAAGCCAGAGTGGGGACATTCCCTTACCAGTTCTTTTGTATGGCACACATTAACAAGTTCTCTCCTCTTCTCGTAGTCTCCTGATCCTCTATGCGCCTACCGTAAATGGATTGACCGGGAGATCCACTCGCACAACTAGTGGACCCTGGACTGCAAGGAATGGGATGCCTAGACAACACACGAGAGGATGGAGGAGCGGCGCCACAATGAAGAACGAAGCGAGCGTATCCGGCGAAAGACACAAGCTCACCTAAAAGCGTGTAGGCGCAGGGAGCGGGAGGCTCGTGAGGAGAAACGCGAGAAAAATCACGAACTGGTGGCTAAGGTCATGGCTGACTATGAGTACTACAACACTGAGTTGGGCTACAAAGGCAAATGGCTATGTTCTACGCGGTAGTTCGACACACTTCTTCCATATGTCCCATATATTTCTAATTCCCTAAACGCATGTGTGTACCATCATTGGTTCGTTATCCTGCGTGCCATGTAACTCCTTTGTTGGATGAACGGTCGTGTTGTTTTCCTTACATCATTTATCCGAAGTTCTTCTCTGTATGTGAAATCCTGATTGCATCGCAATATCACTTACCTTTCTACTTACGAATCGTTGCTATCTCAATCGTCCTCACAAAATTCTTTGAAAAATTTATCGCACTACAACAATATACAATGATCGCAAAATGTTATTGCGAGTCTAACAGATTTTGTATTATTCACAATCAACAAAAATCACAAACGAATCAACCAGTATTGTCTGCCCTTTTATTTCAGGGAAAAAAACAACTTACAAACAAGATTTACTAAATGTTACTTACCAAAACAATTGCCATTTATCCCCACACAAGTATTTCCATCGTATAAATAAAATAATTATATATTTTAAAAAATGGCCCAACCGATAAGTAACTTGCCCATATCACTCAACTATGTTGGGCAATTAGAGTCTTATCGCCCAATGGTTTGGCGACATAGGCAAGTCGCCCAACCGTTGGGTGACTTGACCTCGTGTCGCCTAACAGTTGGGCGACTTGCCCTTGTCGTCTAACCGTGCGGTGACAGATGATCATTTCTGTAAAATTTAAAAACACAGGTATAATACTGAAATTCAGAATTAAAAATTGATTATTAAAAGAAATTCTGAAATTTACCTAATATTTTAAGGTCTATAGGCTGAGTGGGGTAGACTGCAACTGAATTAAATTTGGACTGAAGTTTTGAGTTTGGGGAAGACTAGCTGCATGTATATTGGTTGTTGGGAAGTCTCGTCTCTGGTATCTTCGGTTTTTCATAACAGAAAGGCTGGCTCGTTTCGCTCTTTTCTTCACCGCATGATAAATAAAACATAGTACTTTACTTTTCAAGTACACATAACAAGGCAAAACTCACCAATTTTGGTACCTAATCAGGACTGAAATTCTCTGAAACATTCTCCCCATCGCTTGTGTTCGCAAAAGCTAAACAAGAGAAAATCATGCACTGACATAAATTAGTACCTTCTTTTACAGCACTGAAATTCTCTGAAACATTCTCCCCATCGCTTGTGTGCGCAAAAGCTAAACAAGAGAAAATCATGCACTGACATAAATTAGTACATTGTTTTACAGCTTTAAGCTTACAATAAACTCGGTCAAATGTAACGTGCAACACACAGGCTGACTGGCAATGAACGCTGGTTCTGATATTAACTACAGTTTATGAGGAGAAAATTGATGATTTGCCATCTTCAAGAATGGGCTTCGCACTTTTGCCACTCTCAACGTTGGCTTCGCAAAAATGCCATGTAGTACATTAATCCCTTGATTAGTATGACATTTCATCCCTTTAATTCATTTTCTTTTTCTTTTTCTAATTTCAGGGACTGGAAAAGACCCTTCTACCCCTGGCTAATTCCAACTCCATGAGAACTTTGTTGGTTTCTCTGAATTCTGATGCGTTTGCTTCTGCAGGAGCAGCACAATTTTGGAGCTTTCATCAGTGGGAAGTCAAGAACGCACCTCAGACTCTCCTTGCCATGTGGTGCTCATAGTTTGGGTTATTCTTCGCTTGTTTTTCCGCAAAATCAGGAAATTTCAAGAGGTGATTCAGTTCTTGCAAAGTGTTGCAAAAATACGTCACCACTACGCAAGGGCGGTTGGTTCGGGTATTGACTTCCTCTTCATGTTCGCCTCTCGGATGCTGCTACCTATGAATTTAGGGTTCTTCTGGAGTACAAAAATCGTAATTTGTGTGTGATATGCTTGCTCTTGGTTGTAGACTTTCCAGTAGCTAGTAGGAGTTGCAGAATAGAGATTTGTATCCCTTTGGGTCTATACTTTTGTATCGCCTCTGGTGTTGGGTCACCATTTCAATCCCAAATTTGTGTGTGATATACTTGCTCTTGGTTGTTCCTTAGCTGCTTCAATGAAGGCATTGTTGATTTCCCAGTTTCCAGTAGTGCTTTTGGGATAGACTTGCAGAAAGATGCAATGCTGTGTAATATGGTTTGCACTTCATGGCCTTGGACATTATCTTTCCTGAACAGACACATCCCAATAATAACAGCACACAGATTAATCATTTCATATAGAACAGCTTCTCCTTCAGAAGATGTACAACATCAGAGATCTCAATTTACAACAATGCTTCCCTTTCAGAATATGTACAGTTATCACAATCACTCTATGTACAAACAAGTGATTCTGATTTTTGAATACCTTTCAAATCAAGGAAAATATAACAGAAGACTCATCAACACAACTCAACCAGCCCTTTGATTGAAAAGTGAACTCCAGTGCCGCGCGATACTGACCGCGCGATCTCCAGTGCCGCGATGATGTAGAAATCGAAGCTGTGCCGGCGTTGCTAGGGGACGTACGATCCGTCCGCCAAAACGCCGCTCTCCTGCAGATTCCCACCCTTCCTTCTTCGTCTGCCTCAGGAACGCGCGCCACGACCTGACCGCGGGAGGGCAAACCGGCCGCGCAGGGGGAAGGGCGGCCGCGTGTGCGCAGGGGAAGGGCGGCGGACGGAAGGGCGCGCGACGCTTCAGCTCTCGATCGAAATCCCTCCATGCATCTATGTGAAAAATTAGCCAGGGGTAGAAGGGTCTTTTCCAGGCTCTGAAATTAGAAAAAGAAAAGGAAAATGAATTAAAGGGATGAAATGACATACTAATCAAGGGATTAATGTACTACATGGCATTTTTGTGAAGCCAACGTTAAGAGTGGCAAAAGTGCGAAGCCCATTCTTGAAGATGGCAAATCATCAATTTTCTCAGTTTATGAGGCGTCCAATTACTGAAACTTCTTTAATCCCTACCCTTAACAATAGCCAGCCCCTCAACTGAATTTGCAGTGTTTCTCTTTTATATCTTACAGTACGTGGCACATTCCCATTTATCTGTAAACAAACGGAAAACGAGAAATGACAAGCAAAATATGCTGTTTATCTTGCCTACAAAATTTCCTTCATGATGGATTCTGAAGAAACGCCCCTGGGGCAATTACAATGCCAATTAATAGGCGCCCTTAATCCCAATGTTATTGTAGTCTTTGCTTCCCTTCTCTAGGTGAAAAACGTAGATGTTAAGCGAGCCGAGCAATCTAGGATGGGTGCCCTTTGGAACTCTTTTTTTTTAATTTGAATTTCGGAATTTTCCTCTAGAACTACACAAAAACTCCAAATAAAATCTAGAAATTTTTAAATAACTAGTCAAATGCCGGTGTGTTGCAACGGAAAATAAAATTTATGAGTAAATATTATACTGCAGTTATATATTGTTGCTCAAAAGAAAGATATTTGTTTATGCTTGACTATATAACCTACCTCTAATATAACATACGACTAAATGTATGACCAGAATAACCTGAATAGCTCAATTAACCAAACACCTAAATCTAAAATCTTTTTCATAGAGCCCGTCTTTGGCATAACCACACAAACAACATGGATCAGGAACAGATCTAATGCACCAAAACAAGAAAACTAACTGATAAGGGCAAAGAAACTCACGTCATAGTTACAACTTGAAGGGCATCCTCCCTCCAAGATAAAATACACTGAAGTACCAGCTATCTTGCAAGAATAGCGTATAATGGAAAATTACAAACGGACAAAAGAGGTCATATTAATGGTAAAGCTTGAAGAAGCAAGAGAATAGTGTTGACAGGAATCCATACAATATTTTCAACCTCACAAGTAAATTACGGTCCTAGTAAATTCAAACTCATGTGCAATTTCATTCTAAACAATATTGCACTATTAACTCCAAATGTTTTTTTGCACCACCACTTTGGTTAAGAAAAAAAAATCAAAAGAATTGATGGGATAAGTGCTGAAATTAGTATCATACAAACTCTAGCTTCTAAAATTCTCGCTTGACATTTGAACACTAACATAATTAATTAAGTCACAGTTCAACTTTCAAGGAGACCATGTGCTCACAAAAAAAAATCAGAATTAAGAAAAAAAATCAAGGACAAAAGCTTACCACACAATGGACTAAAAGTATGTAGAGTAAATGTGCAACACAAAAATATAAGATAAGATAAATATAATACCTTGTCAGCCCAGCAAGCTTCACATGGAAATCACCAAATTCAGCCAATGAAGGCGGAGATTCAGTACTGCAAGGTTTCGAAGGCAAAAATGCTAGCAGGTCTTTCTTACCACATTAATGAAAACGCTCCAAACCAGACTCAGTTTCACCTATAAAAGATTTATGATTTATAAATGATCCATGATTTTTGGCAAGCACATGATAAACTTTAGGATATACTTTTGGAATGCAATGAAATAAACTTTAGGATATACTTTTGGAATGCAATGAAATAACAACCTTGCAGGTACTAAAAAAAATTCACTCTTGACCTTATCATCTAGATAATAGCCATAAGCATGTGTCCATTTCAGCACTTGCCAGCATTCTATAATATGTCATACAGTGAAGCAGTGCATGCATAAGATGTAGGACGATTTGTAAAGTACGAAGCCCATTTAGACCATGACATAAAGCTATGGTATCAAACCTGCGACCAAGCTTCAATTATGAACTTTAGTTGGGTCTCTGGTATTCCAAAAACATCAGTTGACTTTGCATGATGTACCACATAGAAGAGAAATAAAGAATTAGCACCATCCAAGTCCCAAAAAAAGGGGAAAGAATGGCAAACAGAAAAAACTTATATCTGGCGCACTAAATGCAGTGCCCATAACATGATGTAAATGCTTACTTGTTCCTTTTCTGCCTTTTGTAGATCTACTTGTGCCTTCTGCCTTGACTGTCAACAAAGATGGTACATCAGAACAGAAACTTACTATAGTCGAAAATTTTCAAGTATGGATTGCAGAATGCGCATGATATTCAACATAAGCATGCACAATAGATAGAGAATTACATGCCAATCAGAGATAGAAAAATATTACTGTATTAACTTTTTGGTATTCATGAACTGATCAGAATATATACAACATCAAAAGGAAGAAACATTTGGTTTTATTATGACAATAGCAATGGACTTGGTTAGTACTCCAATATCTCATGGATCTCAAACAAAGCTGCACCTAATTTGGTTACATTTGATAGGAAAATAAATTTAGTTAAGTCAATATTCTTCTAGGTATCACCAACACAATACAGTCAATGTTCTTCAAGTATAGCCAACACAATACTTGCTCAATGTGACCTACTCGATGTGTCATGGGGCGCATGGGAGAGGGAGGACGAGAGCAGGAGAGGAGTGAGCCGGGGGAAGCGGCGGCGGTGTGGCCGAATGGGAGGAGGTGGGTGGAGCCCTCTACAAGAGGAATGCGAGGGAAAGAGGGGATGCGTTGTGGGGAGCAGTTGGGAATCAATCATCAACCAACCGGCAGCCAAGAAATCAACTGACTTAATGCAGGACATACCTGCTCATCGATCTTCATGGAGGGGATGCGCTGGTGGTCGAGGATGTTGATGGCAAAGACGCAGCCGATGCCAGTGTGTTGCGCCAGCCTCACCTTACCGAAGTGGCCCTCCCCTAGCATCCGCCCAATCTCATAATTCCCCATCTGCATTCGGCGCCGGTAACTGAAGCTAGAGGGGAGGGGGCAGTTAGATCGAGAGAGGGGAGGGAGGGCGCAAGACGGACGAGGGTGGAGCGGAGGAGGCGGCGGCAGCGCGGAGTGGGTAGGAGGAGGCGAGGGCGGAGTGGAGGAGCGAGGGAGGAGGAGGTGAGGGCGGAGCGGTGGAGCGGGGGGGAGGAGGGGGAGGCGGCAGCTCGGGGTGGGGAGGAGGAGGCGAGGGCGGATCGGAGGAGTAGGGGAGGAGGAGAGGGCGAAGTGGAGGCGGCGGCAGCACGGGGTGGGGAGGAGGAGGTGGTGGCGGAGCGGAGGAGCGGGGGAGGAGGAGGCCAGAGCGGAGTGGAGATGTAACCAAGGCGAGGGCAGAGCGGTTGCGGTGGAGAAGGCGAGCGCGGGGTGGGGAGGGGGAGGCGTCGGCGGAGCGGAGGAGTGGGAGGCGGCGGCGATAGCGCGGGGTGGGGAGGAGGCGTCGGCGGAGCGGAGGAGTGGGAGGCGGCGGCGATAGCGCGGGGTGGGGAGGAGGCGTTGGCAGAGCGGAGAAGCGGGAGGGGCGGCAGTGCGGGGGCGGAGCGAGGACTGTGGAGGAATCGAGGGGTGCGGAAGAATCGAGGACGGAGTGAGGCGGAGTGGGCCGTTGCGGGAGAAAGCCTTGTGGAGAATGGACGGGCTACCACCAACTCTAATTTTTAAGTAGTAAAGATTATGTTGGAATAAGTTTTTGAAGAAGGCAAATTTTTGGAATGTTACATATACTCTGTCTTTGGGAGACGAGAGATGCAATCAATCTCACATGTCTTCAACCTCGAATAGAGCTTATCTATGGTAAGCTCATTCATGACAATATTGCCATAGATGAATGTAACTTTCATCCCCAAAACTATCACATCTATGGTACCAAGCACTTGGCGTGCATTCTCATACTCAGATTAAGACAAGCCAATGAAGAGAAGTTGATGAGAATCTTGGTGAGCCTAGAAAACAACTCACCCAATGGTTCATCGGGCATTTGCTCAGACTTGGAGTATTCTTTCTTGAACTAATTTTGTCTTACTTTATTGATCATTATGGAGCCCTCATGGTTGTCTATAAGGGTCCTCTAGATCTCATGAGTAGATATCAAGTGACATACTAGATCAAACTTAGATATACCAAGTTCCTAAATCAAGTAGTTGCATTCCTTGTTGTTTGCCTCTACATCCACAGTTTTTATTGGAGTGATCTGGTCATCGGCAGGAATGAAAGAAGCTCTTTTAACTTTTTCCCAAATTAGCTGCCCTTGGGCTTGAATATAGGCTACCATCTGAGCCTGCCAATAGGGATAGTCAACACCCTCGAAGACTGGTGGCTTGGTGGAATATTGATTTGATACTATTGCTCTTAGACCAGTTAAGATTTATCAAGAAGAGCTAACTGGGTTCTGATATCACTTGTTGGACCCGATATGGTAATCAGAGGGGGGGGGGGGGTGAATTATGCCTTCAAATTCATTCTCCCCTAATGGCATTCCAGAACTTTTATTCCACTAGCTATGAAAGCTAAGAAGATCATATTTGCCAACCAACAAAGAACTCACACAAATGCGAAAGCAAACAGAGTTTAATTCCCCTGGATTGATTAGACTGATATGGAGGGAGTGGTTGGACTGGCCTAGGAGCTAGAGGTCTGACCACCAGAATCGATCAGTTTGACCGGCCTCTAGTCTTACCGTTGGCTTGGGGCGGTCAGATCGAACCCCTATTCCAGACCTAGAAATCAACCTAAGCCAAAACAAAAAATGGTGCAATCTTCAAAATACATCTTCAAATGATTTGAAACTTTGCACACACCTTGCTAAGGATCTTAGGAACGTAATCCATCTAAGGATTGCATGGATCTTGGCTAAAGTTCCAAAATATTCTCAAGAAAGTAAGGTTGCATCAAAACATGGCAAGACTCAGTAACTTAAGATATGACTTACTTGTGGGTTAAGTAAAGCCAAGATGGCTCTAGATGAGTTCTTATATGTCACAACAAGCAAGTGCACCCAAAGATTTGATGCTAAAACCCTAGGAACAAGATTTCACTAGAAGGGCTCTAAATCGAACCTAATTGTGCAACCTTTCAAGATCTTGCTATAGTTGGAATATTATTATCATGAGACATGTACATCACTTACATATCCTTGAAACCTGGCAAGATCAAGAGGGAAGGAGAGAGGGCAAAAACACCAACCAAAATAAGTCAAAATCAACAAGAGCAAGAAAACACCATGTAGGATGAACAAGACCGATTTATTGCAACTTATATATGAAGGTTTTACAATCACTCCATCATAGAGGGTAGACCTCTCACAAGAGTACTCACCTAAAGCCTCCCCAACAAGGAAACCCTAATGAATAGATGATTTGTTCTCTTCCCTTAGCCACATGCCTCCAACATTTCCCACTCATGTATAGATGGAGCAACTAGTCCACATCTAACTCTAATAGATACTATCTAGTAGCACAACCAGGGAACCTATTAATCACTCTCCTTGACCTAATTTCCTCTCCCAATGCCCTCCAGTGCCATTGTTTTGGCCCTATCACCATTTTTGATATTTTGGCTTCCTCGCCAAAACACTCTTGCTTGGACAATGGACCTCATCTCTTCCCTAAACCTAGTCCATGGTCATCTTCTCCTTTGCAAGCAATCCTCATTCTTACAATGTATAGGTTCACCAATGGCTCATACATAGGCAAGTCTCTGTGTTAGTTCCCCCCAACCATGCCTCACTTACACCAATCGCACTATTCAATGAACCATTGTTTGAACCTCCTCTTTAACATCTCTTATTTTTTCCTCAGTGGCGGAGCTAGAGCAAAACGGAGGGGGGTGCAACGGGCCGCGCGTGGGAGCATAGGACGGTGGGAGAATGGGCTGGACAGGGCGAGTGAGGGTATTTGTTGGGCTAGGGGTACACCATATTTGTAACATCCCAAAATTTTGAAATTTGAAAATGTGGAGATTTTGAATTAATCTTGCAATGTATTTCATTTGAATTTGGAGTTGTGTATTTTTCTGAAAGATTTGGTGAAGATTTCAAATGCTAAAAGGAGCAAGAAGGAACAAACATGTTTAATAATGGAGGATTAGAATTTAAAATGAGAATCTGAAAAGATGATCCATAAAAGATAAGGAAGGAATTGGGTTTAAATATAAAATCTCATTTCAGAAAAAAAAATATAGTTTAAATAGCACAAAAACAAGCAAGTTAAAAATGCCAACATTCATGGATATATATATATATATATATATATAGCTACATTTAATAAGAAATTGGCACATATGAAATTAATGTTAAGAAAATAACAAATACAGAAATCTAGGGGGAACAAGAAAAAGAGCAAATAAAACTTGAATTATATATATATAGATACATATATGTATATATGTGTACAAATGCTTAAAAAAAACAAAGGAAAAAAATAGGAGGGAGCCAGGCCAACCGAAGTCAGCCCGGCCCAGCTCCATCCCGCACCTCTTCCCTCCTCTGCCGCGCGGGACCGCTTCCCCCTCCCTCTCTTTCTTCCTTTCTTCCCCAGAGCGCTCGCGCCTCCTCTGCTGTGCTCAGCTTCCTCCCTCCACGCGGCATCCATGCACTGCCGTTGCCCACGGTTTTCCCCGCCGTCGCCCCTGGTTTCACCCACACGCCTGCTCCCGTCCCCTCCATCGCGTCGCGCGCGTCATGCCCCCGCACCGCACGTCGCCTCCGTTGCGTCGTGCCGGCCATGCCGCTGCGCCCGGCCTCATTTTCCCGCGCGCGTGCTCGCATTTAAGAAGACCCGAGCTGTCTCCTCCCACAGCTCCCCGCGCCATTCCCCCTCCATTTCCTCAGTCCCTCCCCAAGCCGAGCGCCCCACGCCCGTGGGCCGCCGTGCCGCCTCCTCGCCATTCCGACCACTCGTCAGAGCTCCGGCCGAGATGACCGCGCCACGGCATGCGCCTGCTCCCCCTCTACCTCCCCTCAAGCTTAATTGGAGAACTTCGTGCAGAGCTTGCCGTATGGCCCTTCTTCCCCGTCGCCGACCAAAACCGCCGCCCCGCCTCCGTTTACTGCCCACAGCACCTCGGCTCGATTACCTTCGCCGGGAGCATCCCCAGGTCGCCGCCAAGCCTCCCCGAGCACCACCTAGCTCTCCCCCTCACCGTAGCGAGCCGGCCACGGTGACCTTCCCCGCACCGCCGCCGTGCACGTCGCCGGCCCGCCTCGGCTCCCCTGGGGCCACGCCCATCACCTAGGTGAGTTCCACTGGCCCCTCTCCCGCTTACGCCCTCGCCAATCGCCGCCCTCCTCCCCGCCGGCGTCGCCGCCCCGAGCGCACCTCGCCGCCGGTCGCATCGCACCGTCGCCCGCTCACCTCGCCACCGTTCCGGGCCGCGCCACCTCCCCACAAGCCTCCTCACTTCCTTGCGGTTCCACTTTGCCGGCTGCCCCAGCCTCCCCGGCCGCCGCCTGCCGCCGGCCAGGCCCGCACCGAGCACCGCCGGCCTGCTCTGTTTCGAGCCATCCCCGCGCGCGCACCCTGTAAACAACCCTCACCGCTTCCATTTCGCATGAGGGCCGTTGCCCAGTTGGCTAGCCATCCGCTCGTTAGCCCACAGGTACCGGGTTCAAATCCGGCCGACAGCACCCTTGTTTCCACATTTTATTCTACTTTTTGCAGCTCATTTTAATTGATAAAAATCATGAAAAATTAGGGAATAATTTAGAGAAGCTAATAAAATTCAAGTAGAATGTAAATGAGATTATTTAAATATTTAAATTTGAATTAGCTCATATATGATTAAATTTATGGTTTGATTGATTATTTAAAAGATTTATTATTAATTAAAGATATTGATAAAGGCATTATGACTTTGATTAAATGTCCCAGATTTAATAAAGATTACCCTTGCATGAAAATTAGAATGTATGATTAATAATTGTCATAAACAGCCATTATAGATAAATAAATAAATAAATAAATAAAGCTAAGTTTGACAATAACTAAAGCATAGATAATAAGATAATGGTGCCCGTAAATAAACCCTACAGTAGGTTTAACAACTAATAACGTCAAGCATGGAATAACAAACTAGGAGTTGTACCCCAAATGAATACTAATTCAAATTGAGCTATGCCATGTAATTAGGGTCACATAAAATGATACATATCAAGCCTTGCGCAAATTGCTAAGCTTAAACTAAAATTAGAAATAAAGTTAAGCGTAATAGTAGCTAAAGTATGAGCAAGCTAATAATAGTGCCATTAATTAAATCTTAACACTAGCTTTAGTAATAGTATTGAGCATAATTGCATATATAACAAGTTAGGACTCATGTGAGTGGATCCTAATTCAACCTAAATTTGGCCTAGCTATGAATGAAGATACATAAAATATGATAATGGGATTATTAGAGATTTAAATTTAATCAACTACCATATATGAATGAATATTGAGCCTTTGCTATTTATCTTAATCTAATTAGTAAGTAAAGGCCTATATCCGAGATTATTCTAAAACTTAATAAAGATGTCCAAGTGTTGTAATACCTTTGACTAAAAGATTTATAGAATAAGTACAGATCTCATCCATCAGTCCAGTTTGCCTTTATCATAACCTGAGTTGCAAGGAATACATACCCAGTCAGACTCATACTTCGATACATAGGTCTAACCCGACTCATGGAACTTCCTTGATAAATACAAAAATAATAAAAGAGGTTAGTAATAAAAAGATCGAACATCGCCTTTCTCCAATCGGCTACGCTGGGCCACTTCTTTTCCAAAGCAAATAACTCATGTAGATACTTCCTCCCTTTTGATCTCTTATTATCCTAGAATTTTCCCTCACGGTAAAGCTATTCAGATAACTCGTCCTCTCACTCAAATCCAGCTGCCGCTGTGTTTGCAAAACACTAAACCGAATCATCCTTCTATTCTCAAATCGTAATAAATGAATAAATTAAATTAAATCGGCAATTTGAATTAATCAAATTTATTTGGATCTTTTGAGTTATTTGCTTTTATCTGGGTCAGTTGTTCGTCGCGTAGTTAGAAACTGGAGTCCCGAAGAATGAATGGATCAAACGAGATCGAGATCAAGTTGAAGATAAAGACTGGAAGCTCAAGACCATCAAATGATATAGCTTTGAGTGAGCTCAAGACCGCGGTAAACCGCGCCAGGCGAGTCAATACTTTGATCATATTGAACCTACATTTCCTGCAAATTATTTTTGTTTAAATTATCAAATTGCATGCTGTTATTTTATATGCAAATCCATGTTTAATTTAGAATTCTAGTTAAATGCCTATTATCTAACTTGGTTAATATTGCCCATCCTTTGGAATATTTGAACATGAGAACCTTGTCACCCTAGCAAAATTATAATAATAACCTTTGGAAAATAAGTCCCTAAATATATGCCATGCTTAGTATTGTTTAGGTACTCATGGGCGCGAGAGCGCCCAAGCATCACTTTTTAATCATGAGAAAAGTTTGTTGGGCAGTCATGGTGGTAATGACTGGTGTATGTTGGATATGGTTATTTTATGCTCCCAAAACTCACAATTTGCTTTAATATCTGAGCGGATGGTTTGGGGGCTGGTATGTGGTGCGAAGGAATGCACAAAATTGTGGAGTGTGGTAGAACCGCTCAGAT
This sequence comes from Dendrocalamus latiflorus, assembly GCA_017311315.1. Lineage (NCBI taxonomy): Eukaryota > Viridiplantae > Streptophyta > Magnoliopsida > Poales > Poaceae > Dendrocalamus > Dendrocalamus latiflorus. The sequence continues at coordinate 24,482,404 of CM029655.1, forward strand.
AATACTAAGGACCGAATCTTGTCATGTCAACCCGTGTAAAACAGTACAACCACAAGTCTGTAAAATACAACTTGGCCCAGTAGATTTATCGAAATCCCGGACTCATCTCACTGGTAGTGGATTGATGGGGTTATGCTATGGCAAGGGGGCCTGAAGGGACACCAGGTCGGGTGAAGTTTCTCAGTCTTGCGCTAGCGCAGAGGGGAGGGAAGCCCGTACGCTAGTAGCGGAGAGAAACATCCCGTGCAAACAGATGGGGCCCATCGCAAATGGGAGGTTACCCATAATGTGAGGTGAGAAAAGGGACTAGATACTTTGAAAAGTCACTGTGATGGTCTGCTCAACCACACGTCTAAGGAATCGTGTGGGGTAACGAGTTGATTGTCTCTTGTGGTGAAAGTGTACAAACTCTGCAGAGTCAAAACTATTCGAATAGCCGTGCCCACGGTCATGGGCAGACATGGGAACTTAACTGGATATAGTTCTGTTTTAAAAACATTGGAAACTGGGAATGGGAAACTTGAAGGGCGAAGGACTGCCCTGGTTTGGAATTGTCCTGGGTGTCGTCCCAGTGGTAAGTTAAGCGGCTATAACGCTGAAGAAATTGCTATATGGTGCAGATGCCATGTAACGGTGGATGGAATCTGAATCGATATTAATAATGCATTTCCTTGTACATTATGATTTGGTTCAAACTGCTAGGTCTCAGGAAAATTTAAGTAATTGTATTCAAAAGCACTTTTCGCAAAATAAAACAACCCGAGCCTCTCCTTTGTTAAGCCATGCATACTATTTATTTGCATTCTGTGTATTGGCTCGCGGAGCACGGGGTCGGAGTGCTCATGCTCGCTTTTGCGACAAAATTCAGAATCAGGAATTAAATCACCTCACCTCAGCAACAAGATTGGACAAGCTGGCCGAGAAGATGACGATGTCAAGGGCTAGGTCGCGAACCTCCAGTTGGCTGCCTGTGGGCATGTCCTGAAGGTCCCACTTGCGTGCTTCGTTCTTCCGCTGCTGCAATTTCATGATTTCGGCCTAATCGGCCCATGAGTAAGTCTACTATTATATTTACGCTTCCGCATGATATGTATTTTGATATTCATTACTGTAACTGTGAGCACTATCTACTGATCCAGGGAATAGTGCAGTAATCACAGAGGAATCCGGATGTTAATATCTGGGCTCCTACAATATTGGACCAAGGGGGGTGCACAAAGGGTGAATGTTTACTAGTAATAACTAAAAATTTTTTTGGACCCGGGTTCCTGGGAACCCCCTCCCCTCCATTGGGCTCCGCCCCTGTTTTTCCTATGCTTTACTTGAACTCAACCATCATGCCCGGCTTCTTTGACCGTACTTGTTGAGACCTGAATTTGAAAATTCAGACTCTCTATGTTCTGCACTAGTCTAGAATTACGTTAGTGCACACAGTAAAAATATAGATGAAATATTGACCACATCATGATTAACTAGAGAAACTCAAATATTATTACTTATTAGAGTTGCTTCCTTATGGCCAAGCTTACAATTTTCATAGCCTAAAAGGGCTCCAACAAAACTAGCGATGAAAAGGCAATAAAAAGTGTAGTAACCATTCGACATACCCACAGACAATCGACTGGGAAGCAAAGTTCTAATTTGAGAAGTCGTCGAAGAAACCTCCTTCAAGTACCTCTGATTGATATGGCCCTTCTTCAGCAACTAATAAAATATAAATATAGTCATGGGTACATAGAGTACTCAATAAGTAATTTGTAAAAAGATGTAATACAATTATACAAGTTTTATCAAATGATCGCTGAGTGGTTATTTTGCAAAAAACATCAATTTGAAGTAAATACAATAAGTAAATAGATTGCAAATGCATTTACGGAAAGGTCATAAGTAATTAAATAACAAACCAAGGAATGAGTAAACCACAAGTGAACTAGCCATTCACTTCCCATCCAACTTACTTTCTAACCAAACCAAAGTTTAGGAAAAACTTAACCCTCGTGTGAAATCAGCGAGCATTGTCCATGACTGGGGATATGACTATTCGAATAGTTTTACACCTACAGAGGTTGCACAACTTTACCCACATGAGATAATGCACTTAACATGTCAGCCAATACATACTTCCTTGGGCGTGCTACTAAGTGATTATCATAAGGCCTTTACAATGCTTAACTTCAAATCAACTTCAGCTGCTAAGATTTTGTTGCCAAGTAGGCTAACCACCTAATTGTAAAAGGCCCTCTTGCGCCATGTGGAGAATTACCCATAATTGAATTTACCATCCATATCATCCAGGTCCATTCCATACTAGATATATGGTTGCACAGTAAAGCTCAGATCAATGGTGCACAAATTAAGTCTTTAGACAGTACCCATGTAACACATCTACATCCCAAAAAGTGCTGGCCACACTTCCCCCTTTACTGCATGATGACTCGCCCAAGTGAAAGCAATTTTTTATAACCAATAACAATGACACTATCCATGTCATGGTACTCGATTTTATAACTGTGGCTAACCACCACGGTTCAATATCTCATTAAGTCAAAATTAATCAATCCACATGTAATGATGAACCCAATGTACTACAAGTATGGCTAAGCATATTAAATATACAACCCATGTGACAACTAATATTGCATCACTAGATAATTACTCATCCTATGGTGACAATGGAATCATGACATTCAAATTAACCAGGTGGAATTAATCAAGTTGGATAATAACTACCAAGTACAAAGGTTTGTATTGAAATAGCAATGCATAATAATTTAAAACAAATTAATAAATAAATAGATTTAAAAACTAGGTTTAGCATGATTAAAGGACAAGAATTGCCTTGGCCTTACTTAGTTATCAACTCTTGATCTTATAGTCCTACTTCTGCTCCTACGAAGACGTTATCTAACGAGATAAAATGTGAACAAAATATAAATAAATTCAAGTAAAATACAAACAAACTCCACAAACTATGAAACTAGAACCAAAAGATAGAGATCAATTTTAAATAACTTTATAAAAAAGAATTGGGTTAATCAGAGCTAGGATAGAGAAGAACGAGCTCTCGGAAGATTTAAACCTAAGAAAAAGGAAAATTGACTTGTTTAGAATTATTTTCTTAGGAAATTTGGATTTATGACATCAGCATTGTTTTTAATTTTTGGCTGAATTATTTTTCTAAAGAAAATTGGCTCAGAGACTGACATGTGGGCTCAAGGTCTATAGACCAGGTCCATAGAGTTGAATCCATCTACAATGGACTCGATCCATGGAGCAGTGCATCGGATGCTGAGGTGGCAGACACATGGCTAGCATGTGCCAACATCGCATGAGGTGGTGCTGACATGGCAGATAAGGTGGCATGACACGTGGAAGGTGACATGGCACAGCACGTGGCACGATTGCACTGGGTGGTAGTGACGTGGTGGGACTTACGCACACTAGGGCTAATGTGGTTGCTAACGTGGGTGAATGACATGACTCGGTTCATGGTCGATGGAACAGTGACTACTCACAGGTGGGCCCCATGTGTCAAAAGAGTCGGTTCACGTGGACTAGGACTATGGAAAAGTTGAAAGGGCAACAAGTGCATGGTGGCATCAGTAGTGACGTCGGTAGGGCACGCAAACTAGGGTGGTGCTTCACGAGTCAAACAAACACATGTGAGGCAACGGTAGCGCACGCGAACCAAGGTAGGCAATGTGGAATGTGAGCAATGACTAGACAGCGGCTTGGCCGATGGGCTGGACTGGAGGTGCTTACCGGCAACAAGGGTGAATGGTGGAGCGGCTGGTCAATGAGGAAGACGAGATGTTGGTGAGGTTGGACGATGCCGGTGAAGAAGGCGAAGGTAGCCTCGTAAGAAAAATCTGGTGATGCTCTACGGGCGAGAATGAAAATTTTGACATCATCAAATGAAAATTTTAGTGACAAAACTAAGATTTTTGCCTTGGACGAGCTAGAAAAAGCAACAAATTTCTTCGATCCTCCACGTATCCTTAGTCATGTAAGCGATGGCACGGTTTATAAAGGTATCTGATCTAACAAATAAGTAGTAGCCATAAAGAAGTCTAAAGTCATTGAGCAAGGCGAGATCAGTTAGTTCATTAATGAGGTCGCCATCCTCTCACAAATAACAACAATGACAAAGCCTTTTGTCCCAAATAAGTTAGGGTAGGCTAGGAATGAAACCTTCTCAATGTCAAAGAAATAAGAGCCTCGTACTAAAATCTACAAGGTAAAAACCCTAAGCTTGTATCCTGCCATCTGAGCAGAGATCCTAAAACTGCCCCTGAACCTTCTTCTTATGTCATGGTTCCAATACATAGACCACTAACTTCCATGCGCTCCTATCCAATGCTAATTCTTTGTATATATCAATGTTTTAGTATCGATCTTATGTATGATTATTTAGTTTGGGAGATCTCCTAGGTATGGACCACATAGAAAAAGACACATGGATTTTATGTAGGTTTGGGCTATCTTCGAAGAGAATAATAACCCTACTTTTGTGTGGCTATACTAAATGTAGTTATTACAATCAAGAGAAAGAGTAATGTGGGATGTCTTATGCTCCTGTCTCCTCTGTTGCTTGTGTCCCTCCTATCCTACCCCGACATCAGCCTTTATATAGCATACGAAGAGGTGGCAGTTGCTCATGCTAAGAGACATCTTAATATATCAGACAATAAACTGTCTGCTGGAAGTTATTGTTAGAGATGTGGTATTTCCTCACCGCTAGGTGGTTATCGCTAAAGGTAGGAAGAAGTTATGGGCAATTATTCTAGAGAATTAACTGCATATGTTAAGTGCCTTGTCAGACAGACCCGTAGTGTAACAAGTTGTGGTAGACAAGCTAGTCAAAGTTAGGTTAGTTGTAGTAGAGTTCACGACCATAGGATGGTCGTAGAATGACTTACGATTATATCATGCTCATAGAAAGACTTACAATCATGAAGTGGTCATGGAAAGGCTTACGACCATAAAGTAGTCATGGAAAGGTTTATGACCATCTGGTTAAGTCTCTACCTTAGGAATATAAGAGGTAAACTTAAGGAGTATAATGATGTAATAATACTATTTATAGATAAATAATAAATTGAGGATTATTATATCCTTATCATCTAGCCCCCAACTTCAAGTGAAAATAACTTACTTGAGAAAAATTGGTCGTAGACGAATGAAGATCGAAAGCAAAGCTTTTTGTATTTCATTTTACTAGAAGTAGACCTGGTTAAGAAGATAATTTCGTGTGAGTATGAAGCCACACTGGTTTCGAAAGGACAAATTTAAGAATTTCAATCATCTCTCGTCGATCTGTCCGTTGGAGTGGTTCTCGAAGGGGTGGCAACTATTGGGTTCCTAAGATTTGTAACTGAATCATGTAGCTTTAAAAACTTTCCATTGGGTAACCTTTAGGGTTCTTACTTTTCTCCTTCAGTTTCGCTGTTCTTTGAGTTTTCCATCGCCAACCAAGTCATCTCCTTCCTCTGATTTCTTCTAAATCCAAACCAACGTCCTAGCGAAAATGGCCAAAACCTATTCCACTTAGGCAGTGTCAAAGATGGATGCTGCTAAGATGAAGGCCTTCGTTACTGCTAAAAAATCTCTCAGAAGAAATTTGTGAACTGGATCGAAGCTGTTGGACAGCATTGGCCATCAAGGGAAATCAGGCAAATTCTAGTATTCCAAGCTTACTGTGAATGTGGCCTTCGATTACCCACTCATCCCTTTCTTACACTCATACTTGAGCACTTTGGAGTAGAGTTGGTGAATCTAGTTCCCAATTCCATACACTAGTGAATCTAGTTGCCAATTCCATACACTAGTGAATCTAGTTCCCAATTCCATCACCATGTTAAGTGTACTCGTGTACCTGTGTGAAGCATATCTGGGGATTCCTCCAATGAACCACCCATGAACTAATCATTCACATATTGAAACACCAGTGAACTAACCATTCACTTCCCAGACTGAACCCAACCAAGTTTTCATGAAATATCTACCCCCTTTGTGAGAAATCACTAAGCATTGTCCATAATTGGGGATACGACTATTCAAATAGTTTTAAACTCTACAGAGGTTATAAAACTTCACCTATAAGACATGATCATCTCCTGTTACCACGTTCATCCAATGGTGAAATTGAAATTAAAATATCACAAATTAATCAACCAGGTCCATCCTATACTGGATATGTGGTTGTATGATAAGGCTAAGATCAATGGCACACAAAGTTAAGTTCTTAGATATTACCCAAGTGAGACATCTGCATCCCAACAAGTGCTAACGTCACTTCCCCCTTTACTGCATGATCACTCGTCCAAGTGAAAACTATTTTGTATAACCATCACCAATGACACTACCTATGTCATGGTACTCAAATTTTATAATTGTGACCGACCATGATTCACTCAATAAGGCAAACTTAATTAGTTAATCCACATGTGAGAAAGAGTCCAACGTACTACAAGCATGATTAAGCATATTAAATGTACAACCCATGTGACAACTAGTATGGTATTACTAAGTAATTACCCATCCTATGGTGATAATGGAATCATGGCATTCGAATTATTAAGGTGGAATTAATCAAGTTTGACCATAACTACCAAGTACAAAGGTTTACACTAAAATAAAATAATAAATAATAGATTAAAAATAATAGGTTCAACATGATCAAAGGTCACGACTTGCCTCGGCCTTGCTCAGTTACCAACTTTTGGTGTTCTGGTTCTGCTTCTGCTCCTCTAAAGATGTTATCTAATGAGAGAGAAAGCGAACCAAATACAAATAAAATTCAAATAAACTCCAAAAACTACAAAAACTAGAACAAAAAGATAGAGCTCAATTTTAGATGAATTTAGGGGAAAAAATCGAGTCAATCGGAGCTAGGATGGAGAAGAATAGTGATGAGGGGATTTGGCCGGATTTTCCTATGAGAATGGTAACTATGATTGTTTGATATGATGTTGACGACGAGGCTACTTGACCAAAACGACCAAGTCTATCCTGCAATCGCTACATCACACCCTTGTCATTAGCAACCATGCCCAACACGGATAATCTTTCCTGCAAGCAATGAGAATCAAGTAAGAAAGAAATAAGTGCGATCTGAATTTATGAATGAAATACGAAATTGCTTTGAAAAATAGAGAGGTCTGAACTCACCGTAGTTGGTCTAGTCGACACAAGTACACAACTGATGTTTTCTAGATGAAAATAAATCTAAATAAGCCTAAACCCTAAAAGTGGTGTCCCTGGCAGTTTATGGTGCTAGAGATGTGGGAGGCACATCCGTGGGAGTGGGGGAATGTCCCACTACAACTCTTTAGTTGGGCTCAAACTGATACAAGGCCCAGGGTACAGGTTTAGAACTGATTCGGATTTGTTTTATAGATTACGTTGTCCTCAGGTGGAGTTTTAAGGTGGAACTAGAACCATTGGAAAGAGGACGTCAAAATATTTCCAACAGGTCCAAGATCACCTCATTGGACTCCATATGCATCTTCTACGCTCGTTTGAAGTCAGCACTGTCTCTAGAGGTCAAACTAGATTCTAGAAAATGCCCAGCTTTCATTCTTGGTCGTCCTGGCCTCAAAATGATGTGGTGACCTCCAATGTTCATCCCAAGCACATCCGTTACTTTATACGCCTCTTCTTGGTCCTTGCCCATGTTTCTAAGCACAATCACATCACAAGCATTAGGCAGCACCTCATTCTCAGAAGCTGAATTGTACATCTCTAGGTACAAGCTCATCTGATATTCAACTTGTGTGCATGTGCCCTCATCATAGTTCCTTACCTATCATCTTGTAGATGAGTGTTGTGTGTATCCAAAGAAGTGATGTCCTCATCAAACAGGCTCTCGAAAAATTAATTGGCTGGAAAAATACTAAAAATTGAAAAATACTACTATGTTGCGAACCTAGTGTTCGGAATAGTGCTAGTCTATGATGAACCCGGTGCATGGAACAGGCGCATGTTGGTGGCTTGCTGATGTGGTGGCTGACTAGGTTTTAGGGCTGACGTGGTAGTGTCTGGCATGACATGTGGCATACTCGAGGCATATGTTGGCTGACATGTTAGTGACACATGGCTCTAACATGGCTGCTCACAGCGAACAGGGTTCATGTAGAATGCAAAGAGGCGGCGAGTGCGTGGTGACATCGATGCTGATGTCGGTGATGATGTCAGCAAGCGCACGTGAATCGAGGCAACCCTACATGAGCTGAACGGTCATGCAACGGCACTGGTGGATGGCGAGACTTTGGTCTGGTGGCGCGCGCAGAACTACGACCGACTGGCGGTGGAGCTAACGACAGAGCAGCGGGACGGCTCGGTGGAGGAAGATGGACAACTTAACGGTGGGTTACTGACGACAACATAAGGCAAAAAGGATGACGGCCAACCAATGATTAGGAATGAGGTGATGATAGTGGCTTGGGGAGAGAGGATGACGATGATGCTCCTGATGTGGAAAATGAGGGCTCGGTCGACTTCTATACACGGACGCCAAGGCGATCGAGTTGCGCACGGCATAGAGTCTGGAACTAGCATGGGTTCATGGAGGTACGAACATGGATGCTAAGATGAGATCCAGACGAACACGCACGCATGGTGGGAGAGATTTGGGAAGATGAATAGTGGATGGGGTTCCCGATTGGCGACACATGGCAGGTGAAGGAAACGGATGGCCAGTGCAAGAGGTGGGCTGGATGGTTGACACTTAGCATAGGCATGGTGAGTTGGGCTGAGAGGATTTTGGGCTGTCGGCCCAACAGGCCCTTAAAGATTTCTTAGCAATTTTCCAATTTTAGAAATTGATAAAAAACAAATTGAGCTCTAGAAAATAGCAAATAAACTTAGAAAATTCTTGAAAATTTAAAAAAATTCCTTGCAAGAAAGGAACCCAAGAAAACTTGTTTTATTTTATTTGATGTTTTATTTGGTCATATTAAATCTTTTAAATTTCTAAACAAATTCTAATTAAGCTTCAATTAAATCTAGAAAAACTAAATGGTTATTTTTATTTTAAAAACTTCACAAAGGCTCGGAAAGTCAGGATGTTACATGCATACATGGTCTTTCTTTTGCTCCTTTGTGCTCTTCTTGTTAGCATGTATCATTTAAGGAGTATAATTAGAAAGAGTGAGTTTTAGTGAGTTGCATAGCCTTTGACCCATAATGACTATTTTACCAAAATGGGGAGAATGATTAAGAAAATTTTTGAATTAGTCAAAAAGGATAAAAAAACATGAAATATTGTGAATGATGTTCAAACGGGGAGAGTGAACTAAAAATGTGAAAATGAGCATTGTGAGATTGAAAAGGAGTAAAATGAGCTATTAAGTGAGAAAAATGCACCTTGAGTAATAAATGGGATCTTGCATTGAATGGAAGCTCATTTACATTGTACTTGTTCTCTTATACTCTTTTGGTGCTTTAAAATGCTATGAAAATGGTCATGTTGAGAAATTACACTTTCTCTTGGATTATGAGCAAGATTTTAGTTTTTGAGAAGCATTTGCATTGTATTTGTTCTCTTTTGCTCTTTTGGTGCTTTGCCATGCTATGAAAGTGGTCATCTTAAGCAATTGCTCTTTCTCTTAGACCATGGGCAAGAATTTTGCTTTTAAGAAGCTTACAGTGTGGATTAAAGATTTTGTTGAAAACTTACTTTTTCTTAGTGTTAGCACAATTCTACAACTTACCACATTGGTCATGTTTATTTCTTTCTCTTGAAAATCGACCATTTGTGGCTATTGCAACTTGTTTACTTTTCTTGTTTAAATTCAAACTCAAATTCTTGCTTTTTAGGGTGTTTGTCAAATTACCATCAAATGAGAGATTGTGAGACCATGTGGAGGTCACCCTATGGTATGTGACAAGCATTTGACTTTGTTTGTGCTTCGTTGTAGAAATTTGAGTTTGATTGTGTGTCTTTTGCTCTCTGAGTTTTGCTGTTTGGTAGGCAGTGGTCTAGCCGGTCTATAGAGGTGGTCTAACTGCTATGGCCGAGCGGTCTGACCTACCATGGGCAGTGGTCTGACCAAGGTCCAGTGTGACCGGCCGTAAAAGCGGTCCAACTGGAAATACGATGTGACCGATTTCTAGTTAGCAGTACATTTTATTCCAAAGAGGTGCTCATTGCGTTGCTTGAGTTTTTGAGAGCAGTGTGAACAGAGGTCTACGAGCGGTCTGACCGGCATGGATGCCATGGTCAGACCGGTCCCTTGTTACTGAGAGGTTTGAAGTCAGTTTGTAGTGGTCTGATCGATTGTTGATTGACGGTCAGACCAACCTCTAGGAAATTGAGTGAGTTGAGTTGATTTTCGGTTGTGTTAGTCATGCTATGAATCCATGCATATGTTAGTCATGGCAGAAGTCTATGTATTGTGGGAATCTTGATGTGGGTGTCAAGTGGTGCATGTTTGCATCGATTTTATTGATGAGAGTCAAATACATGTCACTTGTGCATGGGACGGTTGTTTGTTCTTTGATATATAGGATGCTTGGTAATTGTTGCGGTCAATGATAAGATCGAGACTAGGGGAGATGTCCTGAGACCATAAAGGGCCACGTAAGTCCGAGTGGAGCATCATCTAAAGTGGAGAAACACGAGAGAAATACAAGAATCGTGATGAGACAAGTGTATGCATGTGGTGAGCTATTGGACTTGGTTGTTTCATGTGATGATGGTTCTCGAAGCAGGCATATAATCTTGGCGGTAAGTCGTTGGATATTACAGATTTCGTTGTGATGGTTGCTTTGTGGAGAAGTATCGAGAAGGCCGGTGGGTACATGATTATTTCTTATTCCTAAACATTAAAGTATAAACGCCACCCATCCCAAGGACCCCAACAACGCATTTTAAAAAGCGCATAGTAAAAATTTTTATCACTGCTTTTGTTTGTGGTGGGCTAAAAATATACTAACCTGCATGGCCAAGAGGTTGAAACCCTGCCACCCAATCTGCTATGGTAAGAACTCACAATGAAACCAAAAGAACACGATCTAAAACCTGACGAAAACTAACAGGCCACGAAGCCAAAACAGGATCATAAGGCAATCGAAGCAACGGCAGCATGGGCTGAGAGTGTAGACCAGAAATCGTACGAACTCTCAACGAAACCAATCGACAACAGCGGTCAACCTTGGAACGAGCATGCCCCGGCCGGAAAGGCAGAGCAGGTCTAGCCCGAGGCCTGGGAGCGTAGAGCAATGACCAACCTTGGAACGAGCAAAATACCCCAAAAAAGGCACGGCCCGAGAAGGCACAGCAAATATCTGTGAAGGCGAATCCCAAACCTGACCAAAAAGCACTTCCCGCAAAGGCAAAACAAGACCGAAGGCAAATTAAAGAGCAGACCACGATGAAGCAAAGAGGCAGAGGCCAAAAATTAAACAATCGGAACGGAAACGAAGCTCAACGATGGCCCCACGAAGCGAAAGCAAGACCGAAGACAACCTGAAGACCAGACCACGACGGGCCAATGAGGCAAAGGCAAAAAATTGAACAATCGGGACGGGAATGGTGCTGAACGACGGCGGCACGACAGGGCACAAGTGTCACAACACGCGGAGGCAGATGGAGGGATCGGCCGATCGGTCCGGACAACCCAAGCCATAAACGAAGCAAAGAACGTGACGGACAGAACAGGCCAGCGCACAGAACGAACGAAGCCCGGCGCAGCCCATAGGAGAGCGGACGGGCCAAGGCACGTCGGGGGCGGCACGCGTCGGGCGGGCAGCAACCATTGGCATCGTACCGCAGCGACGAGAAGACTGGAATTCCTTAACCTTTAAAGATTTTATGATTCGCTGACCCATGCTAGAGCCTGAAAGCAGAGGCGATTCCATTGGCACGACCGCACGAGTAGAGGCAAGACTTGCTTGCATCTTTGTGCGGCCCTACCTACGTCGATGTTGTCGCGTGACGGCCTTTGCATCGACATGCCTAATGGCAATCTTAAAGCACAAGGTGTTGGGTTGATCTCGGCTAACTGACTCCGGGATTTTAGGGAGGCCTCAACCTCCACTCGCGCGTCTTGATCGGAGACGGCAACCACCCAATTGGTTTTGGTCCCGGTCACCCAGCGCCATATAAAAAGTTAGGGTTCGACAGGCCTAAGTGCATGAGTTGCTCTAGGTTCCAAAAACCCTAACAAACCCGATCCATCACGGGCGCTCAGGTGAATGAAGGCCGACGACCTCCTCCGTCCCCGGCGACTACCGCAACTTCGGCCACCACAGCTTCACTGCTTTTCGGTCACCCTCCTCTGCTACACCAACCGAGCACATCTCATGGCGTCATCTGGTTCGGGTATGTGATTAACGCTTCCGCTCTTATGTTTTAGTTAGGTGTACATGACATGATCTAGGGTTAATGCTTATGGTTGACACTTAGACTTAAATTAGAACTACATTTGGTACCAGAGCCAATTCTAGATCTTCATGAACCCTAATTACCCTAACCGACTTTTGGATTTGGAAATTGGGGCTCGGATTTGGGATTTATGGCTCGGCTAAGAAATTAGAAGGAGGTGATTGTTTTCTTTTGCAAATCTAATGAAAATCCCCATTGACTGCTCACCCGAAACATAGAATCCCCAAATCAAAAGTATTTTTTTGGATCGGGGGTGGGAAGAACAAAAAAAACAGGGTTGGGACTTACGGTTTAGGGGCCGCCGCTCCGCGCAAGAGCGGTCGCCGCCGACGCCATGGTGTCGCTGTCTCTCGATGGGGCCGCCGCATCGCGCCGCAGCCGCTCCTTGCGCCTCTGCTTGCCGTCGCCGCCGCCTCGCGGGCGCTGCACCCTACCGCCGCCGCGCGTGCCCGCAAATTTTGGTTCAATCGGCGCATATGGCCTAGGGTTAGGGCTTCCGGTGCTTTATTCCCGCCCAAGCGCGCCTGGCCGTCCGATCTCATCCGACGGCGCTCATGAGCCGCGGGCTTGGAGCTGGGCCGGCCACGCGGTGGGGTGTTTTTGGGCCTCTGCGCGCATAAATTTTGAGCCCATGAGCGGGAATTTCCGGGCCGCGCCTACGTGCGCGTTTTTTTGGGCCCCCGCGTGCGCATTCTCTGTTTGGCTGAGTGAGTGTTTTAAGACCCGTGCGGGTGTTTTCAACCGGCATTTTTTGGGCCGTGAGGTTTTGGCTTTGCGCAATTTTTGTGGGCCCGTGCGGTAGTATTTTGGGGCCATGTAATCTTTTGGGCTACGAAATTTTGTGGGCTGAATGCTTATTTTGGGCCGAATTTTGGGCTTACTGCAGCAGTGCTATTGTCTTTTCTTTTTCAGTGCATTTCCTCTTGCTTTATGTTTTATGTTATGCACTGTTTTTAATTAAGTTCGGTGGCCCAAAATTTAATGCATCTTTACCCTATTATTATGTATAATCTCGGATTAAAATTGAACCAACGGGAATTCTGAGATTTTATGATTAATTTTGGCATTATGTGTACACATGGTTATATTCTGACCAACGTTGTTTATAATCATATGTCGCCATATTATTATGTTTTGTCTCTAATTAAAATTGAACCAACGAGATATTTTAATTGGAGATTTTTTATGTTTTTGGGATTATGTATGCATATGATTACATTTTGACCAACGTTGTTTGTAATCATGTGTCGCCATATAAAATTATTAAGTTCTTTTTCATTTTCTGCCCAACGGTGATATGAATTAGAACTGTAGTTTGCATGTTATTAATCAGACCAACGTAGGGTTAATTACATGCAATATATATTTATGATATTTCTAATTTTTGCCCTGTATTTTGAAATTCAGCACTTAATGCATCAAACGTTGCCGCCACAATTGATAACATTGAGCAGCTCACGTGGAGCAATTTTCCCACGTGGAAAGAACGAATTCATGTTGTCCCTTGTGTTTTGGACCTTGACTATGCCTTAAAGGTAGCCGTTCCCATTCCTCCCACCGAATGTGAGGAGAATTTTGATGAAAAAAAAATTTACTAGGCTAATGCTGAAAAATGGGAGCGGTCTAACCGCTTATCACTAATGATTATGAAGACCTCTATTTCAGTCGGGATTAGGGGAGCAATCCCCGATTCTGAAAATACTAAGGAGTACTTGGCTTCAATCGAGGAGAAATTTTATAGACTCCACTAAAGTTTATGCCAGTACTTTGATTCAGAGGCCCTTAACCACTAAGTATGATGGGTCCGGCAGCATAAGAAAGCATATGATGATGATGACTGGTATGTCAATACTAAAAAAAAGAGCATGAGCGATTTGATTGCCATGTGTGTCCAGAAGAAAGTGAGAATAAGAACACAAAAGAAGAATTTTGCTCTTTATGTTGGTGGCTCTAATAAAAGGAAGTTCCAAGAAGACTTCAAATCTAAGAAAAAGCTGCAATTCTCCCCTAATTCAGACAAGTCAAGGCCTACAGTGCAATATGCACCTAAGCCTCATGTTGCTCCCACCAGAGCATCTAAAGGGGGGAATGTCTTTTCTGCAAGCAGCCAGGGCATTTCCAAAAAGATTATGTGTGATGCTAAGCGTAAAAATAATGATGAGACTTCTTCAAAACTGTGGCACTATCGTTTAGGCCACATTTCGAGAGGGAGAATGGAGCGTCTCATTAAAGAAGAAATTCTCCACCCATTAGACTTCTCTGACCCAGACCACTGCGTTGATTGCATTAAAGGAAAATATGTTAACCAAATAAAGAAGAGAGCTACTCGCAGCACAGGACTCTTAGAATTAATTCATACTGATATTTGTGGTCCTTTTCCTGTGACATCAATGGATGGTTTTGATACATTCATCACATTCACTGATGATTTCTCCCGTTATGGTTATATCTTTCCCATTAAAGACCGATCTGAATCACTTGATAAATTTAAGATATTTAAGGCTGAAGTTGAAAATCAGCACAACCTAAAAATTAAAGTGGTAAGATCGGATCGTGGGGGAGAATATTATGGAAGACATGCCTCTTATGGGAAAATACCTGGCCCTTTCGCTAAGTTCCTTCAGGAAAATGGCATCGTTGCCCAGTATTCTATGCCGGGCGAACCTCAGCAGAATGGTGTAGCTGAAAGGCGCAATCGCACACTTCTGGAAATGGTACGGAGCATGCTTACCATTCTAGTTTACCAATTGGCTTGTGGATGGAAACATTAAAGAAAGCCGCACATATTCTTAATCGGGTTCCCAGTAAATCAGTACCTAAAACACCTTATGAATTATGGACTGGGACCGAGTATGAAATATTTATGAGTGTGGGGTTGTCGTGCTGAAGCTAAGTTATTTAATCCACACATTGAGAAATTAGATCCTAAGACAGTAAGTTGCCATTTTATTGGGTACCCTGACAGATCTAAAGGGTATCGGTTTTATTGTCCTGATAGGATAACTTAGTTTGTAGAAACAAGGCACGCTGTGTTCTTAGAAAATAACGAGGACCTGGAGCCCAGGAAAATAGATCTTGAGGAGAAGCGGGTGTATGTTCCTACACCGCTCATCCCAGAGTTTTTTATTCCTGTGCCTCAGGCGGTTGCACCTCCAGTAGAGAATACTGTTGTTGCACCACTGTTGAGGTCTCTGAAATTCCTGATGCTATACCTAATGAAGAGCCTCAGCAGTCTCCTGAAATAACTAATGAACCTCTTAGAAGATCACAGCGGGAGAGAAGATTTGCCATCCCAAATGATTATGTTGTCTATATGAATGAGGATATTAATGATATAGGGAAGGTAGATGATCCCACCTCTTATAAAGAGGCCATAATGTGTGAACATTCTTCTAAATGGCTTGAAGCCATGGAGGATGAACTAAAGTCTATGAGCATTAATAATGTATGGGACTTAGTAGAAATCCCTGACGGAGTCAAAATAGTAGGCTGTAAATGGGTCTACAAGACTAATCATGACTCTAAGAGAAATATCGAAAGGTTCAAAGCAAATCTCGTAGCAAAAGGCTTCTCCCAAAGAGAGGGGATTGACTATAATGACACCTTTTCTCCTGTCTCAACTAAGGATTCATTCAGAATTCTTATGGCACTTGTAGCTCATTATGATTTAGAGTTGCATCAGATAGATGTTAAGACGACATTTCTTAATGGCGACTTGCAAGAAAATGTTTACATGGCTCAACCAGAAGGTTTTGTCGTGGAAGGCAAGGAGCATATGGGATGTCGACTTAAGAAATCCATTTATGGCTTAAAACAGGCGTTGAGGCAGTGGTACCTCAAATTTGATAAGATTATAAGAAGTTTTGGCTTCAAAGAAAATGAAGTTGATAACTGCATATATGTTAAGTTCAAGGGGAGTAAATTCACCATCTTAGTACTTTATGTGGATGATATCTTATTGGCCAGCAGCGATAAGAACATGTTGTTTGAGACCAAGAGATTTCTTTCATCTAATTTTGATATGAAGGATCTCGGTGATGCCTCTTACATTCTTGGCATTGAAATTCACCGAGATAGGTCCAAAGGAATATTAGGTTTATCTCAGAAGGCATACATTGACAGAGTACTGAAGAGATATAATATGCATAAGTGCTCTGGCTCGCCTGCTCCTATTGTTAAGGGCGATAAGTTTGGGACATTTCAATGTCTGAGGAACCAATATGAAACTGATTAGATGAAGTCGGTTCCTTATGCTTCAGCTGTCAAAAGCATCATGTATAATCAAGTTTGTACACGCCCTGATTTAGCTTTTGTAACTGGGATGCTTGGCAGGTATCAGTCTAATCCAGGACCGGACCACTGGAAAGCCATTAAGAAAGCTTTGCGTTATATGCAAGCTACTAAGCATTTCATGCTCACATATAAGTTTTCTGATAACCTTGAAGTTATTGGTTATTCAGATTCAGACTTTGCGGGATGTGTTGATACAAAGAAATCCACATCTGGTTATATCTTCACACTCGCTGGAGGAGCTATCTCATGGAAAACCTCCAAACAAACCCTTACGGCATCTTCAACGATGCAAGTGAGTTTGTGGCATGTTATGAGGCTACCGGGCAGGCTGTATGGCTTAAGAACTTTATCTCGAGACTTAGAGTGGTAGACAACATCTCTAAACCACTCATTTTATACTGCGATAATGAACCCGTAGTCTTTTATGCAAATAACAACAAGTCAAGTGGTGCTGCCAAACACATTGACATTAAGTATCATGTTGTGAAAGATAGAATCCAGGATCAAACCATAAGTATTAAGCATATTAGTACTAAGTTAATGCTTGCGGATCTGCTTACTAAAGGCTTACCACCCAATATCTTTCGTGATCATGTTACCGGCATGGGTTTATTGGAAAGCCTTTGATTCTGGATAAAAGGACCTCAAAGCAAACCAACTCCCGTTAAGTATAATGAATATCCATTTCAAGATATGATAGTACACTATAGGTACTGAGGTTGTATGGCACTTCATTGGCTATGCAACACATTGCCTTGGTATGCTGTTTTATCAAGAATGGGCTTATGATGTTAGCCTTACGATCAAAGGGGAGAATGTTGGGTTGATCTCGGCTAACTGCCTCCGGGATTTTAGGGAGGCCTCAACCTCCACTCGCGCGTCTTGATCGGAGACGGCAACCACCCAGTTGGTTTTGGTCCCGGTCACCCAGTGCCATATAAAAAGCTAGGGTTTCAGCAGGCCTAAGTGCACGAGTTGCTCTAGGTTCCAAAAACCCTAACAAACCCGATCCATCACGGGCGCTCAGGTGAACTAAGGCCAACGACCTCCTCCGTCCCCGGCGACTACCGCAACTCCGGCCGACCACAGCTTCACTGCTTTTCGGTCACCCTCCTTTGCTACACCAACCGAGCACATTTCATGGCGTCATCTGGTTCGGGTATGTGATTAACGCTTCCGCTCTTATGTTTTAGTTAGGTGTACATGACATGATCTAGGGTTAATGCTTATGGTTGACACTTAGACTTAAATTCGGGGCCTGTTCTTTTTGGCTGCGGCTTATGGTTTTTGGCTGAAATTTTTGAATTTTGGCTGTTTACGGTACAGATTACGGAGAGATCGATACTCACTTGCAATTTTGGTTGGTACAGATGTTGGGCTTTTAACGTGTACTACGTTTAACTTGTAGACCCTGTCTTGAGAAAATACTCTGTTTAAAAGTTAGGTACTGTAGCGGCTGCGAAAAGCCGGTCGGTTGGAGGCCAGCCGAACAGGCCCTAGAACTACACAAGGTGCTTTTCCAGGTTACTTCAGAGTCACATGGCATTCTCATTTGGGCTTTTTTTTTGTGGCTTATGGCTGAAAAGCACTGTAGCTGGCTGAAAAAACACTGTAGCTGACAGAGACTTATTTAGCATAATTTAATTTAAAAACATTAAAAAATATAAAAAATATGTTTGCCCATTACATATAATACAAACATGTACGGGAAAAAAACCGGCAAAAAAGCTCAACAAAAAGCCAAAAGTTCAGAAAAAGACGAAATTTATGAATAGTGAAAAATAAGCCGGAAGCTAAAAGCTAAAGCCAAAACGAGCACACAAGAAAGCAGGAGAGAAAATTAGCTAGTGTGGGACGCAATGCTGGTTACTAGCTTAGCCACCATCTCAACCATGAAATGGTGGATAGGATAAGTAGCGTCCATGATCTTGTTCTCACAACGCAGCCTCTACGTTTGGCACATTGCTTGATATGAAATTATGGGATAATCATTGGCTTAATTTAGTAGACCCATGCATGCATGCTTGTCAGATCCAAAAGGCTAAGCATGGCATATGGACAGGAGAACAAATCCGTGGCATCTTTGTTGGGTGTTGTTTTTGGTCTAGCTTCCAAGGAGGAATAATTAATGATGGGAACGGGTCCCGATCTTCCAACAGGTTCTGGATAAATTCGATTTGGTGGAGGCGCGACACAAATCGGTCCGGCTTCCGAACAACACGTTCCGAATCCCGCAATCGTAGCACCACGTCTCCTCAGGTTATCAACCGTGCGCAGCGCGGTTGACCTCGCCAAGAAGGCTAATCCTCGCCTGCGAATCGAAGAACACAAGCAAGAACAAGGAAGAACACAACTGAATTGCAGATGTATTGATTTAGCACTCGAAAATTGGGGTCTCACAAACCGATGAACGGCGAATCTGTTCAAAGACAAATTGATCTAAGCAAAACCCAACCCTAATGGTGGGGGTGGCGGCTGGATATAAAGGAGTTAGGGGCGTGCAAAACCCCTGGACGCGCCCCTAATGGGCTCCAACACGATACAAAGCCGAACGGCCCAAAGACGGTGGCGCAGCACCCTGACAGATTCTGAATGCCCACTTGTTTCGACGATTCCCGTTGACTCAGAAGGAATTTTGACATGGGACCAGAGCCATTGGAAAGGTAGTCTTCTCAGCTTTCCATACATATGTGGAACGTTCAAAACGGAGTCCGGATGCGATCTGGGCGTCCGTTTTAGTGCGGCCTGGTCCTGGACTCCGAATTGGATTCGAAGTCGGCTTGAGTTGGACCTCCATCATGATTCGACCACCCTTGCTGGACTTGTGCGCCTCGTAGCCCTTCTCCAAGTACTTCTAGGTCCTCTCCATGGTTCCTAATCATAATTAAATCATTAGGTAGCAATCGATTCTCAAATGAACAAAAAGAAGTACTTAGGAACGAGCTCACCTGTAAATTCAATTGTCGGGCGCGAGCTCTAGTGATTGGTCCTTGAATGTCAAGTGGAGGAGTGTTGTGTGTATCTGATGAAGTGATGTCCTCATCATCCTCCCCCTCTTGAAGCGGAGTTGTCCTCAACTCGGCCTCATCTTCCTCTCCCAAGTATGGCTTCAAATCTGAAATGTTAAAGGTGGGACTAACCCCAAACTCGGGAGGCAACTCAAGTTTATATGCATTATCATTTATCTTCCCAACTATCTTAAAAGGACCAGCAGCTCTAGGCATCAATTTCGACTTTCTTAACTCAGGAAATCTATCCTTTCTCAAGTGCAACCAAACAAAATCACCCGGTTCAAGTTTAACTTCCTTTCTACCTTTACTACCAGTAATCCTATATTTTTCATTCATCTTTTCAATGTTTGCCTTAGTAGTCTCATGCATTTTGACAATAAAATCAGCACGCTCCTTAGCATCATTATGAACTCTCTCACTAGTAGGCAAAGGCAAAATATCAATAGGGGCACGGGGATTGAATCCATACACTACCTGAAAAGGACTTACCTTGGTGGTGGAGTGTTCCGCTCGATTATATGCGAACTCAACATGCGGCAAACACTCTTCCCACAGCTTCAAATTATTCTTCAAAACAGCTCGCAACATGGTAGACAATGTACGGTTCACCACCTCGGTTTGGCCATCAGTTTGTGGGTGACATGTTGTAGAGAACAAAAACTTTGTACCCAACTTGTTCCATAGAGTACGCCAAAAGTGACTCAAGAACTTGGCATCACGATCTGAAACAATAGTAGAAGGCATACCATGCAAACGAACTATCTCTTTGAAAAAGAGGTCAGCAATATGAACGGCATCATCGGTTTTATGACATGGTATAAAGTGAGCCATCTTAGAAAAACGATCCACAACAACAAAAATACTATCCCTCCCCCTCTTAGTCCTAGGCAATCCTAAAACAAAGTCCATAGAAATATCGGCCCACGGAATAGAAGGAACAGGAAGAGGCATATATAAACCATGTGGATTCAAGCGAGACTTAGCTTTTTGACATGTAGTGCAGCGAGCCACAAACCGCTCAACATCTCGCCTCATCTTTGGCCAAAAGAAGTGTGTGGCCAAAATGTCCTCCATCTTCTTAGCACCAAAATGTCCCATCAAACCGCCTCCATGCGCCTCCTGCAATAACAAAAGACGAACGGAACCAACTGGAATGCATAGGCGGTTAGCTCTAAACAAAAATCCATCATTGATCACGAATTTATTCCATGCTTGTCCCTCTTTACAATGCAACAAGACATCCTTAAAAGCATCATCAAAAGCATATTGTGCTTTAATAGTTTCAAGACCAAAAATGCGACAATCAAGTTGAGACAACATGGTATAGCGTCGAGACAAAGCATCAGCAATCACATTATCCTTTCCTTTCTTGTGTTTAATGACATAAGGAAAAGATTCAATAAATTCAACCCACTTAGCATGTCTACGATTCAAATTGGTTTGACTACGAATATGCTTAAGTGATTCATGATTGGAATGAATGACAAATTCTTTAGGCCATAAATAGTGTTGCCACGTCTCTAAAGAACGAACAAGAGCATACAATTCTTTATCATACGTGGAATAATTAAGAGTAGGACCATTCAATTTTTCACTAAAGTAGGCAATAGGTTTGCCTTCTTGCGTCAAAACACCACCAATACCAATTCCGCTAGCATCACATTCGAGCTCAAAAGTCTTACCAAAATCCGGAAGTTGGAGCAATGGTTCGTGTGTAAGCTTGTCCTTCAAAAGATTAAAGGACTCCTCTTGTGATGGCCCCCAATGGAACACGACGCTCTTCTTTGTCAACTCAATCAATGGTGTCGCAATGGTGCTGAATTCCTTGACAAAGCGGCGATAAAATCCTGCAAGGCCAAGAAAACTCCGCACTTGGGAGACCGTCGTGGGCGTGGGCCAACTCCATATCGCCTCCACCTTGGCTCTATCAACCTCAATTCCCTGTGGAGTCACAACATAGCCAAGAAAAGAGACTCGATCCGTGCAAAAGGTGCACTTCCCAAGGTTACCAAACAAACGTGCATCCCTCAAAGCATTAAAAACAGCACGTAAGTGATTCAAATGTTCATCCATGGACTTGCTATAAATCAAGATATCATCAAAGTAAACAACCACAAATTTGCCAATGAAAGGACGTAAAACCTCGTTCATTAATCTCATGAAAGTGCTAGGTGCATTAGTTAAACCAAAAGGCATGACTAACCACTCATACAAGCCGAACTTAGTTTTAAAAGCAGTTTTCCATTCATCGCCAAGTTTCATTCTTATTTGGTGGTATCCACTACGCAAGTCAATCTTTGTGAAAATTACAGCACCACACAACTCATCAAGCATGTCGTCTAGCCTAGGAATAGGATGACGATACCTTATAGTAATGTTGTTAATGGCTCTACAATCTACACACATACGCCAAGAACCATCTTTTTTGGGAACCAAAAGAACAGGAACAGCACAAGGACTAAGGCTCTCACGTACGTACCCACGGTCCAAAAGGTCTTGGACTTGTCGCTGAATCTCTTTAGTCTCTTCAGGATTGGTCCTGTATGCCGCACGGTTTGGCAAACTCGCTCCAGGAATCAAGTCAATCTGGTGCTCAATCCCTCGAATGGGTGGAAGTCCTGGAGGTATCTCATCAGGGAAAACATCTCTAAACTCCTGCAAAAGGTTAGTGACAGGAGCAGGCAAAGTGCAAGGCATATTATCAAGAGAAAATAAAGCATCTTTGCACACAAAAGCATAGCATGTATCATTAACATCATCAATTTCAGCAAGGTCTGATTTTGTGGCAAGCATAACAGAATTTTTCAAATGAATTACTTGCTGTTTTTCAGATTTATCATGTTCATTTTGATCATTAGCAGCAGCAGCAGCTCTCGCCCTATCGGCCTCTATAATCTCAGTTGGGGTCAAAGGCAGTAAAGTAACTTTCTTTCCCTTATGCATAAAAGTGTATTTGTTACTACTACCATGGTGTAAAGCATCATTATCAAATTCCCAAGGTCGACCCAATAAAAGAGAGCATGCTTGCATGGGAACCACATCACAATCAACATAATCAGCATAACCACCAATGGAAAAATGGACTCGACATGTTTGCGTTACCTTAGCTTTTCCAGAATCATTTAACCACTGAATATGGTATGGATGTGGATGCGGTCGCGTGGTCAAGCCAAGCTTCTTGACCAAATCAGAACTCACCAAGTTGTTGCAGCTTCCTCCATCAATGATGACACGTGCGCGCCGGTTGTTGATCGCGAAGAAAGTCTGAAACAAATTATGGCGTTGAAGCTTATCGGGTTGTTGTACCTGTGTGCTGAGGACTCGCTGCACAATGATGCTCCGTAGCGTCGCTGTGGACGCCCCACCAAGGACCAGGTCGTCATCACCACCGCCATTTTCGTCCGAGGCAGCAGCAACATCATCATCCTCCTCAACATCCGAAGTGCTGATGTAGCCTCCATCTTCTGTGGCGATGTATGCCCGTTGGCTAGGGCAATTCTTCTGCACATGACCAAGCCCATGGCAGCGGTGGCACTGAATGTCGGAGGAGCGGCCCGTTGAAGCCACGGAAGAAGAACTCTTGGCTGGAACCTGCAAGGAATTTTTTGAAGCATCTGCAAAGCGTGTCGTGGAAGGTGGCTTCGGTGGCGCTGCTGCAATCTTGTTCACAGGTGATGGAGGAGAACGAAAACTCGAAGAAGACTTGGGCAGTCCCGTCGATGTAGTCGTGCGCGGCGTGTAGAAGGGTCGTCCGGTGCTTGCCTTGCAATTCTTTTTCTGCAAGCATAGCAAGCTGGAACAACTGGTTGACAGTAGTAAATTCTTTATAATCAACAATGTCCTGAATTTCACGCCGTAACCCCCCGTAGAAACGACAAATCTTATCATCCGTGTCCTCAACAACCCCACAACGCATCATACCCTTTTGAAGCTCAGCATAATAGTCCTGAACAGAACGATCACCTTGTTCTAAGCGCTGCAATTTTTTTCTCAAATCAAGTTTATATGTGGGAGGAACAAAACGATTACGCATATCTTCTTTTAACCGCTCCCATGTATCAGGTTGTAAGCGCATGTTACTTAGTTCATTCCACCAGATAATAGCAAAGTCCTTAAACTCACTAGTAGCTTGTCTAACTCTATGTTGTTCAGGAACCAAGTGAGAATTAAATTTTTGCTCTACCGTCATCTCCCAATCAAGATATATATCAGCATCGTAAAGACCAGCAAAAGATGGAATGGTAAACTTGACTTTAGCAAAAGGGTCGTCGTTACCATGACGGTTCTGGTTATTACCTCCCATACCATGTCGGTTTTGCTGAAGACGCCGACGTAGTCGTGCATCTTGTGTCGCCCGCTGATCAATGTTGCCATCCGCATCATACACTGTGTCATCATCACGACGATGACCATCATTGACAGGTGGCAGGCGTGCCTCCAATGTGTCCATCCGACCAGTGAGGTCAGCCAACCGCCGCTCCACCCGCTCAATGCCTTCCGTGGTGTTCAACTTGGCAATGGCGGCGACGATTGTGTCCATTCTCGCGCCGAGATCAGTGATTGAAGCATTTTGTTTGTCGAGCGCAGCTTGTAGATGGCTGCGACTAACACACTCGTTGAAATCGACCGGTGTCGCGTCACCTTCGTCTCCTGCCATGGTTAGTGGAAACACAGAGAAAACAAAAGGATTATCCCTATCAACTAGAAAGGAATGACAGTGGAAACCCGCAAAGGAAGTGGCTTACCAAGCTCTTACAAGTGTTCTTACCATCGCAAACAATAGGTGGTACAACCGGTGGCTGGTTCGTGATACCTAGAGGGTGTGACCCGGCGATTGCAAGGGTCAAAACTGTGTTGTCCGGAAGTATGTATATGGAGCTTGGAAGGCCAAATATGTTAGTGGAACACAAGTCAATAACAGATAGTAATGCTGAATAAATGTCCAAAGCACTAGTTCTAGTTGCTGGTCTAAATGTGTCCTATATCAGGATTAAGATATGATGATCAAGGAGTAAGGCAAAGACAGCAACAAAGATGGCCAGGCACTGAGAAACTTAATTCAGCATAAGCACAAAACAAATGAAGCTCTGTCACCTAAAACTGTGCTCTGTCCGGTTTTTCTCTTTTTTTTCTTTCTTTCTTTTTTTTTGGCCACGGATAGCACTTTTCTCTCTCTTCTCTACTAAGCCGAAATTTTTCTTTTTTGTGTCTTTTTAATTTTATTTTTTTCACAGAGCAGAGCACAGAAATAGGAACCACACAAAGTTTCAACTCAATCTGATGTAAGGTGTGGCCTACAGAAAATAATGAATGTGCTGCAAATTCGGTGATTCAATTTCGGAGCTCGAGTACTGCACTTTCCAGGCCGAATTTGGGGAAAATAAAATCGCCGAACCCGACAAAGTTGGGGAGTATCTGATGCAAAATTTAATTTCACCCAATTTCAAAAAAAATCGCCTGATTTCGAGTCCGTATGCAAAAGTTACGGCCGTTTGAAGTTGATCCTCCGAGTTATGGTTTCTGTGGAGGCCGAAAACGAAATTGAGTGGAGGAAATCGGTGGAATTTGGGGGCGGAAGCTCGGGGAAAAGTGGGGGATGGTGCTGTGTGATCACGAGATGCGAAGGAAGATTCAAACAGAGGGCGGGATATGGGTGGGAAAACAAAAACAGAGGGTGGAATACGCAATGGATGACGGCTAGGGTTTGTATGAGAGGTAGCGGAAGCAAGATAACCCGAAACAAAACACGATCTAAACCAGCAACACAACTCGACTAAGGACACAAACTCAACACTACGAACTCTGGAATCAAATTGTGCAAAGGCTAAACGAGATCTAGGACAGGAAACAACCTATGACTACAATTTTTTTTGTAGGGCTTTTTCATGGACTCTAGGATGAAACCGAAAACAACAAAGGAGGGTAACGCGAACCTGAAGGAACACCTGAAGCTCTGATTACCACTTGATGGGAACGGGGTCCCGATCTTCCAACAGGTTCTGGATAAATTCGATTTGGTGGAGGCGCGACACAAATCGATCCGGCTTCCGAACAACACGTTCCGAATCCCGCAATCGCAGCACCACGTCTCCTCAGGTTATCAACCGTGCGCAGCGCGGTTGACCTCGCCAAGAAGGCTAATCCTCGCCTGCGAATCGAAGAACACAAGCAAGAACAAGGAAGAACACAACTGAATTGCAGATGTATTGATTTAGCACTCGAAAATTGGGGTCTCACAAACCGATGAACGGCGAATCTGTTCAAAGACAAATTGATCTAAGCAAAACCCAACCCTAATGGTGGGGGTGGCGGCTGGATATAAAGGAGTTAGGGGCGTGCAAAACCCCTGGACGCGCCCCTAATGGGCTCCAACACGATACAAAGCCGAACGGCCCAAAGACGGTGGCGCAGCACCCTGACAGATTCTGAACGCCCACTTGTTTCGACGATTCCCGTTGACTCAGAAGGAATTTTGACATGGGACCAGCGCCATTGGAAAGGTAGTCTTCTCAGCTTTCCATACATATGTGGAACGTCCAAAACGGAGTCCGGATGCGATCTGGGCGTCCGTTTTAGTGCGGCCTGGTCCTGGACTCCGAATTGGATTCGAAGTCGGCTTGAGTTGGACCTCCATCATGATTCGACCACCCTTGCTGGACTTGTGCGCCTCGTAGCCCTTCTCCAAGTACTTCTAGGTCCTCTCCATGGTTCCTAAT
This sequence comes from Dendrocalamus latiflorus, assembly GCA_017311315.1. Lineage (NCBI taxonomy): Eukaryota > Viridiplantae > Streptophyta > Magnoliopsida > Poales > Poaceae > Dendrocalamus > Dendrocalamus latiflorus. The sequence continues at coordinate 24,508,812 of CM029655.1, forward strand.
CATAATTAAATCATTAGGTAGCAATCGATTCTCAAATGAACAAAAAGAAGTACTTAGGAACGAGCTCACCTGTAAATTCAATTGTCGGGCGCGAGCTCTAGTGATTGGTCCTTGAATGTCAAGTGGAGGAGTGTTGTGTGTATCTGATGAAGTGATGTCCTCATCAATTAAGTTCCATGTGTAATGATGTAGAAGCTATTAATGTGTAATTATGGCATGTTTTTTGCCATTTAATTCCTTTCATTATGCTAGTCTCATATTTTCCATTTTCTCATAAAAAATTATTAATTTCTATAATTTCTATATTTTTATTATACTATATACACGTATCGTTGTATCAGTGTTTTAAGAAAACTATATGTCATGGTATTGATATATCCGAACAACCTAGTTTCGAAGTCCAAATACCTATCCTTAAAAGTGTGCCACTGATCTTGTTGATCCCCTCCACTGCTGCCACCATCGAGAATGCCCAGCACCCACCTACAACCTCTCACACACCCAAATAAGCATATCACAAACTAAGAATTTTTTTTAGAAAAAAACCGACTTGCTCTACTCTAGACTTGTAATGACGAGTTTTAGAGTCACTGATTTAACTCAATGAACGAGTGGTGTTGCGATCTACTGACACGAGCATCGCTTCCAGCGATCTATTCTGATTTTAGCAAGTATAGGATCGGAAACGGCAACAGGGGGTGAATGGTGCGTTCAACAATCGCCCCCAAGTATTCGCACACAATCTTCTCCAATAGCTACAGGAGCTATGAAGTAAGTAAATGCAAGCTTACTGAAACTATAAAAGAAGCACTAGCAGACATAAGAAAGAGACAATGAAAACGTTCCAGAAAGAAAGAGGAGAAGAAGTTTCAGACTTGCTCTAGGACAAAAACATAGAAATATCTGACTAAAATAGAAGCTACTGAAGACTGAGGCTTGTAGACTAAGAAACAGACCGAAAAAGCACAATACTGAAAGACAGACAGGCTGTCGAAGACAAAAACAGAGAATTAGCAAAACTGAAAGCAAAAGTGAGGCAAAAGAAAAGAAGGGGCAGACTGCCGTCAGTTGTGATTTTCTGAAACTCTGCTGGTACAGTAAATACTGTGGACTGTCAAAGAACCGAGAAAAGATAGAGTGCTTGCAATCCTTCCCTAAACAAATGACCAAGGTCTCAACCAAAATAACAACAAGTCCGTAAGGAGAAGAAAAAGAAAACAAGAAACAAATAAAACAAAGTTGTCTGAATCTGCCGAGAGGAGAATTGCAGCCAACAAGAACTGAAGCCAGGCTGCACTGACCGAGGACTAAAAAAGAGCACAAATGGCTGCTCCAATTCAGAAAACAGGGAATACACATAGAAGCAAAAGCAGAAACGAAAAGAACCTGAACACCAAAAATCAGTTCCAACCGAAAGCTATTTTTTTAAAGGAGTGAATCGGCATTGCAACCCAATTAGCTTACCATCTTCAGGAAATGAGAATGCAGACAGGAAGAGCTGCTCGGCAGAAAAGGAAGGACATGGTTGTACCGAACTGAACCGAGCTACAAAAACTGCACTGAAATTACTGTTCTACTCAGAAAAGCAGAGAAATGAGGCACTCTCTCGCCGAGACAAAAGAAAACGAAAAGCTCTTGATTCTTGCAATACTCGACTAGGAGGAGTCGGCCAGAACTAGAAAATGACCTCGGGTCATGAGATAATAGGGCCAACGAAAACCTTTCGCATAGGTCGAACTGAAGTGAAACTGAGAACCAAGGATATGAGGTGCACACGACAGCAGAAGAAAAAACATTCTTCGATCAAGAGCTCTCTGGAATAGAATTAATCAAACCCCTTTGGAGAAATTCCCAGTTCAGAGCTAAAGGAAGACAAAAACTATTCAAAACATAGATTACTACTCAAAATGAGAGGGAGCAAAGAAAACTTAAGAGCAGAAGAGAAATAACTGAAGCCATCAAAACACTTGAGAGAGAAAAACAAGACCAAGACAGAACAAACACATTTGATCAATCCATCTCAACCACAAGACTTCACAAATGGAGGAAGAGACAAGATTGATTGCATATAGAATCTGTTACAGCCATTCAATTTCAATAAGAGAACACAGTCTACAACACACACGCTACAATCCCATACGTTGTTGATAACTCAAGAAAACAACACCAGACAAGGGAGACAAAAAGAAGCTCAAGAGCAGGAACAACTCAAACACATGATTTCTTAAATTGATACAGAGACATACGTGATTATATAGAGTTGTTCTACAACCTTCTCGCACACATCTTCTCATCCTAAGAAAGTCACACGCAAAAGAAGAGGGAACAACACTTCTGCCTACACTACACAGCTCATGCAGACAGGGAGAGCAAAGAACACCAAACCCTCACTTTGGCCTAGAGAGCACCTCATGTTTATAGCCTTCAGTAATGGGTTCACAGCCCAATAACTCTAACAAATCAGCATTTTATCCATTAACTCAAAACCAAAACCGCTTCCTTTGTGCAGCCTTGCGAATTTACCAAAACGCTACCCCTGCACCTTCCCGGAAGCTTCCTCGTTTCTTGCCGTCCAAGCCTCACAACCACTTCGAGTCCTCGCCGTCTTCAACATATCCCGACCGTTCCGACCTCAGCACCACCTGTGCCTAGTCCGGTCATCCCGTGCCTCACCAAGACTCCGGCTCCATGTCCTGCAGTCATCACAGACAAGAAACACATCACATAGCACCGCTCGAGATAATGTAATCGCACAAAGTTGTATTAGAATTAAATGCTCACACCCAAAATGGCCCAACGATCGATCGAAAAGAAAACATGCGTCCTAAACATGTTCGACCGCGTTCGACCAGGTCCGACCATAGTCGACTGCACCATGCAACGACTTGGCTCGAACCACTCAAACCAAACTCAAACTTTCCCGAACACGCGTCAATTACTCATCACAAACATGGGGTCACAACCACATGGTCTCTCAATCTCCCCCTTGATGAGTATATTGACAAACCCAGAAAAAGCATAAAGTTGAGTTTTGTTTTGAGAGTCATACATGGTCTAAAAGAAATCAAAGAAGCTTATGACCATGTCGACAAATGGAGCAAAAACAGAAAGAGCTAGTTTTCCTCAAAAGCTCCAAGTTTTCCCTTGAAATGGCTTTTTCTCCATTATTCTCCCCCTTTTGGCAATAAATTCATCAAGATGCAAGGAAGAGAATAAATCATGAGTATGGATGGAATGACTGAATATTATTCAGTTTAAGCATGATGAGCCATGAAGATTATCCAAAATGACCTTGAAGTATTACACCAAGCCATAACATATAAGAATGCTATCAAGATCATGCAATACATGTATAGACAAGCTAAGCTAAATAAGTCATAATCTGAAAATTAATTGAATTTCTTAGCATGTCAAGTCAACCATGATTATAGTATAGCTAAAGGTATTCAAAGATGATGCAGGCCATGTCAATAATCTAAGTGGAACCAAGAAGCTAGTATTGAGTCAATTTAGAGTGCTACAAGTTCAAGAATGAGACATTTGTTCAAGTACTTCCAAGTTTTGTAATCTTAGCAAATTGAGCACATTTGACATGATTTTTCTTTTGAAACTCATGGTCATTTCCAACCAAAATTTTAGTCATGTGCTAGATCTCAAGCCTTATGCGACCACTCCAAGCAATAAGCTTAAGAAGATGATCTTGGTCATCCAAAACTCCCCCTGGGTTCATGCCTAGTGCAATGGCAAGCAGTCTCATGAGAAAGAATTGGTGATATCAGTTTTTTCGCACAAAAGAGATCTTTTTGCTTTTGCTGAAATTAATTTAAGAACAAAGAGTTAATACTAACTCATGCTTCATAAAGGAACTAGCATAGCTCAATCTAAAGCTCAATAAACATTCAAGACTCAACTTAGCCTATTTGACATGGCATGAATCATAAAAGGATAACTAAAGACAAACTAGTTTCAAGAGCTAACATGACAAGATTTAATTCAAGTTGTGCATTTTAATCAACCTATCATGGCAAAGACTAGACTACACATACAAAGTCATGATAAATCTAGCAAGTAAGCACAGATCATGGCAAGATGTAATGCATTGTAAACATGTCATAAACGGATAATAATCAAGGCTCCATGTAGTTATATTACAATGTAAAATGCTGAAATGAAATGCAAGAAAATCCAGCTCCCCCTCAACATGCTAAAATGTAGTTATATTAAGATCTAGAAGCTCCCTAATGAACTCCCCCTGAACCAAAGCAATAAAACGAGAAGCTGGCAAGAAAAACAGAAAAAGGAAGTCCTTAAAGCATAGACAAGATATAGAGGATATTATGGCTCAGACTGACTCTCATTTACCCCATATGACACTAGGACTATCAGCTGCTCTTCTAACACACTAATGAGCGAACACGTTCCCTGTTTACTCAAGGGTGGCCCAACCCTCGCTAGAACCTATAAGAAGTGAGTGAGCTCAACCTAGTGAGAAGAGAGACAGCTAATAAGCAGCATCCTAGAATCACAAGATGAGAGGAAGAAGTCTAAGCAACTAGACGAGAAAAACATTCTAACCTATGCTAAGAGGACTAATCCCGTATGCACCCATATGCAATGCAACAAAAAGGAGTAAGAGCATAATAAACAGGATAAAGCATGAAACACAAAACTCCCCCTCACAATAGTCCATAAGGACAACCACCCCAAGCTCTCCCCGCAAGGTTGAAAATCTAGAGCTATCCAAAGGCTTGGTAAAGATATCTGCCAACTGGTGGTCACTCTCCACAAACTGGAGCACTATGTCACCCTTCTCCACATGGTCTCGAAGGAAGTGATATCTGATATCAATGTGCTTGGTCCGAGAGTGCTGCACTGGGTTCATGACAATGTTGATAGCAGAAGTGTTATCACAAAAGAGTGGAACGCTGTCTATGGCTAACCCAAAGTCCCGCAAGGTCGAAACCATCCAAAGCACCTGGCTGCAGCAACTGGCGGCAGCAACGTACTCGGCCTCTGCGGTGGACTGCGCAATACCGGACTGCTTCCTAGAAGACCAAGAAATAAGAGAAGTGCCAATGAATTGGCAGGTGCCAGATGTGCTCTTCCTATCTATCCTACAGCCAGTAAAGTCTCCGTCTGAGTAGGCTCTGAGGGAAAGACAGGATGAGGAAGAGTACCAGATACCATAGTCTATGGTAGCTCGAAGGTACCGAAGGATGCGCTTCACCGCTTGGCGGTGAGATACACGAGGAGAAGCCTGAAATCGAGCACATAGACACACAAAAAAGTGTATGTTCGGTCTAGAGTCAGTGATGTACAAGAGGGAGGCAATCATGCTGCGATACTCCTTCTGATCAACTGGCTCGCCGTCCTCATCTGGGTTGAGTGAGGCTGAAGAAGCCATAGGAGTGGATACTGGCTTACCATCACTCATGTCAAAGCGTCTCAGGAGGTCTCGAGTGTACTTACCCTTATGCAAGAAGGTACCCTCCCGAGTCTGCTTGATCTGGAAGCCAAGAAAGAAGCTCAACTCGCCCATCATGCTCATCTCAAACTCTGAGCTCATGACATCGAAAAACTGAGAGACAAGAGCATGAGAGGAGCCGCCAAAGATGATGTCATCCACATAAATCTGGACAAGTAGGAGATCATTGCCATGCCTGCGAATGAACAAGGTCTTGTGTACCTTACCCATCTCAAACCTATGACTCAATAGATAGAACTTAAGCCTCTCATACCAAGCTCTAGGGGCCTGCTTAAGTCCATACAAGGCTTTGGAAAGCTTATAGACATGGTTGGGTATTTGGGGTTCTCGAAACCTGGAGGCTGCCTAACATAGACTTCTTCCTCAATAAACCCATTAAGAAAGGCACTCTTGACATCTATCTGGTAAAGTTTGAAGCCCTTAGACGCCGCGAATGCAAGCAAGATCCTAATGGCCTCTAGCCTAGCAACAGGGGCAAAGGTCTCCTCAAAATCTAGACCCTCAACCTGGGAGAAACCCTGAGCTACCAACCTAGCCTTGTTTCAAATGATTACCCCATCCTCACTCTGCTTGTTTTTGAACACCCACTTAGTACCAATGACATTATGACCTCTAGGGGGCTCAACAAGTGACCATACCTTGTTTCACTCAAACTTTTCTAGTTCCTCATGCATGGCATTGACCCAAGGCTCATCGAAAGAGCATGACTAACATCCTTGGGCTCGAATGAGGCAACGAAGGCAGAGTAGAGACAGAAGTGAGACATGCCGGATTTTGAGCGGGTGACACGCTCAAAAAGGTCTCCGATCATCTGCTCTGAAGGATGGTCTTTTTGGATATGACGGGGAGGTCCTAGATGAGAAGAAGAAGTGACCTCTACCTCATGAGTTGACGAAGTAGGAACAGAGCCACTAACTCCAGAAGATGTGGAAGGCATGGGCTGATCTCCTTGAGGTGCAGTAGAAGAAGCAGGCACCTCAAGGGGAGGAGGAACTGGATCAGGTAAGCCACCTTTATTTCCATCATCCTTATCATCCACAAAGATGGGCTCGGATTGCTCTACAGAACTTGAGATATCGGGCCTAGTCCCTGGACTAGCCTCATCGAAGGTCACCTCACAGGTCTCTACCATTTAGCTAGACTTGCAGTTCCAGACCCTATAAGCCCGCGAAGAAGTCGAGTAGCCCAGAAAGATCCCATCACAAGATCGTGACTCGAACTTATCTAGGTTTCCGGACTTCAGAATAAAACACTTGCAACCAAACACACGAAAATGAGAGACACTGGGCTTCCGCCCGTATCTCAACTCATAGGAAGTGCGATGCAAGTGTGCCCTCAGAAAAACTCTGTTTGAAACATGGCACGCGGTGGCAATCGCCTCAGCCCAAAAATTCCTAGGTGTAGAGTACTCATCAAGCATCGTCCTGGCCATCTCGACCAAGGTACGGTTCTTCCTCTCCACGACGCCATTTTGCTGTGGAACGTGCGGAGAAGAGAACTGATGCTTTACACCTGTCTCATCGCAAAACCTCTCAAAGTAGGAATTCTTGAACTCCGTGCCATTGTCACTACGGATCGCTCGTAAGGCACCCGGGAGCTCAACAGAAAGCCTACTAAAAAGACCCTAAAATGGGTAAATGTCTCATCCTTCGAGGCTAAGAAAAACACCCAATAGTACCTCAAGAAGTCATCGACCACGACAAGAACATACCACTTCCCTCCTGCTGACTGCACTCGAGCTGGACCAACTGTGTCCATATGGAGCAGTTGTCCTGGTGCATCGGTCATAGTCACTGTGACCGGAGGATGAGAAGCGGCAACCATCTTGTCGTGCCGGCAAGGAGCGCAACAAGATCTTTGACCATCTTAAGTTTAGGCAGACCACGAATGAGATCGTGGCCACTAACTCAGGTCAAATGGTCAAATCCAATATGACCAAGTCTCCTATGCCAGAAGGTAAGGTCACGGGATTCAGAAGCAACTAAACACCTGAGAGGATCACCAGAAGACTCAACAAAATCAACACGAAAGATCCTCCCATATCTAGAAATCTCGCAAACCAGACTCCCCGAAGAATCAAGAATTTTGCAAGCATTTTTCTTAAAGCTCACCTCGAAACCGTCATCGGTAAGCTGGGAAACTGAAAGCAAATTGTACTACAACTTACTAACCAAGGCAACATCTTTAAAATAAAAGACTCATTAACGTGCACTGTACCTTTGGCGATGACGCGCCCAGAAGAGGCATCTCCGAAGGTGATCGTCTCATCACCTGGAGCTCGGGGTAGGGAAGAGAACCAACGAGAATCTCCGGTCATGTGTCGAGAGCACCTGGAGTCTACGAGCCAAACCTCTCCCTTTCCCGCCCGGCGAACCTCATCGGTGTCGGTGTAGAGCTCGTCGTCGCTGACGTCGCCCTCATGGGCCATGAAGCACATCCTGATGAAGTCGTCGCCGTCCTTGGGATCTTGATCCTCCTTGCCGTCATTGTCGCTCCACCCCTCCACGTCGCTGAAGTCGATGTCGTCGAAGGCGGTGAGGATGCGGTGGAAGAGCTTCTTGGCTTTGCCAAGGTTGCAGAACTTCTTCTTGCCTTGGGCATGAGCTGGGGGCTTCTTGTTGCGGTTCTTGTCAGTGTAGTCGTTCTTGCTCACACCGCCATAGTTGTTCTTGCCCTTCTCCAGCTTGGGGCAGTTTGCTCGAATGTGGTTGGGGCCACCACACTCGAAGCAGATCACGAGCCCTCCTCTCTTTCTGTCCCTCACTCTCTTGTATGCATGGGAGAACTTTCTGGCTAGGAGGGCTAATTGGTCTTCTGGTAGCTACTCTAGTTGATCATTGGTTACTTCACAAAGAGTAGCAAGAGAAAATCCACAGATCAAGTCAGAAGAAGATCCAGAAGCCGGACAGGGATTGGTGACTAAGGTCATCGACTGCGACTTTGACCTAAGAGAGACTATGTTAATCTCGTGAGTCTTGAGGTGTGAGTACAACGCATCAAGAGTCAGGGTCGAAAGATCGATCGTATCTTTAATTGTGATCACCTTCATCTCCTACACACGCAAATCCAAAGCAGAGAGCATCTGTCGAGCGTTGTCCGAGTCGGGGTATGTGAGACCGACCGCTCGGAGATTGCTCAGAATCTTGTGAAACCACGCAAAACACTCATCCAAGGACTCACCAGTGAGCATTTCAAACTTGTTGTAATCTCGCTTGAACTGGTCCTGTCGAACCGTCTTAATCTGAGTGGTGCCCTCATGGTATGCGTCGAGGGTCACCCAGATGTCAAAAGCCGACGTGAGATGAGAGATGCGATCGAATTCGCTTCTGCTCAGACCATGAATTATGATGTTCTTTGCCTTAGCATTCATCTCAACATCGGGCATGTTTTCCACGTTGATGTTCTCATCGGCAGGAACAGCATACCGGGTCTTGACCTTTCGCCAGATGGCGTAGCCCTGAGCCTGGATGTAGGTCTCCATCCGACTCTTCCAGAATGGATAGTCGATCCCATCGAATATCGGGGGCTTGGTGGAATACTTGTCTGTCGCCATGGCTCTAGAGACCGGTTAAGATCTACGAGGAAGAGCTAACCGGCTCTGATACCAATTGTAGGATCGAAAACGGCAACAGAGGGGGGGGGGTGAATGGTGCGTTCAAAAATCACCCCCGAGTATTCGCACACAATCTTCTCCAATAGCTACAGGAGCTATGAAGTAAGTAAATGCAAGCTTACTGAAACTATAAAAGAAACACTAGCAGACATAAGAAAGAGACAATGAAAACATCCCAGAAAGAAAGAAGAGAAGAAGTTTCAGACTTGCCCTAGGACAAAAACACAGAAATATCTGACTAAAACAGAAGCTACTGAAGACTGAGGCTTGTAGACTAAGAAACAGACCAAAAAAACACAATACCGAAAGACAGACAGGCTGCCGAAGACAAAAAACAGAGAATTAGCAAAACTGAATGCAAAAGTGAGGCAAAAGAAAAGAAGGGGCAGACTGCCGTCAATTGTGATTTTCTAAAACTCTGCTGGTACAGTAAATACTATGGACTGTCAAAGAACCGAGAAAAGATAGAGTGCTTGCTCTCCTTCCCTAAACAAATGACCAAGGTCTCAACCAAAATAACAACAAGTCCTTAAGGAGAAGAAAAAGAAAACAAGAAACAAATAAAACAAAGTTGTCTGAATCTGCCGAGAGGAGAATTGCAGCCAACAAGAACCGAACCCAGGCTGCACTGACCGAGGACTAAAAAAGAGCACAAATGGCTGTTCCAATTCAGAAAACAGGGAATACACATAGAAGCAAAAGCAGAAACGAAAAGAACCTGAACACCAAAAATCAGTTCCAACCAAAAGCTGTTTTTTTAAAGGAGTGAATCGGCATTGCAACCCAATTAGCTTACCATCTTCAGGAAATGAGAATGCAGACAGGAAGAGCTGCTCGGTAGAAAAGGAAGGACATGGTTGTACCGAACTGAACTGAGCTACAAAAATTACACTGAAATTACTGTTCTACTCAGAAAAGCAGAGAAATGAGGCACTCTCTCGCCGAGACAAAAGAAAACGAAAAGCTCTTGATTCTTGCAATGCTCGACCAGGAGGAGTCGGCCAGAACTAGAAAATGACCTCAGGTCATGAGATAACAGGGCCAACGAAAACCTTTCGCAGAGGTCGAATTGAAGTGAAACTGAGAACCAAGGATATGAGGCACACACGATAGCACAAGTAAAAACATTCTCCGATCAAGAGCTCTTGGGAATAGAATTAATCAAACCCCTATGGAGAAATTCTCAGTTCAGAGCTAAAGGAAGACTGTTGTAGCTACGGGCTAAACAGGAAAGAGGGGGACTAGTAGAGGAGGAAGAGGAGAGCCAAGTCTGTGGGAGTGTTGGTGAGAATGAGGGAGATGTCCCCCTTTGCCCCTCCTGGGGGTTTATATATGAGTGGGGTAGACTGGGAAATCCCCATTCTACCCCTTAGTATTTACAAAGGATGAGGGTACATTGGTATATTTACACTGGTATATTCCTCTACACTATTGGGCCTATTACATGTTGGACTAGTTGCTTGGCCCAGTCACGGGGGGTTGGGCCACCCCTACAACAGTACTCCCTCGACAGCAAGCGCTGAGGTCCCGATGGGCGAGCTGACGCGGTCAACCACCCCAGCCCCCCGTTCCCTGACAGCAAGCGCGAGGGTGCCGATGCAACTGGTAGCTCGCAGACCCTAGAGGTAATGCCTATGAAGAAATCAGTGAAGCGCCGAAGACGTCGTCGAGCGCCGAAGCCGCGCCGTCGAGCGCCGAAGACGTGACGTCCCGCCGAGGCGATGCCTACGAGGCGGACGGCGGAGTCGAGTGCCGAAGACGTGTCGTCGAGCGCCGAAGATGTGCCGTCCCGCCGAGGCGATGGCTACGAGGCGGACGGCGGAGTCGAGTGCCGAAGACGTGTCGTCGAGCGCCGAAGACGTGCTGTCCCGCCGAGGCGATGCCTACGAGGCGGACGGCGGAGTCGAGCGCCGAAGACGTGCCGACCCGCCGAGGTGATGCCTACGAGGCGGACGGCGGAGTCGAGCATCGAAGGCATGCTGTCCCGCCAAGGCGATGGCTACGAGGCGGACGGCGGAGTCGAGTGCCGAAGACGTGTCGTCGAGCGCCGACGACGCGCCGTTCCGCCGAGGCGATGCCTACGAGGCGGACGGCGGGGTCGAGCGCCGAAGACGTGCCGTCCCGCCGAGGCGATGCCTACGAGGCGGACGGCGGGGTCGAGCGCCGAAGACGTGCCGTCCCGCCGAGGAGCGCCGAAGACGTGTCGTCGAGCGCCGACGACGCGCCGTCCCGCCGAGGGGATGCCTACGAGGCGGACGGCGGAGTTGAGCGCCGAAGACGTGCCGTCCTGCCGAGGCGATGCCTACGAGGCGGACGGCGGAGTCGAGCGCCGAAGACGTGTCATCGAGCGCCGACGACGCGCCGTCCCGCCGAGGGGATGCCTACGAGGCGGACGGCGGAGTCGAGCGCCAAAGACGTGCCGTCCCGCCGAGGCGATGCCTACGAGGCGGACGGCGGAGTCGAGCGCCGAAGACGTGCCGTCCCGTCGAGGCGATGCCTACGAGGCGGACGGCGGAGTCGAGCGCCGAAGACTTGCCGTCCCGCCGAGGCGGTGCCTACGAGGCGGACGGCGGAGTCGAGTGCCGAAGACGCGCTGTCCCGCCGAGGCGATGCCTACAAGGCGGGCGGCGGAGTTGAGCGCCGAAGACGTGCCGTCCCGCCGAGGCGATGCCTACGAGGCGGGCGGCGGAGTCGAGCGCCGAAGACGTGCCGTCCCGCCGATGCGATGCCTACGAGGCGGACGGCGGAGTCGAGCGCCGAAGACGTGTCGTCCACAGTCGCTCTCCTACCTTCGAAAAGAGTGCCCGCGGAGAGCGGGCGCTTGCGGCGTAGGCCGAGGGCGCTACGCACGCTGAGGTAGGGAGGCGTCGCCGCCGTTCCCCTACCTCGAAAAAGGGTGCCCGCGCAGAGCGGACGCTTGTGACGTAGGCTGAGGGCGCTACGCACGCTGAGGTAGGGAGGCGAGGTAAGGAGGCGAGACCGCCATTCCCCCACCTTGAAAAAGAGTGCCCGCGAAGAGCGAGCGCTTGCGGCGTAGGCCGAGGGCACTACGCACGCGGAGGTAGAGAGGCGAGACCGCCGTTCCCCTACCTTCGAAAAGAGTGCCCGCGAAGAGCGGGCGCTTGCGGCGTAGGCCGAGGGCACTACGCACGCGGAGGTAAGGAGGCGAGACCGCCGTTCCCCTACCTCCGAAAAGAGTGCCCGCGAAGAGCGGGCGCTTGCGGCGTTGGCCGAGGGCACTACGCACGCGGAGGTAGAGAGGCGAGACCGCCGTTCCTTTACCTTCGAAAAGAGTGCCCGTGAAGAGCGGGCGCTTGCGGCGTAGGCCAAGGGCACTACGCACGCGGAGGCAAGGAGGCGAGACCGCCGTTCCCCTACCTTCCAAAAGAGTGCCCATGAAGAGCGGGCGCTTGCGGCGTAAGCCAAGGGCACTACGCACACGGAGGTAGAGAGGCGAGACCGCCGTTCCCCTACCTTCCAAAAGAGTGCCCGCGAAGAGCGGGCGCTTGCGGCGTAAGCCGAGGGCACTAGGCACGCGGAGGTAGAGAGGTGAGACCGCCGTTCCCCTACCTTCCAAAAGAGTGCCCGGGAAGAGCGGGCGCTTGCGGCTTAAGCCGAGGGCACTACGCACGCGGAGGTAGAGCGGCGAGACCGCCGTTCCCCTACCTTCCAAAAGAGTGCCCGCGAAGAGCGGGCGCTTACGGCGTAAGCTGAGGGCACTACGCACGCGGAGGTAGAGAGGCGAGACCGCCGTTCCCCTACCTTCGAAAAAGAGTGCCCGTGAAAAGCGGGCGCTTGCGGCGTAGGCCGAGGGCGCTACGCACGCTGAGGTAGGGAGGCGTCGCCGCCGTTCCCCCACCTCGAAAAACGGTGCCTGCGGAGAGCGGGCGCTTGCGGCGTAGGCCGAGGGAGCTACGCACGCTGACGTAGGGAGGCGCCGCCGCCCTTCCCCTACCTCGAAAAAAGGGTGCCCGCGCAGAGCTGGCGCTACGCTCGCTGAGGTAGGGAGGCGTCGCCGCCATTCCCCCACCTCGAAAAAACGGTGCCCGCGGAGAGCGGGCGCTTGCGGCGTAGGCCGAGGGCGCTACGCACGCTGAGGTAGGGAGGCGTCGCCGCCGTTCCCCCACCTCGAAAAACGGTGCCTGCGGAGAGCGGGCGCTAGCGGCGTTGGCCGAGGGCGCTACGCACGCTGAGGTAGGGAGGCGCCGCCGACGTTCCCCTACCTCGAAAAAGGGTGCCCGCGCAGAGCGGGCGCTTGCGGCGTAGGCCGAGGGCGCTACGCACGCAGAGGTAGGGAGGCGAGACCGCCGTTCCCCTACCTTGAAAAATTGTGCCCGTGAAGAGCGGGCGCTTGCGGCGTAGGCCGAGGGCCCTACGCACGCGGAGGTAGAGAGGCGAGACCGCCGTTCCCCTACCTTCGAAAAAGAGTGCCCGCGAAGAGCGGGCGCGTGCGGCGTAGGCCGGGGGCACTACGCACGCGGAGGTAAGGAGGCGAGACCGCCGTTCCCCTACCTTGAAAAAGAGTGCCCGCGAAGAGCGGGCGCCTGCGGCGTAGGCCGGGGGCACTACGTACGCGGAGGTAAGGAGGCGAGACCGCCGTTCCCATACCTTGAAAAAGAGTGCCCGCGAAGAGCGGGCGCCTGCGGCGTAGGCCGGGGGCACTACGTACGCGGAGGTAAGGAGGCGAGACCGCCGTTCCCATACCTTGAAAAAGAGTGCCCGCGAAGAGCGCGCGCTTGCGGAGTAGGCCGCGGGCGCTACGCACGCTGAGGTAGGGAGGCGAGACCGCCGTTCCCCTACCTTCGAAAAGAGTGGCCGCGAAGAGCGGGCTCTTGCGGCGTAGGCCGAGGGCCCTTCGCACGCGGAGGTAGCGAGGCGAGACCGCCGTTCCCCTACCTTCGAAAAAGAGTGCCCGCGAAGAGCGGGCTCTTGCGGCGTAGGCCGAGGGCACTACGCACGCGGAGGTAAGGAAGCGAGACCGCCGTTCCCCTACCTTGAAAAAGAATGCCCGCGAAGAGCGGGCGCTTGCGGCGTTGGCCGGGGGCACTATGCACGCGGAGGTAAGGAGGTGAGACCGCTGTTCCCCTACCTTGAAAAAGAGTGCCCGCGAAGAGCGGGCGCTTGCGGCGTAGGCCGCGGGCACTACGCACGCGGAGGTAAGGAGGCGTCGCCGCCGTTCCCCCACCTCGAAAAACGGTGCCCGCGGAGAGCAGGCGCTTGCGGCGTAGGCCGAGGGTGCTACGCACGCCGAAGTAGGGAGGCATCGCCGCCGTTCCCCCACCTCGAAAAAGGGTGCCCGCGCAGAGCGGTTGCTTGCGGCGTAGGCCGAGGGCGCTACGCACGCTGAGGTAGGGAGGTGTCGCCGCCGTTTCCCCACCTCGAAAAACGGTGCCCGCGGAGAGCAGGCGCTTGCGGCGTAGGCCGCGGGTGCTACGCACGCTGAGGTAGGGAGGCGTCCCCGCCGTTCCCCCACCTCGAAAAACGGTGCCTGCGGAGAGTGTGCGCTTGCGGCGTAGGCCGAGGGTGCTACGCACGCTGAGGTAGGGAGGCGTCGCCGCCGTTCCCCTACCTCGAAAAGCGGTGCACGTGGAGAGCGGGCGCTTGCGGCGTAGGCCGAGGGCGCTACACACGCTGAGGTAGGGAGGCGTCGCCGCCGTTCCCCCACCTCGAAAAACGGTGCCCGCGGAGAGCGGGCGCTTGCGACGTAGGCCGAGGGCGCTACGCACGCTGAGGTAGGGAGGCGTCGCCGCCGTTCCCCGACCTCGAACTAGGGTGCCCGCGGAGAGCGGGCGCTTGCGGCCTAGGCCGAGGGCGCTACGCACGCTGAGGTAGGGAGGCGTCGCCGCCCTTCCACTACCTCGAAAAAGGGTGCCCGCGCAGAGCGGGCGCTTGCGGCCTAGGCCGAGGGCGCTACGCACGCTGAGGTAGGGAGGCGTCGCCGCCGTTCCCCCACCTTGAAAAACGGTGCCCACGGAGAGCGGGCGCTTGCGGCGTAGGCCGAGGGCGCTACGCACGCTGAGGTAGGGAGGCGTCGCCGCCGTTCCCCTACCTCCAAAAACGGTGCCAGCGGAGAGCGGGCGCTTGCGGCGTAGGCCGTGGGCGCTACGCACGCTGAGGTTGGGAGGCGCCGCCGCCGTTCCCCTACCTCCGAAAAAGAGTGCCCGCGAAGAGCGGGCGCTTGCGGCGTAGGCCGAGGGCACTACGCACGCTGAGTTGGGGAGGCGCCGCCGCCGCTCCCCTACCTGGAAAAAGGGTGCCCGCGCAGAGCGGGCTCTTGCTTCGTAGGCCGAGGGCGCTACGCACGCTGAGGTAGGGAGGCGTCCCCGCCGTTCCCCCACCTCGAAAAAACGGTGCCCGCGGAGAGCGGGCGCTTGCGGCTTAGGCCGAGGGCGCTAGGCACGCTGAGGTAGGGAGGCGTCGCCGCCGTTCCCCCACCTCGAAAAACGGTGCCCGCGGAGAGCGGGCGCTTGCGGCGTAGGCCGAGGGCGCTACGCACGCTGAGGTAGGGAGGCGTCGCCGCCGTTCCCCGACCTCGAACAAGGGTGCCCGCGCAGAGCGGGCGCTTGCGGCGTAGGCCGAGGGCGCTACGCACGCTGAGGTAGGGAGGCGTCGCAGCCGTTCCCCCACCTCGAAAAAGGGTGCCCACGCAGAGCGGGCGCTTGCGGCGTTGGCCGAGGGCGCTACGCACGCTGAGGTAGGGAGGCGTCGCCGCCGTTCCCCCACCTCGAAAAACGGTGCCCACGGAGAGCGGGCGCTTGCGGCATAGGCCGAGGGCGCTACGCACGCTGAGGTAGGGAGGCGTCGGCGCCGTTCCCCTACCTCCAAAAACGGTGCCCACGGAGAGCGGGCACTTGCGGCGTAGGCCGAGGGCGCTACGCACGCTGAGATTGGGAGGCGCCGCCGCCATTCCCCTACCTCGAAAAAGGGTGCCCGCGCAGAGCGGGCGCTTGCGGCGTAGGTCGAGGGCGCTACGCGCGCTGATGTTGGGAGGCGTCGCCGCCGTTCCGCCAACTCGAAAAAACGGTGCCCGCGGAGAGCGGGCGCTTGCGGCGTAGGCCGAGGGCGCTACGCACGCTGAGGTAGGGAGGCGTCGCCGCCGTTCCCCCACCTCGAAAAAATGGTGCCCGAGGAGAGCGGGCGCTTGCGGCGTATGCCGAGGGCGCTACGCACGCTGAGGTGGGAGGCGTCGCCGCCGTTCCCCCACCTCGAAAAATGGTGCCTGCGGAGAGCGGGCGCTTGCGGCGTAGGCCGAGGGCGCTACGCACGCTGAGCTAGGGTGGCGTCGCCGCCGTTCCCCCACCTCGAAAAATGGCGCCTGCGGAGAGGGGGCGCTTACGGCGTAGGTCGAGGGTGCTACGCACGCTGAGGTAGGGAGGCTTCGCCGCCGTTCCCCGACCTCGAACAAGGGTGCCCGCGCAGAGCGGGCGCTTGCGGCGTAGGCCGAGGGCGCTACGCACGCTGAGGTAGGGAGGCGTCGCCGCCGTTCCCCCACCTCGAAAAATGGTGCCTGCGGAGAGCGGGCGCTTGCGGCGTAAGCTGAGGGCGCTACGCACGCTGAGGTAGGGAGGCGTCGCCGCCATTCCCCCACCTCGAAAAATGGTGCCTGCGGAGAGTGTGCGCTTGCGGCGTAGGCCGAGGGTGCTACGCACGCTGAGGTAGGGAGGCGTCGCCGCCGTTCCCCTACCTCGAAAAACGGTGCACGCGGAGAGCGGGCGCTTGCGGCGTAGGTCGAGGGCGCTGCGCACGCTGAGGTCGGGAGGCGCCGCCGCTGTTCCCCTACCTCAAAAAAGGGTGCCCGCGCAGAGCGGGCGCTTGCGGCGTAGGCCGAGGGCGCTCCGCACGCTGAGGTAGGGAGGCGTCGCCGCAGTTTCCCTACCTCGAAAAACGGTGCCCGCGGAGAGCGGGCGCTTGCGGCGTAGGCTGAGGGCGCTACGCACGCTGAGGTAGGGAGGCGCCGCCGCCGTTCCCCTACCTCGAAAAAGGGTGCCCGTGCAGAGCGGGCGCTTGCGGCGTAGGCTGAGGGGGCTACGCACGCTGAGGAAGGGAGGCGTCGCCGCCGTTCCCCCACCTCGAAAAAACGGTTCCCGTGGAGAGCGGGCGCTTGCGGCGTAGGCCGAGGGCGCTACGCACGCTGAGGTAGGGAGGCGCCGCGGCCGTTCCCCTCCCTCGAAAAAGGGTGCCCGCGCAGAGCGGTTGCTTGCGGCGTAGGCCGAGGGTGCTCCGCACGCTGAGGTAGGGAGGCGTCGCCGCCGTTCCCCCACCTCGACAAAACGGTGCCCGCGCAGAGCAGGCGCTTGCGGCGTTGGCCGAGGGCGCTACGCACGCTGAGGTAGGGAGGCGCCGCCGCCGTTCCCCTACCTCGAAAAAGGGTGCCCGCGCAGAGCAGGCGCTTGCTGCGTAGGCCGAGGGCGCTACGCACGCTGAGGAAGGGAGGCGTCGCCGCCGTTCCCCCACCTCGAAAAATGGTGCCCGCGGAGAGCGGGCGCTTGCGGTGTAGGCCGAGGGCGCAACGCACGCTGAGGTAGGGAGGCATCGCCGCCGTTCCCCCACCTCGAAAAAATGGTGCCCGAGGAGAGCGGGCGCTTGCGGCGTATGCCGAGGCCGCTACGCACGCTGAGGTGGGAGGCGTCGCCGCCGTTCCCCCACCTCTAAAAATGGTGCCTGCGGAGAGCGGGCGCTTGCGGCGTAGGCCGAGGGCGCTACGCACGCTGAGCTAGGGAGGCGTCGCCGCCATTCCCCAACCTCGAAAAATGGCGCCTGCGGAGAGTGTGCGCTTGCGGCGTAGGCCGAGGGTGCTACGCACGCTGAGGTAGGGAGGCGTCGCCGCCGTTCCCCTACCTCAAAAAACGGTGCACGCGGAGAGCGGGCGCTTGCGGCGTAGGCCGAGGGCGCTGCGCACGCTAAGGTAGGGAGGCGCCGCCGCTGTTCCCCTACCTCGAAAAAGGGTGCCCGCGCAGAGCGGGCGCTTGCGGCGTAGGCCGAGGGCGCTACGCACGCTGTGGTAGGGAGGCGTCGCCGCCGTTCCCCTACCTCGAAAAACGGTGCCCGCGGAGAGCGGGCGCTTGCAGCGTAGGCTGAGGGCGCTACGCACGCTGAGGTAGGGAGGCGCCGCCGCCGTTCCCCTACCTCGAAAAAGGGTGCCCGCGCAGATCGGGCGCTTGCGGCGTAGGCTGAGGGGGCTACGCACGCTGAGGATGGGAGGCGTCGCCGCCGTTCCCCCACCTCGAAAAAACGGTGCCCGCGGAGAGCGGGCGCTTGCGGCGTAGGCCGAGGGCGCTACGCACGCTGAGGTAGGGAGGCGCCGCCGCCGTTCCCCTCCCTCGAAAAAGGGTGCCCGCGCAGAGCGGGCGCTTGCGGCGTAGGCTGAGGGGGCTACGCACGCTGAGGAAGGGAGGCGTCGCCGCCGTTCCCCCACCTCGAAAAAATGGTGCCCGCGGAGAGCGGGCGCTTGCGGCGTAGGCTGAGGGGGCTACGCACGCTGAGGTAGGGAGGCGCCGCCGCCGTTCCCCTCCCTCAAAAAAGGGTGCCCGCGCAGAGCGGGTGCTTGCGGCGTAGGCCGAGGGCGCTACGCACGCTGAGGTAGGGAGGCGTCGCCGCCGTTCCCCCACCTCGACAAAACGGTGCCCGCGCAGAGCAGGCGCTTGCGGCGTTGGCCGAGGGCGCTACGCACGCTGAGGTAGGGAGGCGCCGCCGCCGTTCCCCTACCTCGAAAAAGGGTGCCCGCGCAGAGCAGGCGCTTGCGGCGTAGGCCGAGGGCGCTACGCACGCTAAGGTAGGGAGGCATCGCCGCCGTTCCCCCACCTCCAAAAACGGTGCCCGCGCAGAGCGGGCGCTTGCAGCGTAGGCCGAGGGCGCTACGCACGCTGAGGTAGGGAGGCGTCGCCGCCGTTCCCCCACCTCCAAAAACGGTGCCCGCGCAGAGCGGGCGCTTGTAGCGTAGGCCGAGGGCGCTACGCACGCTGAGGTAGGGAGGCGTTGCCGCCGTTCTCCCACCTCGAAAAAACGGTGCCCGCGCAAAGCGGGCACTTGCGGCGTAGGTCGAGGGCGCTACGCACGCTGAGGTAGGGAGGCGTCGCCGCCATTCCCCCACCTCAAAAAACGGTGCCCGCGCAGCGTGGGCGCTTGCGGCGTAGGCCGAGGGCGCTACGCACGCTGAGGTAGAGAGGCGTCGTCGCCGTTCCCCTACCTCGAAAAAGTCAAGGTGCACTCCCTGGTGCTACTCGCTCGAGTGCGCGATATCCAAGTGGTGCGCCGCTTAAAGCGACGCACTCCCTTGTGTCTCGGTCGGTCGCAATTTTTATACTCCGTAGAGTGCGTGGGAACAACATCCGCGTCTTATTTAAACTCCGGAGAGTACGTGCGGAGGCATCCGCGTCTTGTTTATACTCAGTAGAGTGCGCAGGGGCAACATCCGCGTCTTATTTATACTCCGTAGAGTGCGTGCGGAGGCGGACCTCGACGCTACGTCTTTTTTAGAGTCCGTGGACTGGTGCGTACGGAGGCGGACCTCGATGCTACGTCTTAATTTATAGTCCGTAGACTCGCGCGTGCGGAGGCGGACCTCGACGCTACGTCTTATTTAAAGTCCGTAGACTGGTGCGTGCGGAGGCGTACCTCGATGCTACGTCTTAATTTATAGTCCGTAGACTCGCGCGTGCGGAGGCGGACCTCGACGCTACGTCTTATTTAAAGTCCGTAGACTGGTGCGTGCGGAGGCGTACCTCGACGCTACGTCTTATTTATACTCCGTAGAGTGCACGCGTGCGGAGGCGGACCTCGACGCTTCATCTTATTTAAAGTCCGTAGACTGGTGCGTGCGGAGGCGTACCTCGACGCTACGTCTTAATTTATAGTCCGTAGACTCGCGCGTGCGGAGGCGGACCTCGACGCTACGTCTTATTTAAAGTCCGTAGACTAGTGCGTGCGGAGGCGTATCTCAACGCTACGTCTTATTTATACTCCGTAGAGTGCACGCGGAGGCGTCCCCCCGCGTGTCTTTGTTTATACTCATGCCCGTGTCTTTGACGGAGAGTGCACACGCGAACGTGCGTCTTCGGTTTATACTCATACCCGTACCCCTGGCTACGGAGAGTGCACACGCGAACATGCGTCTTTGGTTTATACTCATACCCGTACCCCTGGCTACGGAGAGTGCACACGCGAACGTGCATCTTTGGTTTATACCCGTAGAGTACGCCGAGGCGCAAGGCCGCCGTGCGATTTAAATAAAAAACAAGGACCAAAACAGAGGCATCAAAGAAATGGCCGAAGACTCGCGACAACAAAACGCTCCAGAATGCAGTACTGGAAAAGCCTACGGCAGCCCAAAACAGGCCAAAACTGTAGAAGCAAAAACGGCCAAATCGAGTGCTCTCAGAATGGAACCGTTGCCGCAATAAATAACATGATGCACAACTGTTTCCTTAATGCCATGCAAGCACAAAATGCAGCAGGGATTATTAACGCAACATATGTGATCATGTGCCGGGTGTACCGGGCGGGGTGGTGACGTCACGGAGTAGACGCCGCAGGTGCGGAGACCTTTGCTGCATAAAGTTAGCGGAGGTCTCGTCATGGGGTGCGGAGCCGACCCATGCCATGCCGTACGAGTGCGGAGACTTCGAAGGCGATGACAGAGGCTTCGGAGGGGTCGGGGGAGACTCCGGAGGCATCGGCGAAGGCTCCGAAGTGTTCAGCGGAGACTCCCGAGGCATCAGCGGGGACTCCGGAGAAGCACTGCCGGCGACGGAACCGGCCCTGCGGGGGTAGACACGAAGCCTGTATGGAGGTCGGCAGGGGACGATGCTGACGATGGCCTCCCAGTGGCGTGGAGCAGGCCGCCTCGTCGCTCGCTGCCTCTGCCTTCGGCTTCAGGACGGTGGGCATGCGAGGGCGCTGTGCAAGTGAGGTCGTCCCGGAGTCGAGTCGGAGGCTGGCGAAGACTCCCCTGGAGCCGAAGCATACTCGGCGTGGCCAGCCCAGGCTCTGGCAAAGCGACGGCCGGGGTGGGGGGCGGAGCAACTGCGGAGGACGACACAGGCCGGCTCTTCCTCCGGTGAGGCGGAGTCTGGAGATGAGCGGAGGACTCACGTCGCGTACCAAGCTCGGAGAAGACCTTGCCCTTGCGGAGGTTGATGCAACAGTCGCTGTGGCCAGCTCGGACTCCGGCGAAGCGAAGGCTGAGGGACGGAGAAGCCCTGCGATGCTGAGCGGAGTAGAGGTCCACTTCGGGCACTCCGCGCATGCATGGTTGGGCTCTTCCGTGGCTGCTACCCTTCTGTGACGCGACCGCGCCCCGCTGCGATGCCGCCGTCGACGCCTCCCGCGCGCACGTCCTCGAAGTCTTGGTGGAGGCGGTCGGGGCAGAGCAGTCGGTGGAGCCTGCCACGGAGGAGCAGCGTGTGGATGGAAGTTTCCTGCTGCCTGCGCGGAGTTGGTGTATGCACGGATGGGTGATCTTCGCGCGTCCAGGGCTCCGCGACTTCTGCTCAATTCAGCGAAGACAATGGAAGGGCTGAGCTGGCGCGGAGCTGCCGTATACGTGAGTACATCCATCGCGCGGAGCCGCCGCGTGCGCGAGTCCATCCCTCGTGCGGAGCCACCGTATACACGAGTCATGTGCGAAGGCCCGAGGCACCACACGGGGGCCGGCGGGGTCCCAGCAAACGCTGGCGTGCGGAGTCCTGGAGCACGGCGTGGAGTTCGGTGAAGGCTCGCCGAAGACTTGCGAAGGCCCAAGGCACTGCACGGAGGCCGGCGGGGTCCCACCAGACGTTGGCGTGCAGAGTCCTGGAGCGTGGCATGGAGTTCGGTGAAGGCTCGCCGAAGACTTGCGAAGGCCCGAGGCACTGCACGGAGGCCGGCGGGGTCCCACCAGACGTTGGCGTGCGGAGTCCTGGAGCGCGGCATGGAGTTCAGTGAAGGCTCACCGAAGACTTGCGAAGGCCCGAGGACGTGCTGGCGTGCGGAGTCCTGGAGCGCGGCGAGGGTCCCTGGAGAGTTTGCCACCGCCGCCGTCTTCGCCGAGTGCACGCACTCTCTATGTGGTTGGAGATCCTCCTTCACATGCCGGACCTCGCACCTGCGTGGACTCCGAGCTCGGCGAAGTACGGCGACGGGCAAGGGAGGGTCGAGGTCGAAGGCGCCTTCGCCAACGCGGAGTATGGCGGGGAGGCGCGGACTGCTCCGAAGAGGGCCTCGCCGGAACTTTGCTGGCGAGCGCGGCATCACGGGCATGCAGCGTGCACATGGCGGCCATTGCCCGGAATAGGTAGCCGAGGTGGCCCCCAGTTGAGGTCGTTGGAGATCCGGGGCTGTCCACCGTCATCGTGAGCGTGGCCGCCGCAGCGCAGGTGAGCAAGCTCACGGAGTTCTCCAGCGCGATGGTGAGCTGCAGGCGGCAATGAAGACCTGGTGCAGGCTCTTGAGTGGCGCACCAGGGGCCGAAGAAGGACGCCTTGCTCTCCAGGACTTCTTCGCGGACTTCGCGGATGGATATTTCATGTCCGAATAGATCTCGTGTACGCAGGATATTCGAGTGCATGCGCTGGTGCCCGCGGGCTTGCAGCCGTGATGCTTCACGTGCTTTGGACGCATGCAGGGATGAAGAAATTGATACCGCGCCGTAGACCCCGGGGCACGGACCTCGCGCGCACAGCTAGCTTGCTTCGCGAGTTCCTGCTTCCATACGCGTGGCGACGGCGGGGCCTGGTGATGCTTTGCGGAGGCTTGACTCGGAGCCCATGAAACGGAGACGCAATGCTGCGCAGAGACTCCGGGGAGCTCGGTGCGGAGGCTCGAACTGAATGTCGTGGGAGGCTCCGACGCCAGCATCGTCAACCTTGTAGGCGACGTCCTCTCCGTCTCGGCTGCCAGACTCGCGGAGCACTTTCCTGCATGCGGCACATGACGAAAACCGGCGCTCTGCACGTACGCTTGTACATGCATGGGTAGTTATGCGTAAAGGTTTCTTGCATGCATGCAAAGATGGGTGCCTGTGAATGGTTATTTGCTTGCACGCATGCGCGTATACTTATGGATTTTGTATACTAGGGGGGATGCATGCGTGGGTGTGTACTCGAGTGCATGGATGGATATGTATTGTACGTGGCTGCGTGCTAGCGCATGCGTGGAAGAATTTGCTTACATACAGGCCTGTGCGAGGGGTGGGGCCGCTGAGCCGCATGCACGCATATATGCAAACCTGCGGCCGACACGCGCTCGAATGCGAAGGTCACACGAAGCTTGGCGCTGCGCGTGCGGAGTACGAGCGAAGGCCATTGCTTTGCCTGCGGAGTCTGGCGCGGAGGCTGCAGCCGGAGACAAGACGCGACGTCAACGTACACGCAGACTTCGCGCATGGATACACGGAGCTCGCGGGAGTGCGGAGATTCGGCAGAGGCTGCCGCGAAGGCACGCTCGGCGAAGTGCACCCCGCGCGGAGTCTGGTGCGGGGGAGTCGAAGGCACCTGATCTGGCTTCACGAACGCATCCTCCACTCGTTTTTCCTACATGAACACCCCCAACGGAGCCGGGGTAGAAGCGATATAAAAATGGACAGCTCGACTAGATCTGGTTAATATTCCACCTACGAGCGGGCAATTCGAGTAGATCTACTCAACATTCTTCCTACGAAACGTGGCGAAGCATACTTAAATTTTTAGTGAGCAAACTACTTATCTGTCGCTGATGACCCGAAGCAGCATGCTGGAGAAATTTCTTCCACACGTAACTTCTAGTCGTCCCCATGGACGGCGCCATCTGTTGTAGCTACGGGCTAAACAGGAAAGAGGGTGACTAGTAGAGGAGGAAGAAGAGAGCCAAGTCTGTGGGAGTGTTGGTGAGAATGAGGGAGATGTCCCCCTTTGCCCCTCCTGGGGGTTTATATATATGAGTGGGGTAGACTGGGAAATCCCCATTCTACCCCTTAGTATTTACAAAGGATGAGGGTACATTGGTATATTTACACTGGTATATTTCTCTACACTATTGGGCCTATTACATGTTGGACTAGTTGCACGGCCCAGTCACGGGGGGTTGGGCCACCCCTACAACAAAGACAAACTATTCAAAACATAGATTACTACTCAAAACGAGAGGAAGCAAAGAAAACTTAAGAGCAGAAGAGAAATAACTGAAGCCATCAAAACACTTGAGAGAGAAAAACAAGACCAAGACATAACAAACACATTTGATCAATCCATCTCAACCACAAGACTTCACAAATGGAGGAAGAGACAATACTGATTGCATATAGAATCTATTACAGCCATTCAATTTCAACAAGAGAACACAGTCTACAACGCACACGCTAAAATCTCATACGCTGTTGATAACTCAAAAAAACAACACCAGACAAGGGAGACAAAGAGAAGCTCAAGAGCAGGAACAACTCAAACACAGGATTTCTTAAATTGATACAGAAACATACGCGATTACATAGAGTTGTTCTACAGCCTTCTCACACACATCTTCTCATCCTAATTAAGTCACACGCAAAAGAAGAGGGAACAACACTTCTGCCTACACTACACAGCTCATGCACACAGGGAGAGTAAAGAACACAAAACCCTCACTTTGGCCTAGAGAGCACCTCTCTATTTATAGCCTTCACTAACGGGTTCACAACCCAATAGCTCTAACAAATCAGCATTTTATCCATTAACTTGAAACCAAAACTGCTTCATTTTGTGCAGCCCTGCGAATTTACCAAAATGCCACCCCTGCACTTTCCCAGGAGCTTCCTCGTTTCTTGCCGTCCAAGCCTCGCAACCACTTCGAGTCCTCGCCATCTTCGACACATCCCGACCATTCCGATCTCAGCACCCCCTGTGCCTAGTCTGGTCATCCCGTGCCTCACCACGACTCCGGCTCGATGTCCTGCAGCCATCACATACAAGAAACACATCACATAGCACCGCTCGAGATAATGTAATCACACAAAGTTGTATTAGAGTTAAATGCTCACACCCAAAATAGCCCAACGATTGGTCAAAAATAAAACGTGCGTCCTAAACACGTCCGACCGCGTTCGACCAGGTCCAACCACAGTCGACTGCACCACGCAACGACTTGGCTCGAACCACTCAAACCAAACTCAAACTTTCCTGAACACGCATCAATTACTCATCACAAACATGGGGTCACAACCACATGGTCTCTCAACAAGATATTTCCCTGATAAGGTGGCAATTTTTGTAAGAAGGTTTTTTTAGTACAATCCGTGGCTTAGTACATCTAACAACAAGAACTTTGCCATTTCGGCTTTTTGGCTGGCCGTAATCCAAATAAAAAAGAGAGATATTTTCCCAACGTTTCGAGATCTATCATCTACATACAGACAAAAGCAATCGAATTGTAACATCCCAAAATGATAATTATTGTAATTGTGAAAAATTTTAAAAATCTTTTATCTGTTTTCTCTGTCTTGTTTAAAAATTTTGGCGTTTATTCGAATGTCTTAATTTAATTCTTCGCTAAATAATTTAAATAATGAAATCAAAATCTTGAGATCCAGAACACAGTCGATGAAACTTAGATCAGAAAGAAATCCCAAATTCCTTTTGCTAAGTCTAAATATTAAAAATTCAAAACGGGAATGTAGAAATTCAAAACCAAGATTTGAAATTGAAATCAAAGTTAATATTAAAATTCTTCCCTACCTAATTGATTTAGACAATTTATCAAATTCTAAAATTTAATAATAATGAAAATAATAATAATAAAAAGAGCAAAACTTTCTTGGGCCTCAGCCCAACTTTTTCTCTCGGCTGCCCGGCCTCTTCTTTTTCTGGCCTTTGGACCACCTCGACACCTCACGCCTTCTCCTTCCTCTCACCTTCTTCCTCCTCCTTCCCATTCTGCTTCCAGCGACAACGGCCTCCGGCCCACCCAGCACCTCACCCCTTCCTTCCTTCTTCCCCTAGCGCCGAGCCGGCCCAGCCTCGCATGCCCGCCGCTCCACGCGCTGGCCAGCCTGCCCCAGCCCCGTCACATCGCCTACAGCCTGACACCACGGTACCACCCCCTGCTCCAACCGTGCCTGCTCGTGACACCCTGTGCCCGCATGGCCGTCCCACAGCCCTGCCACCCCCGCGTTGAGCCACGCCTTTGCACGCCCGAGGCGCTGACCCCGTTGCCTCGGCAGAGCGACTGCCATCGCCTCCCATGAATCCCGCTGCCATGAATCTCGCCATCGCGTCGCTCTGCCATGCCCTACTCCTGTGTCGACGGCCACAACAGCAAAACAGCGCTCCCCTTCATGGCTACAAATGTTCACGACTCACTTCTAGCCTCCTACGTTCCTCCCCTTCCTCCCCCATCTCGTTCTCCTGCTATGCCCGCACCGGCCATGTCTAGCCATACTCCTATGTAAAGTGAAATGTTCTTGTGAATATTCCCTCGACGTCGATCCTTCCTTTATATCCTTTTCCTAGTGGAGTTACTCCGTCACTTTGCTTCCACCCAAAAATTCGTTCGACTCCATCTCTATCCTGCAACTCACCACACACCCTTAATCATAAGCAAATCACAAATAAACTCAATTAAACTTGTTTGGACTTTTACTGGATTTGTTGAATTTGTTAGTCGTTAGTCATGCAATTTGTCATTAGAGCCACAAAGAGACGACAAGTTCAAGCAGGATCAAGACATGGAAAGAGACGAAGATCAATAATCCAAATAATCGACTGAGAAGGCTTTGAATGAAATCGAGGCCATGGTAAATCGAGCAAGGCAAGTCATCACTTTTATCATATTGTTCCTACATTTTATGCAAAATTATGTTCCTTTAAATTATCAAATTTCATGCTTACTTTATTATGCAAATATATGTCAAAGCTTAAGGTAGTTACATGCATATTTGATGTTTTAAATACTACTATGCCTTTCCTTGACACTTGAATCACCTAACCATTGTAACCCTAGATGTTAATGATAACTATACTAGCTATAAGTCATATTAATACCATGCTAGTCTTGTCAAGTCCAGGGCACTAGTGGCCCTAACCATCAATCTTTAAATATGAAAATTGGTTTTGGGATAGTCACGGGATGTAAGTGACTGTTAATTTATGATAACTTAATTTATGCTTCTCAAAGCCCTAAAAATCTGCTATACCTGTCTGGGCGGATGGTAAGAGTGGTGGGTGTGGATGTAACACAAGGTTTGTGGTTTGTGGAATGGACCGCCCGGACAAATTAAGGACTTAATCCTATGATGACCCCTCCGTGTACAACAGTGCAACCACAAGCTAGCAAAGTGTAGTCTTGGTTGTATAATTTACTAAACCCTCTAGTCATCTCACGGAAGACTGGTGTAGGCGGATAACAGAAATTTAGTTTTAATGGGGCACCGATTAAAGGTGACGTTGCCAGGACTAGCGGTCGAGGAAAGTGGAGTCCGTCGGCGCTACTCTGTGGTGGACATCCTGCACAACCTATGGAAGTAACCCCATATGGGTGACACGCTACAGGGCGAGGTATTGTAAAGGCCTCGTGACAATTTCTCGATCTACATGTCCAAGGAAACATGTGGGTCCATCGAGCTAATTGTCTCTTGTGGGTAAAGATATACAGTCTCTGCAGAGTATATAAACTATTCGAATAGTTGTGCCCACGGTCAAGGGCGGACATGGAAATCTTCCTCGAGTTAGTTCTATTTCAAAACTTTTGAGGGCAGCAAGAAAACTGTCAGGTAGATGTAAACCTGACTTTGGCAATTTTCCTGGAGGGATGTACTCCAGTGTTGACAATAAGGTGGAAGTAACCTAATGATCAAAAGCTAGTATAGGTGGATGGAACCTACACCGCTATAAATACTGCTCAATTTCAAACTCTTTAAAGCAAGTATGTAAAACACCAAGTCATAGGAATTTTAATTATGATTATTGCAAATATCGCTCTGAGCAAATAAAAGAACATCAAGCCTCACTTGACAGCCTTGCATCTATTATTACTTGCATTCTGTGCGATGGCTTGCTGAATACTGTTGTACTCACTGTTGCTTAATTACCATCATTCAATCAATAAGAAAAAGAAGATCAAGCCCTACGATGCCTTAAGGGGATCGAAAGAGCTGGAAGATGAAGAGGCCAAGAACTAGGTCGCGAACCCCAATTGGCTGCCTGTGGGCAAGTCTTGAGCGTCTCACTTGAGTGAAGTGTCCACTGCTACATTTTATTAATTTCGGCCTGATCGGCCCATGAGTAAGTTGTTACTATATTACCTACGCTTCCACATAATATGTTTTTAGTATACAACAATTTATCTGTAAGCACTATCTACTGATTCAAGAAATAGTGCGGTGGAATCACAGAGGGTTCTGGGTTGTAAAACTTGGGGTCCGACACAAATAATCTACTACACGTAAGTAAAAGAGGAAGGAATTAAAGTGTAGTATGGAGCAGTGTACCGACCACGCTGGCACCAGTCGATAGCATCAGGGAGTTCCTTGCCGGAGTATGGTAGGGAGCCGCTGCAGTGGCGTTGCTGTGGGAAATTTTTGTACGGATAACCTTTTTTTTATTCGGAAATACAGAAATATACCCGTGGTTTCATTTTTTACAAAAATAGCCTCGAGTCGCCCAATGGGGCAGCGACTCGAGAATTTCGCCCACCCGAAGAGCGACATTTAAGGAATCTGCGAACCGTTGGGCGAATCAGCGCTGTCGCCTGTACGTTGGGTGACTTAATATAAGTCGCTGTACGGTTGGGCGACTGCAATGCAGTCGCCCAACGCTAGGGCGACACAGGGGGAGTTAAGGCGGCCTGCCAGCCGGCTCCCACTACCAACCACCTTTTTCACTTATTGAGCAAACACATTCAGCGCACAGAGAAGAGGAAGAAGGAAAAGAAACAAGGGGGAGAAGAGAGAAAGGAGGGGAAGAAGAGGAGAAGGAGAGGGAGGAGGGGAAGAAGAGGAGAAGGAGGGGAAGAAGAGGAGAAGGAGGGGAAGAAGAGGAGAAGGAGAGGAAGGAGGGGAAGAAGAGGAGAAGGAGAGGAGGAGGTGAGGGAGGAAGGAGGAGTAGAAGCTATTCCATCAATTTGGATCCAGGTATTTTTTTTGGATTATGTTGTATTTGCATCATTATTTATATGAAATGTTGGTGTTAATAAAAATTATAGATGTAGAATAACTAGTACCGTGTTAGTATGGAAATATTATTGTAGAAAATATTTGGTATGCAATTTGTAGTATGGTATAGGAAGTTTAGTATTGTGCGATATTATTTGACATGTCGCAAAATTGAAATATATATGCAGGCCGACATCATCAATGTCCACTACATTGAGAGTGTATTACGGAGCTGGAACCATTCGTGAAGGTCCGAATGGTGTGGATTTGAGCGATTTTCCGCAAGTCACTCTCGTACTTCCGGATGACGAGAATGCTCGAATGGGAGATGTGCAGCTTTGGCTGACCCGGAGTTTTTCGTTGAACCCCGAGGTGTTCAGCGTCGTCGTGCAAGGGCTTTGGAGCCGGTCTCCCACGGACATCAGATGGGAGTTGAAGACATTGGTGCGCTCTGCCACATGGAAGGGCTTTGTGCTAGGGTGCCGACGTCGTGGATACGAGTGTGTGCTGCTTGTGCAACCGTGCTCAGTACAAGCAGCTGAGGAAGCTCGTGCAACAGCCGTTGTTGTGGGAGGTGCTAGCAGCTCGGGCGGGCCGCATGTTGGCGGACATGATGAAGTTGCTCGTCATGAAGCCGATGCGGTACATGAAGGAGAGTTACAGCCGTCAAGCCATAGAGAGCCAACTGGGCAAGCCGATGAAGGAGAGTATAATGAGTACATTGTGCAGCAGATGGGCTCTGATGACGAGAGGGCATGGGTGAAGAGGAAGCTGTAGAGGACGACGACGAGGACAGTTCCGATGAGGATGAAGTTCCTATCCCCCAGGAATGGAACCGGTTTAATGCGGA
Source organism: Dendrocalamus latiflorus (assembly GCA_017311315.1). Taxonomy (NCBI): domain Eukaryota; kingdom Viridiplantae; phylum Streptophyta; class Magnoliopsida; order Poales; family Poaceae; genus Dendrocalamus; species Dendrocalamus latiflorus. The sequence goes on from CM029655.1 coordinate 24,538,834, forward strand.
GGGTCTTTCCGCACACGATGAGCATGAATCACAATGGGAGTACCATGAGACAGAGGTTCGGTTGCATGCTATGTTTGCTGACAAGGAAGCGCTGCAGGATGCCATCAAGCTTTGGGCCCTTTCAATGCAGCGGACATTTCGCGTCGTCAAATCAAGCCAGGAGCAGTACACTGTGACGTGCGAGCAGACTGGTTGCCCTTGGCGGGTGCACGCCCGTAAACCTAAGTATGAGACTCATTGGATTGTGTCCAAGGTTGAGCCGCACTCCTGCATTCTAAACACTGTCTTGTCCAGACATCGTAACCTGACGTCCGGATTTATTGCCAATGTCATGTATGGGGAGATAGTGCAGAAGAAGGACATGGCAGCCACGCATATTGTGGTAGCTATTAAGAATAAATTCAAGTATAAGATTAGCTACGCGAAGGCGTGGCGGGCCAAGCAGAAGGCGTTGGAAAAATGTTTTGGCACTTTCGAGGCGGCGTACAACAACCTTCCTCGTATGCTCAATGTCCTGCAGGAAAGGAACCCGGGCACGTACATCGCCCTCCACGAGAAGCCGTCCATTAGTCCGCCAGGGTATGCGGTGTTGCAGAGAGCAATGTTTGCATTTGGTGCTAGCATCGAAGCATTCAGGCACATGCTGCCAGTGATCTCAATTGACGGGACCTTCTTGACAGGCAAATACAAGGGGCAGATCCTGACGGCCATAGGTGTTGACGGTAACAATCAAATATTACCGCTGGCCATTGCATTTGTGGAGAGTGAGAATTACGAGAGCTGGCTGTGGTTTCTCAGACATGTGAGGGCTGGGGTTGTAGCCACTCGGCCTGGTGTGTGCGTAATCCATGATCGCCACGCCGGTATTATCAAGGCAATAAGAAAACTTCAAGAAGACCCCGAGGAGCCCTTTCCTTGGCCGGACATGAGGAACCGGTGGTGCAGTCGTCACCTAGCGGCAAACTTTTTCAAGCAATTCTTGAAACAATCTTTGATGAAGCTATTCAAGAGGCTGGCTAGGCAGAACCAACAGAGGAAATTTGATGCTTTGTGGAGGTTATTGGATGAGCACACTAGGAAGAACGTCGAAGAGAGGAGCAAGGAGCCGGTCACTCCTGGGGCGGCACAACCACAATGCTTGCCGCCAATCGATGCGCCTAACCCAAGTGGTCCAAGAAGAAGGAGCTCACGAAACATCAGGTGCTTCGCGCAGTGGATCGAGGGGGAACCGTTGGAGAAGTGGTCGCTGTTGCACGACACGGATGGCGCAAGGTATGGAATAATGACAACTAACCTTGCCGAGGTGTACAATTGGGTTCTAAGGGGTCTCCGTTCTCAGCCCCTTGTCGCCATCGTGGAAGGTGTTCTTCACAGCACAATCCGGTACTTCAGGGAGAGGCACGCGAGTGCCGCACTTCATGCGGCCAATCCCGGAGCTCTGTATTCGGCAAAAATTACTGCTTACATGGAGATGAAGGCACAAAAGGGTCAGTTGCACACAGTGCAGGTCATGGGCAACAGGGAGCATCGTTTTGAGATGATACTCCGTGATAGAGCTGGATTTGGGACGGCTCGTTCACTTGTTACGCACGAGGTATGTCTTGCAGATCATGGAAATGAACCTAGCTGCACGTGCAACAAGCTTAAGTTGTTACACAAACCATGCTCTCATGTCCTCGCTGCATGCGGGACCGTGGGTATGGATCCTTCAAACTTCATGTCCGAGTTCTTCTTTAAGGGGAGGGTACTGCAGGCTTGGTGTGGGGAGCTCCGAGGGTTCAGGGTGGTGGGAAACTTCGCCACTTTGGACATTGCATCGAGGACCTGGGTTCCGGATGTTAACATGTTGAAGGGTGGGAAGGGTCGGCGACAGAGCCGACGTATTAGGAATGACATGGATGAATCACAAGCTGGAACACCGGGTGCACGTTGTGGTCGATGCGGTCAGGAGGGGCACACAGCTAGACGATGCATGTCCTGATCAGTAGTTACATGACTTTTCTGTTTAATGTGTAATGTAATTGGTTATGTAATGTACTTGGTTATGTACTTATTTAGTACATGTATTTGCTGTTTGTTAAAATGAGATACTTTTGTGGCTCGTGCATAAGACAAAGAATTCATGACATGCTTAACAGCATTGCGCATTATTTCGATCGACCCGCGTACATACTACGGTACAACCATACACATGGTTGCTTATATGCCAAATGAGCCTCGTGGCACCCACATGGAGAACTGCTGAAGTGGACGCCTCGGACGGGGCTGGCCATCGTGGTAGTGGCACGCACATATGCAACTTGGGTTTGCACAGCAACATGTCGGATCGTAAGAGCTTCCTATGTTGACAACCTCCTCGTTTCCCCTCTCGCGTTGCATCTGTTGGCGGAGCTCATTGTTCTCCTCATTGAGAGTCTCCATTCGGTACTCCAAGTCCATTATTCGGTCCCATAAAGTACCCACATAACGGTCAATATACCGTTCATGAGGAGGGTCGATCCAGCGGGAGAAGTCGCATTTCGCCATCTGTGAAAAAGGACAGTAAACATGGAGGGTCCATAAGCAATAAAAAAATGTACTATTAGTAATTTGTACCCCGGAGCGTGGGCATCGGAAGAAACGGCGCCCGCCATCGTTCGGCCCTTCCAGGACCTGCACGACCACGTACTCATTGTGTCTGCATTTCGGCCACGCTGGTTGCGCACGCCGGCTTGGTACCAAGCGGTACTGTGGACCGAACATCTCCCTCCTTTCCAAGGGAAGGTCTTCCTTCGGTGACCCATATCCGACTGGCCCCTCATCTTCCGCCATGGTATGTTCCACCACGAAATAGAAGGTATTCTTTGTTCGATTTACAAGGTTTTCTGGCTACAACTTCATGGGACCTCAACCGTGCTATTTATATCGAATGGCGGGACAATAGAGGGCTGCTTTGCCCAGAGACATGACAAAAGCGCTCAGCTTTACTCGGTGAGATGACAACACATGCCAGCTTTACGCAGTGATATGACAAAACGGGGCAGCTTTGCTCAGTCAGATTACAACACATGCCAGCTAAACTGGCTACATAAAGGCTACGATCTGAAAAGCCTTCATAGGAACATTTATTGCTACTCTGAAAAGCCTATCGCTACAGAAAGCAACAAAATAGGGGCGTAGGCTGTAGCCTTTACAGTGAGTGTTCATGTCATAGGTATGCATCCTTTCCAGTGAGTTTTCATGTCACCTTTGCTTGTTGTTTCAGAAATACAGGATACAGGCTCTGAAAAGCCTACATAGGGACATTTATTGCTAAACTGGAATCCTGAAAAAGCGAAAAGATTCATACAACCTCCTCTCCATGGACTATGCCCACTGCACCAGATAACCTGCCTACATAAAGCCCTCGTATGTCTTCCATACCACATCTCCTCCTCAAGCCTTCACAATACTACTACACAACAATGTCTTCCTGGAGGTCCGACCCATTTGGAGTGCCGGAATGGCATGAGCACCCGAAGTGCCATTGCGGCTTTCGGACGATGTTGGGAGTCTGGACGGATCGAGTACAACGAGCCAAATACGGCCGTAGGTTCTTCAAGTGTCCAGACCTGGATGACGACTTCGTGGTAACGACAACAACTAAATCATTTGTTTCTCGTTATCATTTTTCAACTTGATCCACGACATCTACCACGCCACACATAGGCTTGCAGGTTCATCGAATGGGTGGATCGGGTGCCGCCGGCATGGCCACAGAACTGGGCAGTGGAGGTGGAAAACAAAGCACAATACTTTGCCAAGATGACTCAGGCTCGCGAGGTGGAACGACAGATGCGGCATGAGCAAGAGTGCCGCGTGAGGGTGGACCAAATCCGTCTGAAGGGCAAGGAGGATGACCTGCAAAGGAGGCGGGAGCAGCTAAGTCTGCGTGAAGCAGCCATCAAGCGTCAGGAGGAAGAGCTTCAAGCTCGTGAGGCAGCTCTCAAGACCAAGAGTGACCGGAACAAGGATGCAGCGGAGCCATCTTCAAGGCGCGATAACAAGGGGAAACAACCACGCTACACCCAGTAGACCAAATGTAATAGACCTAGCAAGTTTTATTCCCTAAGGCAGTACTGTCGGAGTTGCTCTTAGTCGCATATCATGCTATATGTTGTGCATGTAATAACAATGTACGCGGCATTTTACTCCCAACTGTATTATGAAGTTTATTTCTATTGACATAAGCTTATTATCTAGCATGTTCGCACTCAATGATTCAGATAGCAAGTCATACCGGTTCTCTCCGTAAACTATTTCTCAGCAACATCAAAATATCACTTACCACTCTATGTATCTATCGTTCTACGGTCAATCATTCTTCAAAAAAATATTGGAATTTTTTTTGTGCATCTACAACATACAGTGCACATAAACTTTTATTAGAACTATACCAGATTTTTTCTCTGCTTCAAACTACAAAATTGCCAAAACTCTACAAATTTCAGGGGGGCTGAATGAAGTCGCCTACCTATTGGGCGACTGCATTACAAGTCGCCTACCTATTGGGCGACTGCATTACAAGTCGCCCAGCAATTGGGCGACTTCGTTAAATCGCCCAGTCAGAAAGCGACTCTGTGATGTCGCTTTTCCGTGAAGCGACATAGCTTCTTGTCACTCTTCGGGTGGGCGAAATTCTCGAGTCGCTGCCCCATTGGGCGACTCGAGGCTATTTTTGTAAAAAATGAAATCGTGGGTATATTTCTGTATTTCCGAATAAAAAAAAGGTTATCCGTACAAAAATTTCGTTGCTGTGGCGGCAGAAGCTGAGGAGGCCACAGAACTCATCGTTGGTGAGGTCGGCGAAGGCAGTGAGGCCAAGGCCACTAGACTCTTGCACCCCAGAGAGAGAGGAGAGTTGAGGGAGAGGAGATTGAGTGAGTAGTGAGACACTGAGACCTAGAGAGTTTCTACCAATCACCCTAGGCCACGGTCCGGTGCCTTTTTCGGCTTGGGAGGAGGAAATGAGATGTATTTGACCTAACTATTGATATATATATATATATAGTGAATTTTTACCAAAATTTTGAGTATTCAACTAAATAACTATGAATTATTGTAGGTCCGTCTCTGCTTCTAAGTGCATTATGTTTTAGAAGTGACACCTTATTGAATAAACCAATGTTACTAATATTAGGTGAATTTGCTTTGTGAAAAGCCATTCACCTACAAAGGCTTTGAAATAATTCAGATGGTTGAATGGCCGAACTGTTTGCCTTTTAATGTCCGCATTTTCCAAAAACACTTATGTTTTACCAACAAAAAAAACTATGAGTCATACAAATGAACTATGATATACATAAAACCAAAATAAGGCTGGAAGCTTGGAATTAAATAACTCGTCCGTCCTAGCATAGTTTTCACTTCTAGTAAGACGGAGTTAGAAAACTACCCTTCTCCAAAGACACAAAACTAACACATACATAAATGCCTCAAAATTTTAGTTTTTTACTGTATGCAAAGTTGGGGCTAGCTCATCTTCCTTTTTCCTTTTCTATATTTGAGGTGATCAAGCATAAAACATCAATGCTATTTATGGTCGAACCTTGGGTGGCAAATATATCCGTCTTCCTTCTCTCAAAACAAAAAAATCCATCTGTTAAGGAACCATCGCTGGTGACTAGTCCGATTGATTCCTCTGCTATGCAAAAATCGATAAATCATAGAAAATGTAAATAGTAGATTGAAACACAGAGATAGGGAGAACTCCTGGTTTTTCTTTATTGCTTTTTCTTTCTCTTTCCGTGTACATAGCCAATAGCACTCCTTATTTATAGCCAAGTGGTGAGGTGCCCACCATAGGCCAAGGCTTCAAGCCCCGGCTCAGGTTTCCTAACACTCCCCCTTGGGCACTCATCCGACATGTTCATGCCTCATCACAACTCCATAAAAAACCAGTGGGAAAATTTAGAGAAAGAGTGCATGACACATGTTATGCTGCGTTCCACAAATTACCTCACTAAAAACCTTGGCCGAGAAACTTCAAGAAAACTTGTCAAGGGAAAAATAGTACAATCCACACAATTTCATTTAATCTTCAGGATTTATTCTTTGGGTACTCAATCTTCATGATCAAGTTTTAATAACGAGATTGAGAAAAATTTCCCCCTGAATTCTGCACTTCTCTAAGTCTCACCATTCCAATTCGTCGTATGCATATTTCAAAACTAGATGCTGTGAGTGACTTAGTGAATAAATATGCAAGATTTTCACATGACTTAGTATGCAGTACCTTAATTTCATCCATCTTTTACAATTCACGGGCATAGAAGAACTTGGGGTTGATATACTTTGTGAGATAACTCTTCACGTAGTCCGTCTGCACTTGTGCAACACAAGCTGCATTGTCTTTATAGATAATTGTGGGAACTTATATGATATTCATCCCACATGATTGCTGGATATGGTGAATCATTCGCCAGAGCCAAGCACATTCTTGTGCGGCTTTGTATAGTGCTATGATTTCTGAGTGGTTTGTCGAAGCCGTTACAAGACTTTGCTTAGACGATTTCCATGAAACTGTAGTTCCACCACACAGAAATACTAGCATGTTTGTGACCTTGCGGTACGCGGGTCCGACAAGTATCCAGCATCTGCATAGCCAATCATATTCAAATCTTGATTCTTTCTGTAGAATAACCCAAGGTTCTTGCTTCCTTAGAGGTATCGGAAGATGTCCTATATTCCCTGCTAATGCCCTTTGGTAGGTTCTGCATTATGCCTTGCTAATTGGTTTACAGCAAATGTAATGCCTGGTCTAGTGCAGTTCGCTAACTACATAAGTGCTCTTACTGCACTTAAGTATGGGAATTCCAGTATCAGGACTTCCTCCCCATCTTTCCTAGGTCGGTACGGATCTTTTTCTTGCTGTAAAGATCTCCCGATCGTCGGTACTTTCGATGGGTATACCTTCTTAAAGCCGAACCTTTCTAACACCTTCTGGGTGTAGGCTGACTGATGTATTAATATTCCTTTAGGGACATGCTCGAGCTGCAGGCCTAAGCAATATTTGGTTTTACCCAAATCTTTCATTTCAAATTCTGACTCCAGGTAAGAATTGCTTCTTTTATGTCTTCCATGGTCCCGATGATATTCAGATCATCTACATATACTGATATTGTACAAAATCCATTCTAGGATCGTTGTATAGCCTTTCTTGCATAGAAAGTCACTTAAGCGATTATACCACATCCTGCATGATTGCTTAGTTTGTATAGTGATTTCCTGAGTTTTACACTGTACAAATTTCTATTTGCTCTATCTTGGTTTGGGATAGGGATACCTTCAGGTACCTTCCTTCATATAAATTTCTGAATGCAAGTTTCCATAAAGGTATGCAGTTAACACATCCATCAATTTCATTTCTAAGTTCAGATTTACTGCTATTGAGATTAAGTATCTAAAGGTGGTTCCACACATGACTGGGGAGTAGGTTTCTTCATAATCAACTCCTGGACATTGAGTGAAATCTTATGCAACAAGCATTGCTTTATATCTTACAACTTCATTTCTTTCATTTCTCTTTTGAACAAATACCTATTTATGCCTTACAAAGTGAACATGGGGAGGTGAGAAAACTTACGAACCCAAACATCTCTCTTTTGTTCAAAGATAATAATTCAGTTTCAATTGCCTTCTTCCAATCTTCCCAATATGATTTTTTCTTACATTCAGTGAGCAATGCAGGCTTTGGATCAAGATCGATGATTGTGGTAATTTTTTTTGCAAAGTAAGTATCAACATTGACTGTTGTCCTATTCATGGATTCTCCCGTGTGCATAAAGTTTATAGCTATTCGATCATGAGTTGCTACTTCTTGTGCTTCTACTTGCTCATCGCTTCTTCCAGTTGCGGTGGCAAGTCCCTTTAGTTTTTTAGTTCCGATATGTGCTTACACATCCATGCCGATTTCTCCCTCCATGGGAATGTTCAAATCCGGCATACCCTTTTCTGAAGGTGTCATACTGGTGTCAGGTCTCAACTAGCTCCCCTCCTAGTTCTGGGGAACTTCAGTGATCGGTTGTGTCAAGTCCTTCTTATCCCTTGTCACCAGGCATCCCTGGTTACTTATTGTTCGAGGCACCGGAGTTCTCATCCTTTTATGCTGAGGCCTCTGGACGGGATTAGGGATACTTTCAACTTTCTTTGGTATTTCAACCCTCTCTGGTGCATTGCGTGCAGGAATATGCGACTTGGTCACGCTCTTCAAATCACTAAAATGGTCAGGCAGTTGATTTGCTAATGCTTGCAAATCAATGATCTTCTGGACTTCTCTATTTGTTTCACTAGTGCGCGGGTCATGTGCATGGATTCCTGTGGCTTGCCACGTAATTTCCCGATATTTTTCATTAAGGGATTGATTTCCTCCCCCCTAATGTTGGGAAATTATCCTCATCAAATATGCAATCAGCGAAACAGGCAGTATGCAAATCTCCTGTCATGGGTTCTAAATTTCTGATTATGGATGTTGTCTCATAACTAACGTATATCCTAGTCTTTCGGAGAGGACCCATTGCAGTACACTGTGGAGGGGGTATAGGTATATAAACCTTGCATCCAACCTCCGGATATGAGAAATTTTTGGTGCTGACCGTTGATCTAGTTGCATAGGTGAATGGATGTTGTAGGCCGATAGTCCAAAGTTGATGAGAGTTGTTGCATGCATGATTGTGTGTCCCCGACATGTAGTTGGTAAATTACAATTCTGCAAAAGTGGTGGAGAAATAAATTTAATTCTCTTGATTAATGCCTCTGCTATACCATTCTGGGTGTGGACATGCGGTACAGAATGCTCAACTATAATTTCCATTACCAAGCAATAATCATCAAATGCCTTTGAAGTAAATTCTCCAGCGTTGTCCATTCTGATAGATTTTATGTGATGATCAGGGAAAATATTTTTAACGCGAATTATCTATGAGATTAGCTTTGCAAAAGCATGGTTTCTCGTAGACAATAAACATACGTACGACCATTTCGAGAAGGCATCAATGAGCACCATGAAATAGTTAAATGGCATGATAGTGGCTGTATGGGACCGTAAATGTCTCCTTAGATGCGTTCTAGAAATACAGGGACTTCATCTTTCAATTTCAGAGTAAAGATCTAGTAATTAATTTCCCGGTGGCACATGTAAGGCACACAAAATCTTCATGATTCAGAAAATTTTTTACATTAATATTATGCCCCTGTGAATTGTTAATTATATTTCTCATCATCCTAAGACCTGAGTGGCCTAATCTGTCATGCCAGCGACACAAAAGTTCAGAGCTTCTAAATATTATTTTCAGGGCAGTATAGGCTGCAGGTGCCTTGATGTTGGTGTAGTATAGCCCAGTTTCTAATGAGGGAAGTTTTTCTAATACCCTTTTTCTATTTTCTTTGCGCTACATAATGAGCAGGTATTCCTTACCATACTCTTCTTCAGTCTCAACATGGAAATCATTGGCGTGAATATCCTTGAAACTTAAGAGAGTTCTAGTCAATTCTGGATACAATAAGGCTTCTCTAATGAGCAGGTATTCCTTACCCTACCCTTCAAAGTGGTGGCAGCGGAGCTGGCGCCTAGTCAAAGTAGGCGCGCGAGCGCTCCGTCCCCTACCCTTCGAAGTGGTGGCAGCGGGGCTGGCGCCTAGTCGAAGTAGACGCACGAGCGCTCCGTCCCCTACCCTTCGAAGTGGTGGCAGCGGAGCTGGCGCCTAGCCGAAGTAGATGCGCGAGCGCTCCGTCCCCTACCCTTTGAAGTGGTGGCAGCGGAGCTGGCGCCTAGTCAAAGTAGACGCGCGAGCGCTCTTTCCCAAGAGTGTCAGAACAGCCTCTGGTGTTTCTCGCTCGCGGGTGCGCTCGTGCTGGAGCTAGCCTCGGATACGTTGCCTTGGTACTTCGCGGGCTATGCGTGGGGGTAGGCCCCCGTGGTGCACTTTGCACTCCGTAGAATTAAGCGGGGTAAGAGCTGTCCCCTAAGTATGTGGGGCAAACATCCACGTCTTGTTTATACTGCACGGAGTACGCCCTGGGACAGCGCCCATGCATGCGCGGGGTCACGTCCTGTTTATACTCTGCAGAGTGCGCGGGGATAGCATCCGCGTCTTTTTTATACTCCGGAGAGTGCGTGAGATCAACATCCACGTCTTATTTATACTCCGAGGAGTACGCACTGGAGCAACGCCCATGCGTGTGCGGGGTTCGCGTCTTGTTTGTACTCCGTAGAGTGCACAGGAATAGCATCCGCGTCTTTTTTATACTCCGGAGAGTGCGTGAGATCGACATCCACGTCTTATTTATACTCTGAAGAGTACGCACTAGGGCACGCCCATGCGTGCGCGGGGTTCGCGTCTGGTTTATACTCCGTAGAGTGCGCAGGGATAACATCCGCGTCTTTTTTATACTCCGGATAGTGCGTGCGGAGGCGGACCTCGACGCTACGTCTTATTTAGAGTCCGTGGACTGCGCGCGGGGGCAAGCCTCCGCGCGTTGCGGGCGGTGAGGTGCGTGCGGAGGCGGACCTCAACGCTACATCTTATTTATACTCCGTAGAGTGCGCAGGGATGGCATCCTCGTCTTTTTTATACTCTGGAGAGTGCGTGCGAAGGCGTCCCTCCGCTCGTCTAGGTTTATACTCATACCCGTGTCTTTGACAGAGAGTGCGCGCACGAACGCGTGTCTCTGTTTATACTCATACCCGTATCTTTGACAGAGAGTGCGCGCGCGAACGCGTGTCTTTGTTTATACTCATACCCGTATCTTTGACGGAGAGTACGTGCACGAACGCGTGTCTTTGTTGCGAAGCACAGAAACTTGTGCAAACGGTGAATTTTATTAAATTCCCGTTTGCGTGGGTGAGCAATTACAAAAAGGAGGGGGGACACCGACCACAAACCGCTATGAGGACGGGGCGACCGCTGATGATCCGCTGTTGCCGGGGCAACCTTGTGCGCGAGGAACGCGAGACACTCTCGGGGGGCACCCGAGGGCTCCGCATCTGCGCTCCCGGCTCAGGTGTCTTGGCGATCCGCGTGGCATGGACCTCTGGCGCCAAGTTCTATGCGCCGAGCCATGTCCTGGTCGCCATGAACGATGATGATGGCCCGCGGCCCGGGAAGCTTCATGCACAGGAAGCCGTCATGCGGGACTGCCCCGAGAGTATTTAGGAGCGGCCGCCCTATTATGGCGTTGTAGGGGTATGCAATGTCGACCACATCGAAGATGGCGTCCTCGCTCCTGACGTTGTCGTTTAGGCCGAAGGAGACTTGGAAGCATATCTGGCCCAAGGCGCGCAAAGGCTGCCCTCCAAATCCTTGCAGCGGGATGCCTGAAGGGCCCAATCGACTCCGAGGGATCCCCATTTGGTCGAAGGCCGCGGCGAACAGGATGTTCGCTGAGCTTCCTCCATCGACTAGGACGCGCCTGACTTCGCATCCGGCAACGAGGACCCAGACGACCAAAGGGTCTTGGTGGGGGAACTCCACGCCCTCGGCATCAGCGGGCGTGAATGTGACTTCGTGTTGTGCCCATTCTGGCGGCGTCTGCACCGGGTATGCCGCGACGTGGTGCAGCCTCCGCGCGTAAGCCTTCTGTTGCCGCGCCGAGGCGAACTCCAGCGAGGAGCCTCCGGAAATAATGTTGATGATCCTGCGCTGGGCTCCTTCCAGGGCTTGTAACTGTAGGAGGCCTTCCCGAGGTTGTTGCACATGTGCCTGAATTCGCAGGAGGACTTCCTGGGGCTGTATTTCTTGGTCTTGGGGGTGTTGGACGTTGGCCACAACGGGCGCGCGTGCATCCGGGTTTTTGTCCCTGGCGACGCTCTGCCGTAGCGCTGCGATAGTGGTGCAAGCACGCGTGTCATGGTTGCCCCGGCCATGGATTTTGCACCACTGCCCGTGGTGCTGGTCGCCGTACTCTTTGCGGGTTCGGTCGTCTCGACCTCGGCCACGGCCCCATCCTCGGCCTCGGCGCCCTCTGCCTCCGCGACCTGCGGAGGCGTTGTCTTCGGAGCCGCCCTCGATGTCAAAAATGTAACGAGGTTTCCTGGACTTGCGTTGGTCGCGCTTGGGCCTATCGCCTGGCTGGTCATTGTGTTGGGGGTCCTTGCGTTCGGAGGCGCCCTTCGGCTGCTCTTGCTTGCGCTTACCTCTCGAAGAGCCCCGCTTCGGCGAGCCTTCGCTATTTGCCGAACCTTCCGCCTTGTTGGTGTCAGAGTCATCACCGTGTCGCCTCCGCACGTCCTCCTCCGCTCTGGCGTACTCTTCCATCTTGTCGAAGAGCTTCTCGACCGTCTTAATGGGCTTGCGCACGTTGTACTCGGCCATTGGTCCCGGGCGGAGGCCTTGTATTGCTGCGTTGATAACGGTTGTTTCGTTGACGTCCTTGACCTGGCAGCGCACTTTCGCGAAGCGCTTGAAGTAGTCCCGGAGCCTTTCCTTGGGTTTCTGCTTGACTGCAAAGAGCTGGTCCGCATCGACACGCTCGATGTAGTTTCCTTGAAAGTTGTTGTAGAGTCAGTCGCGGATCTGTTCCCACGCGTAGATGGACTGTGGTTCAATGGTGAAGAACCAGGGCAGTGCCACCCCTTGTAACGCGAGAGGGAGTCCTTTTGCCTTCGTGGTGTCGTCTCCGCCAGCGGCTTCGATAGCGGTCTCATACACGCGCACGAACTCTCGCGGGTCGGAGTCGCCTTTGTAGGCCTCGATGACGCTCGGGAACTTGAAATCTTCAGGCCATGCCGCCTGCTGTAGGCCCGCAGAGAGCGGGGACTCCGGGTCTACGCGCCGTAGTGGGACGCGGCTAGACGTAGGGGCGTCGCGGCTATCCGCCCTCTCTGGAGCGGGTTCGGATGCCACCGCCGGAGGGGCGTGTTGGCTCCGAGCCTCTTGCATGTCCCGGACAGCTCCGCGGAGGTCTGTTAGCTCCCGCTGGAACGCGCTGAGGGCCGCCAGTAGGGCAGTCTCCACCGCGGGCGCGGCCGGGGCCGTTGGTGCGCTTGGCGGTGCTACCGGCATGGTGGTGACCACGGCCTGCGCGCCCAGGCTGCGCGCCGTGTTGTCCTGGAGGGCCCTGGAGCCGGTGACGAGGTTCGCGTCGCTGCTGGGGTAATTCACCGCTCCTACGCCGGGTGGAAAAACAGATGCGCCTGCGTTGCCATCGCCGGGGTTGGCCGTCGGGGCGGTGCTGGTGGGGTCGGGCGTTGTGTCGCTGGCGGGGTTGGTCGTCGCGCTGGTGGCGAAGTTGGTCGTCGCGTCGGTGGCGGGGTTGGTCGTCGCGCCGATGGCGGGGTCCACGGTCGCACCTGCACCACCGCTCGTACCTGCGGAGGCTAAAGCCGAAGCCCTAGTGCTGACGCGAGAATTCGCCGCTTCCGCCTTCTTCTTCTTCGCCGCCGACGGTGAAGCTTTCTTCGGTGCCATCCTCCTTCAGACTTGGAGGCTTGTTCCTGTCCTCCCCACGGACGGCGCCAACTGTTGTGGTTACAGACCAAATAGAGAGAGAGTGCGGTAGTGGAGAGTTGAGTAAATGTATGGCTTCCTTCCTTCCCCATGGCCTATGTCCTACATATATACATCCACCTGGGGAGTGCTTTTACACTTATACCCTTACACATGAATACCTCCCTCAGGGGTACTTACATCACTATACATGTCCCATTCTGGGCCTTACACTCCCTCAACAGGCCTACTGGGCTTAGGTGGGGGCCACCCCTACAACAGAAATAATTATGTTTCTTTGTGCGACGTCATATACACCTCATAGCCTCAGTGCTTGCATGTGGAAACCATCGCAAGCCAGCAAAAACAGGGGTCCTTTATTTATCCATATACAGTACTGTTCTCCTGTACCGGCAAAAAGTGGCAACCGAAAGAAGACTACTCTTTTTTTTAGAGAACGTGGTCGTGTAGGAGCATTGCATGGCATTTTCTTTTAGACCTGAAAACAAATGCTGCAATTTTAGTGCCAATTTCCGACCCTCCTGCACTTCCTCTACCAAGATGCATGCACGAGGGGCAATGTGTTCTGAAGGGCACCTCAGGTTGTAAAACAAGATAAGGTTTTGCACCATGGAGCTGAAGGTAAACCTGCTTGCGTCACTACCAGGTTCCTGTGTCGGAGCTAAACTGATTAATACGACAATAACTAAACGATGCATGCTCTCCGTGTACCATTGTAAATTAGCACATTGTGCGTGAACTAACAAAAATTCATTCTAGTGCAATATTGTAGGGGATCTCTAGATTGAAGAAAAAAAAGAGGATGATCATAAAAAGAATATATATGTAGGTGGTCGTCTGGACGACTAGGAGACGATGTTGGTGGTCGTACTCACATGGCAAGCATATTGGTCGTTCACATGGCGAGCATGATCCCGGGCATGCTGGTTGGTCTAGGTCCAAGGCGTCCGGGACAAAGATGACCAAATGGACCGCTCGACATGGCACGACCTGGGCCCGATAAGGCACGACCCTAATAGGCATGAGTCCATTTGGCCTGTCACCTGGAACAGGCCGTGTTATGTTTGCCAGCCCATGGGCTGAGCCTCCGACCCAGCATGATTAGCCCTTTGGGCTAGGCCGGCACAGCACGCCCATGTAGCTCGTCTGGCCCAAAAAGAGAAAAAAAATTGATTTATTAAAAAAAATGTGTAGAATTCAAAAAAGGCAAAATATATTGTATAAAGTATAAAAAATACACATTAAATTGTAGAAATTTTAGAATACGCACAATAAATTATAGAAAATATAGAAAGGACACATTAATTTATACAAAATATAGAAAAGACACAGTAGATTATAGAAATGTAATAATGAGCTTTTATTTATGTTAAAATGGCTGCCTCGTTAAAAACTTGGCCAAGTAAAAACTCAACTCAAGAAAATCTTGGCAAAGAAAAAAGAGTACAGCTTGTAGCTCAGCATTAAAGAGTACAGCTTGTAGCTCAGCATTACAAGTGGAAAAGCATAAAAATATAATATGTACATGGATGCTCTAAGAATCGGCGATGACGTCTTGACTGCCTTCACCGCCATCCAGATACAGATTGTTGAACGTGTTTTCCATCACCGTATGCACCACACTGTGTTGGTCATGTGCCTCAGATTGTTTCCAGTTTTTCATTGTGAGAAGTACTTCCAGCAACTCAATCGTGAGTCTTGTTCTTCTCTCCTCTAATATTCTTCTGAAAAGACTAAAAGTAGACTAAGAAGAAATTGTCGAGATAGGAACAATTAACACATCTGTGCTGATATGGATAGCACCAAATATGTTAGCTTTTGCTCGCTTCACCAGTCCAAAAGGTTAAAGTTCTCTGTACCAAATAGCACGGGATCGCTATCCAGGAAAACTAATAGTTCCCCGCATGCCCTAACATGGATTTCCCAACCTCCGCTACTTGAAGATGTAGAGGATCTTCCGGAGGATCTCCTAGACGAAAAGATGGTGCCCCACATGTTTGTCTTCTTATCTGTAGTGGGTGCTGCTGGAGGTCGTTTCTGGTAAACTTCAGACAGTTGTGAATGAACAGCTATAAAATAGTTAGAATAATCTACCCCTATAAAATCACCTATAATGTTGAGATCATTAGTGAAACCTTCAATTTTAGCTCTTGGATCTAAAATAAATGCAAATACGTATAAATATGAAATTCTTTCTAATATTTTAAATATTTGTTTCATAGAATACACAGTCTCTTGTAATAGTGCATCATTTTAAATTTTTTTCAAGTGGACAGCAATAGAAAGAATATGATGAACAAGTAACGGAGATGTTGGATAATACACTCCAAATAAAGCAAAAGCAGATTCACAAAAAAGTTCAAGAAATGGTAATAACTTCTCAGCAACATACCAGTGGTCCTCAGTCAGCAATGTATTGCTGGTATGGTCGTGATAGTGCGTGTAGATGAAAACAGAAAAAATGGATTTGTATGAGAAAAGATTTTGTAGTATGAGATAAGTTAAGTTCCACCTCACTGGTATGTCCACAACGAACTTTCATGGACGTACACCCATTGCAATACAGTAGTTCTTATATGTTGCAATAAGTTGGTTAGAATTATTTACAAAAGAAACTACATCTCGAAAAGTTTGAAGATATAGATCTAACCTTTTCAAACCAATTTTAACTGTAACATTAAAAATATGGCAGGCGTATCGCTAACGTAGGAAGAAGAAGTTGTCATATGTACCAAATAAGGTCCAGAGTAATTGTAAAAATTTTATTTATAAGACCAAATCTTCTACAACTTTGATAATACATTCTGCTATATTCTCCCCCGTATGTGCTATGTCTATCAATTTAAAACCTATTATTCTTTTTTCTAATACCCAGTTATCATTTATATAATGAGCAACTATACTAAGATAATCCTCCCTAGCACGACCACTCCATATATTCGAGGTTAAAGCTACCGAAAATATACATATTCCAAATAGTTGTTTAATTTTCTCACGATCATTATTGTAGTATTTAACTAAATCTCTTGAAGGACTGAAATGGCAACAGAGGGGGGTGAATGGTGCCTTTAAAACTCCCCGAGTATTCACACACCTCTTCTACTCCAATAGCTAATGAGCTATGAAGATGGAATGAGATTGCTCATTGGATACTGAGACTGGAAAGACAAATTTGCCGACAAAAGGTCAAACCAACAACAGCATACTTTGCCCAACAACAGAGAAGAGTGAAAGCACAGCAAGGGTCAGAAACAGTGAAGCTTCCAAATCTTGGGACAAGAGACCAAGCAACTTCACCAAGAGAAACACAATGACCTCAAAACCAGAAATCACAGAGCTAAAGTTGACTCACTGCTGAGGTCGTAGAGAACTAGATGGTCGAACTCAAAACAGAGTACTGCTGAGCCGCACGACCGCCGAGACAAGACTTCAAAAAACTTTCGGCACAGAGAACCAAAGACAACGAAACTTGAAACCTAGCAACAACACAACCTCTGGAAGAGAATTTACCAAGAAAACCAAAACTCACTGTCGAAACCCGAACGGGAACACTGGTCGAACGTGGAACATAGGATGGCCGAATCACACGACCACTTGCCAGAGGGACTGGTCGAAAACTCCTTGCTCTCGGGAGAAAACTAACCAAGTGGCCTTGAGTATGTCTCCCAGTTCAGAGCAAGAGAATTTGAAGCTACTCAAGCAAAGGAGGGTGCTCAAAAGATAAAAGAGAGATCAACCAGAGAACCCAAGAATGTAAGATAAAGAACAAGAGATAACAGACACAGAAATCAAAACATCTTAAGTGAAATGAAGCTCAGACAGATACGGAGAGATGAATGATTACATAAGGAGGTTTCACAGCCACTCCATACACGCTCTCGTTCACAGAGCAACGCACACAAAACAGAGAGAACAACCCGAGTGACTTGCCAAAAACCTCAAACCTGCTCTCGAGTTCTCCTTCTCTATTTATAGTCACCAGATACCAGGGGGAGAACCCGTTAACCCTAACTAACACCGGGTTTTACCACTCACTTTACCCGGTAACTCAAGTGCTTTGCCTGCTAACTCCAACAGACCCGCACTTTGCCCATTAGCGCCAACCACTCCTGTGCTTTCCCAGAGACACAGCTTCCGTTTGTAGCTTTCCGCATTTCTCCAAAATGCCACTCCGCTGCCTTCCCAGAAGCTTCCTCCTGCTTTGCCTTGCTGTCCAAGTCTTGCAACCACCTGCAGACCTCGTTGTCGTTGGCATCTCCCGGCCAACGTGGTCATAGCTGCGTTCGACCACAGCCAGCGAGGTCGTAAACGGTGAACTGGGCTTCTGACCATGGCCAATCGTGGTCGTAGCAGCGTTCGACCATGACCAACATGGTCGTAGCTGACTTCGACCATGCCCAACGTGGTCATAGCTGCCTTCGACCACAGCTAACGTGGTCGTAACTGGTTGTAAACCCTTCTGATGCTCTCCGATCACGCCCAATGTGGTCGTACACCTTCCTGATGAACTCCGACCACAGCCAAAGTGGTCGTAAGCTGTCCTGGTGACCTACGACCACGGCCAAAGTGGTCGTAAGCGCCACAACGTGGTCGTAGAGCCTTCCGACCACGGCCAAAGAGAGTATAAAATTGTTTTCTGGCTTCCGACCGTTGACAGTGTGGTCGTAAACAGTTCGGCTGGCTACCGACCACAGCCAAATCGGTCGAAACCCCTTCCAACCTCACCAAAAATGCTCTGTCGTGGTCATAACACCTTCTGACTGCTGGCAACGTGGTCGTAATCTATCCAAACACCCGGGACAGCTAATGCCGACTTTGACCATGACCCTGGTGGTCGTAAAAGACCCTACAGACAACTCAAGAAGGCTACGACTTTGATGAAAAGGCACATAAAACTCAATTTTCCTAAAACAAGAGTCAATTACTCATCACAAACATAGGGTAATCTTCCCATGGTCTCTCAATCTCCCCTTGATGAGTATATTGACAAACACCGAAAAAGCATGGAAATGAGTTTGAAAATGCTTAAAAGAAAGATAGAGAAGCCCATGACCATGTCAACCAAAGGAGCAGAAACAGAAAGAACAAGTTTTCCTCAAAAGCTCCATGTTTTCCTTGAAAATGGCTTTTCTCCATTATTCTCCCCCTTTTGGCAATAAAATCATCAAGATATAAGGAGGAAAATAGAATCATGATATGGATGAAATGGCTGAGAATTATTCATTTTAAGCATTATGAGCCATGAAGATTATCCAACATGACCTTTAAGTATTACACCAAGCCATAATACTCAAGAATGCTATCAAGATCATGACTATGCATGTATAGACAAGCTAAACCGAATAAGTTATAATCTGAAAATTAGTCGAATTTCTTAGCATGTCAAGTCATCCATGGTTATAGTCTAGTTAAAGGTATTCAAAGATGATGCAGGCCATGTCAATAATCTAAGTGGAACCAAGAATCTAATATTGAGTCAAATTAGAGTGCTACAAGTTCAAGAATGAAATATTTGTTCAAGTACTTGATTCTTTTTGAAGTTAAGCAAATTTAGCACAAAAACTCATGGTCGTTTCCAACCAAAATTTTAGTCATGTGCTAGATCTCAAGCCTTATGCGATCATTCCAAGCAAGAAGCTTAAGGAGATGATCTTGGTCATCCAAAACTCCCCCTGAGTTCATGCTTAGTGCAATGGCAAGCAGTCTCATGAGAAAGAATTGGTGAGATCAGTTCTTTCGCACATAAAGAGATCTTTTTGCTTTTTAAACAGTTGTACTAACTCATGATTTATCAAGAAACTAACATAGCTCAATCTAAAGCTCAATAGAGATTCAAGACTCAACTTTAGCCTATTTGACATGGCATGAATCATAAAAGGATAACTAAAGGCAGACTAGTCTCAAGAGCTAACATGGCATGTTTTAATTCAAGTTGCGCATTTTTAATCATCATATCATGGCAAAGACTAGACTACACATATAAAGTCATGATAAATCTAGCAATGAAGCACAGATCATGGCAAGATGTAATGCACTGAAAACATGTCATAAACGGATAATAATCAAGGCTCCATGTAGTTATTTTACAATGCAAAATGCAGAATGCAAGACAATCCAGCTCCCCCTCAACATGAGATGCACTTTTAGTTCAAGTTGAGTTATGTTAATATTAAGAACTAGAAACTCCCAAATGAGCTCCCCCTGAACTAAAGCAATAAACAAGAGAAGCTCGCAAAGAAAAACTGAAGCGGCAGTCCTTAAAGCATAGATAAGATAGAGAAGACTGAGGCTCAGACTGACTCTCATCTACCCCATATGACACTAGGACTATCAGCTGGTCTACTAACAAACTAGGGAGTAAACACGTTCCCTGTCTACCCAAGGGATGGCCCAGCCCTTGCTAGACCTAAAAGAAGTGAGTGAATTCAACCTAGTGAGAGGAGAGACAGCTAATAAGCAGCATCCTAGAGTCACAAGACGAGAGGAAGAAATCTAAGCCCTGAGAATGTGAACAACTCTAGTCTATGATAGAAGGACTATCCCGAATGCACTCCTATGCAATGCAACAAATAGAGACAGAAGCATAATAATCAAGATATAGCATAAAGCACAAGGCTCCCCCTTACTATAATACATATGGACAAGCCACCCCAAGCTCTCTCCGCAGAGCTGAAAACCTAGAGCTATCCAAAGGCTTGGTAAAGATATCAGCCAACTGGTGGTCACTCTCCACAAACTGGTGCACTATGTCATCCTTCTCCACATGGTCTCTAAGGAAGTGATATCTAACATCAATATGCTTGGTCCGAGAATGCTGCACTGGGTTCTTAGCAATGTTAATTGCAGAAGTGTTATCACAAAAGAGTGGAATATTGTCTATAACTAACCCAATGTCCCGCAGGGTCGAAGCCATCCAGAGTACCTGGTTGCAGCAGCTGGCGGCAGCAACGTACTCGGTCTCTGCGGTGGACTAAGCAACACCGGACTGCTTCCTAGAAGACCAAGAGACAAGAGAAGTGCCAATGAATTGGCAGGTGCCAGAAGTGCTCTTCCTATCTATCCTACAGCCAGCAAAATCTACATCCGAAAAGGCTCTGAGGGAAAGACAGGATGATGAAGAGTACCAGATACCATAGTCAATGGTAGCTCGAAGGTATCGAAAGATGCGCTTCACAGCCTGGCGATGAGATACTCGAGGAGAAGCCTGAAATCGAGCACACAGACACACGGAGAAGTGTATGTCCAGTCTCGAGGCGATGAGGTACAAGAGGGAGCCAATCATGCTGCGATACTCTTTTTGATCAACTGGCTCGCCATCCTCATCTGGGTCGAGTGAAGCTGATGAAGCCATAGGAGTGGACACCGGCTTACCATCACTCATATCAAAGCGCCTCAGGAGGTCTCGAGTGTACTTGCTCTGATGCAAGAAGGTACCCTCCCAATTCTGCTTAATCTGAAAGCCGAGAAAGAAGCTCAACCCGCCCATCATGCTCATCTCAAACTCTAAGCTCATGACATCGAAAAACTGAGAGACAAAAGCATGAGAGGAGCCGCCAAAGATGATGTCATCCACATAAATCTGGACGAGTAGAAGGTCATTCCATGCTTGCGAATGAGCAAGGTCTTGTCTACCTTACCCATTTCAAACCCATGACTCAACAGATAGGACTTAAGCCTCTCATACCAAGCTCTAGGGGCCTGCTTAAGTCCATACAAGGCTTTGGAAAGCTTGTAGACATGGTTTGGGTATTTGGGGTTCTCGAAACCTGGGGGCTGCCTAACATAGACTTCTTCCTCAATAAACCCATTGAGGAAGGCACTCTTGACATCCATCTGGTAAAGCTTGAAGCCCTTAGACGCCGCAAATGCAAGCAAGATCCTAATGGCCTCTAGCCTAGCTACAGGGGCAAAGGTCTCCTCAAAATCTAGACCCTCAACCTAGGAGAAACCCTGAGCTACCAACCTAGCCATATTTCGAATGACAACCCCATCCTCACTCTGCTTGTTTTTGAATACCCACTTAGTACCTATGACATTATGACCTCTAGGGGGCTCAACAAGCGACCAAACATTGTTTCTCTCGAAATTCTCTAACTCCTTATGCATGGCATTGACCCAAGACTCATCAGAAAGAGCGTGACTAACATCCTTGGGCTCGAAAGATGCAATGAAAGCAGAGTGGAGACAGAAGTGAGACATGCCAGATTTTGAGCGTGTGACTCGCTCAAAGAGATCTCCAATAATCTGCTCTGAAGGATGGTCTTTTTGGATATGTCGGGGAGGTCCTGGATGAGATGAAAAAGTGGCCTCTACCTCATGAGCAGACGAGGTAGGATCAGAGACACTAACTCCAGAAGATGTAGAAGGCATGGGCTGATCACCTCGAGGTGCGGTAGAAGAAGCAGGCACCTCAAGGGGAGGAGAAACTGGATCGGGTAGACAACCCTCATCTCCATCCTCCTCATCATCCACAAATATGGGCTCAGACTGCTCTAAATAACCTGAGATATCGGGCCTAGTCTCCGGACTGGCCTCATCGAAGGTCACCTCACAAGTCTCTACCATTTTACTAGACTCGCAGTTCCAGACCCTATACGCCCGTGAAGAAGTCGAGTAACCTAGAAAGATACCATCACAAGAACGTGACTCGAACTTGTCTATGTTCCCGGACTTCAGAATGAAACACTTGCAACCAAACACATGAAAATGAGAGACACTGGGCTTTCGCCCGTATCTCAACTCATAGGAAGTGCGATGTAAGTGTGCCCGAAGAAAAACTCTGTTCGAAACATGGCACGCGGTCGCAATAGCCTCAGCCCAAAACTTCCTAGGTGTAGAGTACTCATCAAGCATCGTCTTGGCCATCACGACCAAGGTACGGTTCTTCCTCTCCACGACGCCATTCTGCTGTGGGACGTGCGGAGAGGAGAACTAATGCTCTACACCTGTCTCATCACAGAACCTCTCGAAGTAGGAATTCTTAAACTCCATGCCATTGTCACTATGGATCGCTCGTAAGGCACCCGGAAGCTCAACAGAAAGCCTACTGAAAAGACCTCAAAAATGTGTAAACGTCTCATCCTTCGAGGCTAAGAAAAACACCTAAGAGTACCTCGAGAAGTCATCGACCACGACAAGAACATACCACTTCCCTCCTGCTGACTACACTCGGGCTGGTCCAACTGTGTTCATATGGAGAAGCTGTCCTGGTGCATCGGTCATAGTCACTGTGACCGGAGGGTGAGAAGCGGCAACCATCTTGCCGTGCCGGCATGGAGCGCAAACAAGATCTTTGACCATTTTGAGTTTAGGCAGACCACGAATGAGATCATGGCCGCTAACTCGGGTCAATTGGTCAAATCCAATATGACCAAGTCTCCTATGCCAGAAAGTAAGGTCACGGGACTCAGAAGCAACTAAACACCGGAGAGGATCACCAGAAGACTCAGAAAAATCAGCACGAAAGATCCTTCCATAACGAGAAATCCCGTAAACTAGACTACCCGAAGAATCAAGAATTCTCCAAGCGTTTTTCTTTAATCTCACCTCAAAACTGTCATCGGTAAGCTGAGAAACAGAAAGCAAATTATGCTGTAGCTTACTAACCAAAGCAACATCTTTTAAAATAAAAGACTCATTAACGCGCACTATACCTTTGGCGATGACGCGCCCAGACGAAGCGTCTCCGAAGGTGATCGTCTCATCACCTGGAGCACGGGCTAAGGAAGAGAACCAACGAGAGTCTCCGGTCATATGACGAGAACAACCGGAGTCCACAAGCCAAACCTCTACCTTCCCAGCCCGGCGAACCTGAGTCAAACAGAGAGTAAAGGCTCAGTACTGGGATAAATCAACATAGATTTTGGCACCCAATACTGAGTCACACGCCAAGTAGAAGAAGCAGCCACACACGACAGACCTCTATGTACCCTACGCTCTCTGTCGCTCAACAAGCCAGAAGGTCTGTGTGCAGACCTGAAGCTGTTGTTGGGCTTGACTGCTATGGAGGAGCGAGTCAAGACACCAGCAACATGTTGATCACGCCGCGGGTAGCTATCTCGATGGGGGAAACCAGATCTACCCTCAGAACGGCAAAATTCACGACCAAAGGCATATCAAGGATGAAAATCAGTAGAACCAGAAAAACCAAGTCCTCGATGCTGCCCAATCCTATCAGCTGAAGCAAACCTAGACCTCGTGTTGGTCTTAGGTGCACTCAAGGTCTGGGGCTGACCCTGAATACGCCTAAGAGTCTCAACACGGTCTCTACGCACGATCTTGGCGTGCCTGAAGCATCGCTCGATCAAGTGTCCATCCTTCTAACAGAACGTACAATGATACTTCATATTCTGAGAGGTAGAAGTAGCATGATGAGGCTTCGTCTTCTAAGGGGCCGAAGCAACAGGTGGAATCACCTTGCTGTCAAAAATCCCTTGGACAAAGCCCGCTGACTTGAATTAACTTTCTTAGTTCTGGGCTTGACCTCGATCACACCTGCGGCTATGGGTCTGAGCACGACAAGTGGATGCTTCCTAACATCCTCAAGAAAATCATATCCTAGACCTTGATTGAATTTGCAAATCTTGGACTGGTCTAGAATAAGATTCAGCTTCTTCTTGCCACCTACAAATCTCTTGAGAGTGTTCATAAGGTACTGACACTCCCGAAAGAGAGAGGTGCAAGAAGAGCAGGGGGAAGAGGAGACAGCAGGAGGAGAGGAGGAGGAACCAATAGCAGAAGAAGGAATGACATGTGCATGCACAACCACCTCAACATTGAGGTCTTCACAAGGACTAGGAGGGACAATCCTACCTCTAGCTGTTTGGTCATCGTGCCTAAGCGTCTCTACTCCTTTGGGCTTCTCCTCCACCGAAGCAATCACATCACAATCAGTTTGTGGCTTCACTAGTAGGTCCTTAGTTAGCTTCACATATTTTTCATTCAAAGCAATGAGTTCAAGTTTTAGTTTTTCACAACTAATGCATGATGAGCTAACAGGGTCCTTAGAAGCATATTGAGCCATTTTCTTGTTGTGGTCAATCATTTCTTGAAACTGTTTTGAGACAGATTCAAGTTCAGCAGTTAATTTGGGACAGTTCATACATGAAGCAATTGGCTCAAGCAGAGAAGCATGCAACTTAGCAATTTTATGATCTGCCTTCTTTAAGTTAACCTTCAAGTTATTGCAATTTTCACAATTTTTAGGCAGATCGATAAGCATGGTGTAAAGACCTCTAAAAGCATTGTCCTTAACCTCACATGAGGTGCAAGATGTAGTCTCAACAGTAGATGAAAGATAAGCTACCCTAGTCATCTCTAATTCAGCAAGCAGACTAACATTCTCCACCTTAAGCATGTCGAGATCAGAAATCACACTATCATGAGAGGCCCTTAGCTTCTCCAAGTCTCCGAGCAAAGAAGAACACATGTCACATTCGTCACGGGAGGGAGCAGATCTAAGTGAAGTAAGCTCCCGTGATAAGCTCTCTACCTCCTTCTCTAGATCACCACACCTAGCTCTAGATCTAGCATAGAATATCCCTAACTTCAGGAATGCATCATTGAGCTGATCATAGGAGGGAGATACCTCGTCGGGGTTGCTGTAGAGCTCGCTGTCGCTGACATCGGCCTCGTTGGCCATGAAGCATATCCCGATGAAGTCATTGCCATCCTTAGGATCTTGATCCTCCTTGCTGTCATTGTTGCTCCACCCCTCTACGTCGCTAAAGTCGATGTCATCGAAGGTGTTGAGGACGCGGTGGAAGAGCATCTTGGCTTTGCCAAGGTTGCGAAACTTCTTCTTGCCTTGGGCATGAGTTGGGGGCTTCTTGTTGTGGTTCTTGTCGATGTAGTCGTTCTTGCTCACGCCGCCGTAGTCGTTCTTGCCCTTCCCCAGCTTGGGGCAATTCACCCGAATGTGGTTGGGGCCACCACACTCGAAGCAAATTATCGGACCACTCCTCTTGCGATCCCTCACCCTCTTGTATGCGTGGGAAAACTTTCTGGCAAGAAGGGCTAACTGATCCTCTGGTAGCTGCTCTAACTGATCATCAGTTATGTCACAGAGAGCAGCTAGAGAGAATCCATAAATCGACTCGGAAGAAGGTCCAGAAACCAGACTGGGATCGGTGACTAAGACCATCGACTGCGACTTGGACCTACGAGAGACTATGTCAATCTCATGAATCTTGAGGCGTGAGTACAACGCATCAAGAGTCAAGGTCGAAAGATAGGTGGTGTCCTTGATGGTAGTCACCTTCATCTCCCAAATACGCAAATCCAGAGCTACGAGTATCTGTCGAGCGTTGTCCGAGTTGGGGTATGTGAGACCGACCGCTCGGAGGTTGCTCAAAATCTTGTGAAACCGCGCAAAGCACTCATCCAATGACTCACCAGCGATCATTTTAAACTTGTTGTAATCTCGCTTGAACTAGTCCTGTCGGACTGTCTTAATCTGGGTGGTGCCCTCATGGTATGCATCGAGGGTCACCCAGGTGTCGAAGGCCAACGTGAGATGAGAGATGCGATCGAACTCGCTTCTGCTCAGACCATGGGTTATGATGTTCCTTGCGTTAGCGTTTGCCTCAACATCAGCCATGTTTCTGGCGTTGATGTTCTCATCGGCAGGAACAACATACCGGGTCTTGACCTTCCACCAGATGGCGTAGCCCTGAGCCTGGATGTAGGTCTCCATCCGACTCTTCCAGAAGGGATAGTCGATCCCATCGAAGACCGGGGCTTGGTGGAATACTTGTCTATCGCCATGGCTCTAGAGACCGGTTAAGATCTACGAGGAAGAGCTAACCGGCTCTGATACCAATTGAAGGACCGAAATGGCAACAGAGGGGGGTGAATGGTGCCTTTAAAACTCTTCGAGTATTCACACACCTCTTCTACTCCAATAGCTAATGAGCTATGAAGATGGAATGAGATTGCTCACTGGATACTCAGACTGGAAAGACAAATTTGCCGACAAAAGGTCAAACCAACAACAGCATACTTTGCCCAACAATAGAGAAGAGTGAAAGCACAGCAAGGGTCAAAAACAGTGAAGCTTCCAAATCTTGGGACAAGAGACCAAGCAACTTCACCAAGAGCAACACAATGACCTCAGAACTAGAATTCACAGAGCTAAAGTTGACTCACTGCTGAGGTTGTAGAGAACTAGATGGTCGAACTCAAAACAGAGTACTGCTGAGCCGCACGATCACCGAGACAAGACTTCAGAAAACTTTCGGCACAGAGAACCAAAGACAATGAAACTTGAAACCTAGCAACAACACAACCTCTGGAAGAGAATTTACCAAGAAAACCAAAACTCACTATCGAAACCCGAACGGGAACACTGGTCGAACGTGGAACATAGGATGGCCGAAGCACACGACCACTTGCCAGAGGGACTGGTCGAAAACTCCTTGCTCTCGGGAGAAAACTGACCAAGTGGCCTTGAGTATGTCTCCCAGTTCAGAGCGAAAGAATTTGAAGCTACTCAAGCAAAGGAGGGTGCTCAAAAGGTAAAAGAGAGATCAACCAGAGAACCCAAGAACGCAAGATAAAGAACAAGAGATAACAGACACAGAAATCAAAACATCTTAAGTGAAATGAAGCTCAGATAGATACGGAGAGATGAATGATTACATAAGGATGTTTCACAGCCACTCCATACATGCTCTCGTTCACAGAGCAACGCACACAAAACAGAGAGAACAACCCGAGTGACTTGCCGAAAACCTCAAACCTGCTCTCGAGTTCTCCTTCTCTATTTATAGTCACCAGATACTAGGGGGAGAACCCGTTAACCCCAACTAACACCGGGTTTTACCACTCACTTTACCCGGTAACTCAAGTGCTTTGCCTGCTAACTCCAACAGACCCACACTTTGCCCATTAGCGCCAACCACTCATGTGCTTTCGCAGAGACACAGCTTCCCTTTGCAGCTTTCCGCATTTCTCCAAAATGCCACTCCGCTGCCTTCCCGGAAGCTTCCTCTTGCTTTGCCTTGCTGTCCAAGTCTTGCAACCACCTGCAAACCTCGTCATCGTTGGCATCTCCCGGCCGCTCACGACCTCAGCAACACCCGTGCCTAGTCTCGACCATCCATGCCTCGCCACAACTATTCTCCAAGTCTTGCAAACCATCACAGACAAGCAAACATTCATAGCACTGCACAAAAACATTGTGTACAACCATTCTGCACCAGAAAACAGAACTGAAACTATACTCCACAAAGACGAAACTGCATTAAGACTGGTCGAAATGACACACTATCAAATTTACAAGGTCTACGGCTGCAACACAAAACCATACGACCGATTCTCAACTGAAACGATCGATCCTGGAGGTCATATGACCGGTTACAAGGTGTCTACGACCACGCTCACAACTATCGGGGACAACCGACCGCCTACGACCCAGCCGACCACGTCCGACCACGCTCCGAGTGCTTCCGACAATTTCCAAGCACCTCCGACAGCAGTCGGGCTCGTCCGACCGCTTCCGATTGCAACCGACCGCGTCGAACGCGCTACGACCTCGTCCGAGTGTGATCCGACCACATTCGACCGCCTCTCAACGTGGTCGAAGTCCGCCGACTTCCCACGTTGTCGTATTCGAGGTTTGCCGACTGTCGACCGCAGCGGTCGAAGCCTCGACCTCCGACTTCCTCTCGCGCTAACGTGGTCGTAAGGCGCCGACTTCTGACCGCAGCGGTTGTAGCTTCAACTTACGACTTCAGACCACGGCCAACGTGGTCGTAGCTGCGTTCGACCACAGCTAGAGAGGTCGTAAACGGTGAACTGGGCTTCCGACCATGGCCAATCGTGGTCGTAGCAGCGTTCGACCATGACCAACGTGGTTGTAGCTGACTTCGACCACGCCCAACGTGGTCATAGCTGCCTTCGACCACAGCTAATGTGGTCGTAACTGGTCATAAACCCTTCTGATGCTCTCCGATCACGCCCAATGTGGTCTTACACCTTCCTGATGAACTCCGACCACAGCCAAAGTGGTCGTAAGCTATCCTGGTGATTTACGACCACGGCCAAAGTGGTCGTAAGCACCACAATGTGGTCGTAGAGCCTTCCGAACACGGCCAAAGAGGGTATAAAATTGTTTTCCGGCTTCGGACCGCTGACAGTGTGGTCGTAAACAGTTCGGCTGGCTACCGACCACGGCCAAATCGATCGAAACCCCTTCCGACCTCACCAGAAATGCTCTGCCGTGGTTGTAACACCTTTTGACTGCTGGCAACGTGGTCATAATCTATCCAAACACCTGGGACAGCTAATGCTGACTTCGACCACGACCCTGGTGGTCGTAAAAGACCCTACATACCACTCAAGAAGGCTACGACTTTGAGGAAAAGGCACAAATAAATCTCAATTTTCCCAAAACAAGAGTCAATTACTCATCACAAACATAGAGTCATCCCCCCATGGTCTCTCATCTCTTGTAGTTGTCTGTCTAGATACATGAGTGGATCACACCATACAAGTACACATGTGCCCTTCCATTGCACACCTTATGAATTTTGCGGAGACACAAGAGTTTAATTAATAGAGCACAGGTATGCTATTTGCACATTAAACATATACGTGTGTGTATTATTGTTAAATAAGGTACATCATGACTATCCTAGATCTAAGGATGGAATCCAGGGGGTGAAAATAAAGACATGCCGAGGATGAAACGCCATCACTTAGCGAAGCTGGCAATGAAATATGGATGCCAAGGCACATTTACCATTTCCATTTAATTGTCCTACATCATCGACTTTACCAGTAGCGATGCGATGTATCGAGTGAAAACCAGCATTTGGTGATAGCTTCGAAACCAGTTTGGTTTGAATACAATATGAATGATAAAATTAAAAATCCATTTTGGATGATGTGATACTGCATAAATTTTTTTGGGAAGTCGTTTGTGTTGATTTGGTAGTTGGTACTCAAACAAAAACTTATTTCCATGTTTTCTCCGAAAAGATGGTTAGTTGACCTTGTGAGAGTAATCTAGCAGTAGAACCTATTCAGAATGCAACACAGGTTTTCTCAACCTATTCAGGCCCCGTTTGGTTCAAAGGAATTTTGGAGGATTTTCGGAGGAATCAGTTCCTATAGGGAAGTTGTGGGAATCTAGCGTTTGGAATGGAGGATTGGGGTCAAATTTTTCCTTTGGAAAGTTTTCTTTGGAAATTCTCCTGCGATTCAAGCGCACTAGAAGGAAGCTGACCATTGCCACTCGCATCATGGTGCTACCGTTTTCGTACTCAGATGGATATTAAAATCAGATATAGTATTAAAATGAATACCACTTTTCTATTGTAATACATATACTTTCTATTCCTGTGTTCTACGCGCGCACCATTACCTATAAATTTTTTGTGTTTTTCAATCCTCTGTTTTGCCACTGTATTTCTATAACTTTCCTATGTTTTTCCTTATTCCTTTATTTTTCATTCTCATGTTCCAAACAAGCCCTCAGAATGCAGCACCTTGTCAAAGTAGTCTTTGCCTAAGCGCTTCCACATTATATTAACGTATGCCAAGGGTTACACCGGCCGGCCACCATCTAGTAGTCAACTAGGCGTCCAAATTAACACGTCACCACTAACAGAGAGAAAGAGAATAGCGACGACCAAGTAGACCATGACCGTGTGAGTTGCCAAGCTGGATTGCCGTGTGAG
Organism: Dendrocalamus latiflorus; assembly: GCA_017311315.1. Taxonomy (NCBI): domain Eukaryota; kingdom Viridiplantae; phylum Streptophyta; class Magnoliopsida; order Poales; family Poaceae; genus Dendrocalamus; species Dendrocalamus latiflorus. Next base: position 24,568,979 of record CM029655.1, read on the forward strand.
TTGGACCAGACAAGAAAATACCACCACCATGCTAGGTGGTACATGTGCAACCAGGGCTAGAGCCTAGAAGCCGTAAGCGGACCGGCACTTACATGGTGGATTTTTCTTTTTTCCGCTAGATCATTTGCATCGTATACTTGTCATACCGTGCTAGACTAAATCCATATTTCTCATGATTACCAAAAAATCGTCACAAAAGCCAAAAACCTTTTACGACAAATGTATATATCACATCTCAAATTGAGGGTGTGTCTACTTAACCTTATGAACTGCAATTCATAATATCCTACACTTAAGCTTTTAATACCTTTTACATAAACTTTTTGTGAAATCATTTGAGTTTGCTTTCAAATTGTGTCTAGGGTTTGCACAGCAACATTTCGGATTGTAGGAGCTTCCTATGTTGACAACCTCCAAACAAGCCTATTATCACATTCGCCTTTTACATAGTTTAGGTCTTATTCAGCCAGTTTAGGCAACTGTCCACACAAACTATTTATTCCAAAATATAACCGGCCTCTTTGAACAGATATGTGAGAACGTGGGACCAAACTGATCCTTTCTAAAATTTACAAGACCCAATTAGACATTGATCCATTCTGAGAAGCATACCTATGCAACTCTTCCAATTAATTGATTTTATGGTGTCACAAAATGTCTCCAAATAGTGCTGGTGGAAATATGTACAAATTAAAACATATTTTTTGCGAGGAAATTAAAAAAATAAAAGTATGTTTATTTCGCTAAAATTGTACAAGTGAAATATCTATGGTTCTTAAAGGAATGCATGCACGCAATTTCCTCGTAGAAATGTTGCACAAGAACATCCCTCATCTCATACGGGCTGACGGTGGTCCACACAGGCTGTGGCAGACGAAAGGAGGGCGATTGCCATGGCCAGTATATGGGTTTCCACCTGCAAAAGTAATCCATGAGCTGATTATTCGTGATTTATTAGGTCGGGAGATATTATCTTGCCTGCTCTATTTATCTCACAATCACCGTTTAACAGTACATAATGGAACACTACTGTACATAGACATGTGTAGGTTGAAACAAAATATTAGAGACGAATTGTGTCTTAGGAAATATCTTGGGAAACTATCTGTAAACAATAATAATCTGTTGGTAAACATACAACGCAGACACATACGAGGAGGTGGTGCCAATGGGAAGACCAATTAATAAATTCGATGTTGCTACAAACGGAGCCAGACAAGGCAATGGCGCTGACCTACAGCTTTGTCCGAGCCTCTCAGATCAAAAAAAAAAAAAGAGAAGAAGAAAGAGTAGCTCACTCGCAAGTTGCAACGAAGTGCGCTATCTGTGGCTCGTAGCCGATTCATGCCGTCGCTGCTCGCCGGTCAGCAGGATCCTCAGATTTGTTTGTAAGATGGCGATGAGATGTTTTCTTGCACTTGAGGGCTTGGAGTGGGAGTTCGATGGATATGGATTTGGACTTATAGTTGGATAGAATCGAGAAGTACTAATTGAAAAAATAAGTACTAATTAAGAACGAAAAAAAAAGTAGTTATGATGCGAAGAACATCCAATCGCTGCAGTAGTAACTGTAACACACTGCTCTTTAGTACCACGTACGTTATCCGTTGACATTGAGTTCCTTTAGTATATAATTCATGTTGGCCTACATTGTAGTACTTCTGTGTTAACAATCTTAGACGAAGTGAAGACGAAAACCCAGGAGAGACGTTACACATATGTCCAATTTGTGGATAGGCTGGGCCTTGAATGAATTTTGGGTCATATAATTTACAGATGGTAGGCATACGGCATGGGTCGTGTACCAAGGGGCTCATTTCTAGGTATTTCATGCTACTGAAGGCGGCAATCCTTTAAGAGGGAAGAATACAACACTCCGTCTTTTTGTACCACATTGCTAATTTATATTAAGTTTTATTAATATATAATATACACTACCAGACTACAGACCTTTAGCGAGGGTTTCTCATTTTTGTGACGGGCCCGCATGGAACCCACACAAAAACATATTTGAGTGTCGGGATCACTTAAACCTACAGAAAAATTATAATTTTTGTGACGGTTTTAGGTAAACCTTCAGAAAAATGAAATTACGGTGACGGTAACCTTCAAAAAAATTACGGAGACCTAACTTTTGGTCTCCCGCGGCAATTTCGAAGACGCGGGAATATTTTTTTTGCCACGTGTGCCCGTTTATGTTGGAAAATATTGTAAAACCCTAAATTGTGCAGTCACACAGCCCTCCCTCCCTATCCGCTCTCCGCACTCCGCACCGCAATCCCTAACCCTAAATCCTTCCCCGCTCGGCCGCTCCCCGATTCCCCCACCCCGCCTCCCCCCAGATCCGCTGCTCGCGGCCGACCCTCATCGTCCCCCCCGACGCCGGCCGCCTCCGCCCCTCCTCTCCTCCCACCCGCCGGCCGCCTCCACCCAGATCCGCCGCTCGAAGCCCCTCCTCGTCTCCCCCCCGACACCGGCATCTGCCCGTCTTCTCCTCCCACCCGCCGACCGCCTCCGCCCAGATCTACCGCTCGCAGCCCCTCCTCGCCCCCCCCCCCCCCGACGCCGGCCGCCTCCGCCCCTCCTCTCCTCCCACCCGCCGGCCGCCTCCGCCCAGATCCGCCGCTCGAAGCCCCTCCTCGTCTCCCCCCGACGCCGGCATCCGCCCCTCCTCTCCTCCCGACCGCCTCCGCCCAGATCTGCCGCTCGCAGCCCCTCCTCGCCCCCCCCCCCCCCCCCCGACGCCGGCCGCCTCCGCCCAGATCCGCCGCTCGAAGCCCCTCCTCGTCTCCCCCCCCCCCCGACGCCGGCATCCGCCCCTCCTCTCCTCCCACCCGCCGACCGCCTCCGCCCAGATCTGCCGCTCGCAGCCCCTCCTCGCCTCCCACCCGTCGACCGCCTCCGCCTCCTCTCCTCAGTAGCTCTATGAGTTAACATTTTTATTTCTTTGTATGGTACTAATTGATTCATTGATGAAATAGCTATGCTAAATTTCTCTAGTCTGAAATAGATTATGTTTCAGGTCTTTTATGCCCTCTATGTTTGAAGCTGCTGAAAAATGTTCTTGCAATGATAATGATGCTTATGTTAGGATCTGAAATAGTGTGTTCGTAAATCTTACTATGTTTTTTTGTGAGGCATGTATAGTTATGTAAGTCTTTCAAACCACCTTCCAAGCCATAGGGACTAATCATGTTTATTAAAAATAGACATCACACGTATATAGTTTAGCTTCATTGACATGTCCTTTTTTCTACTGATCTTGGCAGCAGCTTCAAAGTTGTTAAATATCAATACAAAGTGCTGAAGTGACCGTGCAAGAATAAGGATTCCTAAAGAAAGCTCGTGACTTGCTGGTTTACTAGCTTCAACAAGTTTTAGGTAAGTTCAAGCATCCCTCTACTATGTTGTTCTCTGCATAGATTCATAAAAATGTTAGTACAAGTATTTTACTCGCGTATTGAATATGATTCTGTGCTAAAAGTTAATCTTAACATGTTTTAAACACAGAAAAAAATTAATGGCAGACCGAGAGTGGATGTACAGTGGTTGGGGTCAAGGCTCTACACTCTCTAGTGATTGGATTGAACAAACCAATCGTTTTCTAGATCGTGCCTTCTCCATAAGCACTTTAGTTAAATCTGGTACTGTTAAATGTCCATGTGCTATGTGCCGCAACTATGTAATGCACAAAAGGAATGTTATTGAGTTGCACTTGTGGAAGTATGGGTTTAAAGAAAATTATACAACATGGACAGCACACGGGGAGACATTTGTTAGGTCTGATGAACCTGCTTCTTTAGGTGTCCATGAGGGGTTTGATGATACTGATCATATGGATGATATGTTGGTTGATCTTGGTGCTGTCCAAGCACCAATAGTTGATGAAGAGCCAACACCTTCTAGTAGTGCTTTCTATAAAATGGTCAATAGTGCTGATGAATTGGTCCATGAAAACACTTTACACTCAAGGTTGTCTGCTGTGGCACGGCTGCTAGCTTTAAAATCAGAGTACAATATGTCAATAGCCCACTACAATGATACCTTACAATTGATCCATGAATTACTTCCCCCGGGGTCTAAGTTAGAGGAGGATTTCTACCATTCAAAGAAATTATTACAAGGCCTTGGTATGACTTATGTTAAGATTGATGTGTGCTATAATAATTGTGTGTTGTACTACAAAGAAAATGAACATAAAGAAAAGTGTGACTTTTGTGACACACCTCGCTATGAGGAAGGGAATAATAAGGTTCCACGCAAAGTCCTGCGGTACCTTCCAATTACAGATAGGTTGCAAAGGTTGTATGCACATGAAGACACTGCAAAGGCAATGCAATCATATAGACAATCCACATCCAATAGGCTTGTACACCCATGTGATGGTGAAGCATGGCAAAAATTTGACATAGGCTTTCCAGACTTTGCTAGAGATGTAAGAAATGTGCGATTTGCTCTTGCTACTGATGGTTTTACACCATTTAGTTTGGGTGCTGCTCCTTACTCATGTTGGCCAGTATTCATTTCTCCATTGAACCTACCACCAGGCATGCTCTTGAGACCAGAATATATATTCCTTGCACTTGTTATACCAGGCCCTCAACACCCAGGAAAGAAATTAAGCATTTTGATGCAGCCCTTGGTTGATGAGCTTCTTAAGTTGTGGGAGGGGGTTGAAACATGGGATGCTTCAAGTAAGCAAAATTTTACCATGAGGGCAGCTTTTATGTGGTCAGTCCATGATTGTCCTGCTTACGGTAACTTTGTTGCATGGAGCACCCATGGTAACTTTGCATGTCCAATATGTCTATGTGATACCAAAGCATTCCGCCTTCGTAGTGGTGGGAAAGCATGCTGGTTTGATTGCCATAGGCGTTTCCTTCCTAGGGACCATGAATTTAGAATGCAATCCAATGCTTTTCGAAAAAACACAATAGAATTGGGTGAAGCACCAAGGATTTTAACGGGAGAAGAAGTGAAGGAGAAAATGTACACACTTGTAGGTGACACAAAGAACTATGGCAAAACACACAATTGGACCCATGTGAATTGCTTTTGGCAACTTCCATACTATCATAAATTACTGCTGCCACATAATATTGATGTGATGCATAATGAGAAAAATGTGGCTGAGGCTATATGGAATACATGCTTCGACATACCCGATAAAACTAAAGATAATGTGAAGGCTAGGCAAGATTTAGCTGACATATGCAATCGCCCAGCACTGCATTTAGAGTTGAAGGAGAATGGGAAGTGGCACAAGCCAAGGGCAGCATTTTGCATTGATAAGAATGACAAGCCAATTATACTAAAATGGTTTCAACAATTGAAGTTCCCTGATGGGTATGCAGCCAACATTAGGCGAGGGGTTAACTTTTTGCAAAGGAAGATATTCGGGCTAAAAAGTCATGACTACCATATCTTTATAGAACGTTTGCTCCCAGTTGCTTTTCGTGGATTCCTTCCAGAAAACATATGGGTCTGTTTGGCAGAGCTTAGTTTTTTCTATAGGCAGCTGTGTGCAAAAGAACTGAGCAAGGATACCATATGTTCCCTTGAAGAGAATGTTGTTGTTCTTCTCTGCAAACTAGAGAAGATATTCCCTCCGGGGTTCTTCAATCTTATGCAGCATCTAATTATTCACCTTCCTCGTGAGGCTCGGCTTGGAGGACCTGTCCTAGCTCGCTGGATGTATACCTATGAGAGGTAGAAATATTAATTAAAATAGAATATCTTGAAATGTACTATTTTATGATAGGATGATTACAATACAACAGTTAGCTCTGAAAGTCAACAAAATTTGGCTTACAATGAACTAGACGGGAAGGCACTATACACCATAGGTGGCGGCCTGCCACATGGTCGTGTTCCAATAGGTAATGGAGCAGTGAGAAAGGCTGATGTTATATCAGCTGCTAAAGCATCAAATATTAGGCCATCCAACACTCCGTCAGTCCGAAGTGTCCTACGTGAAAATGCAATGCTTCGTCGTCAATTACATGTTCAATCAAGACAGATCAGGGTAACAAATCAAATTGCACATATGTTTTTGCTGATTATTTCACTGGTCCAGTAATTCCATTCTTTTCTTTCCAACTACAGATGCTCTTTGAGAAGATAGGAGAAGAACCACCACTAGATGAACATTTAATGTCACCTTTGCATGGCCAGGTCAGATCATTTATTGTCTATGGAAAAATATCATATGAAAACTATATTGATATCAATTTTCAGTCTTTTGACTTTTCTATTACATAATATGAGATCTAATGGCTTTTGGGTATGGCAGAATGCCAACAAATGCAGCAGTTCACAGGCTTCATGTTGATATTTGTAACATCTGGGCATAACCTCATTATTAGATCTAACTTGATGGTAAGGTAGCAAGGAATGCCACCTTGTTATAGATGACCCCTCATTGCTTAAACTGTACAGTAATACAATCTTCATTCTAGCATTAAATTGTGCACATCATTGCTTATTTTGAAAATTTGTCACACCTGTAGTCATGAGTAATACAATCTGATCAGTTGTGCAGAGTTACTTTGCATATAAGTTTAACATCTTCATTCTAGCATTAAATTGTGCACATCAGTAATATTTCTAGGAGTTAAGATAGGTACAGATCTTACAACATTCATGAAAAGGAAGATAATCATAGCTAACTGTGCTAAAAGCAATGATATTGGCCATTTTAGTAATCAATTAATAATCCTTGCCTTTGCTTACTTCGTTCATATTAATAAGTTGATTATTCCTCTTACTCGTGCTATATGGTTTGTTGTAGCGAACTGGCTCTTCACATGCGGGCTCACAACCAGATCTGGCAAGTTTCGGCAATGGGGATGGTGATGCGAACATCGGCTGCGAGGGAAACGAGGGGAACATCAGCTGCGAGGGCAGGGAGGGGAACATCAGCTGCGAGGACAGGAGCAACAATGGGGCATCCTAGGATGTTGAACTTGCTCACCAAGATGACCTTAGTACTGATCAACTTCACTTTTGGTTGCAACAGCAGTTAGACTAACTTTTGGCTATGCTACTTGCATATAGTAAGAAGTATGAACTTACCTTTTGGCTGATGGTAGATGCATGGCTGTGTATATATTGCTGATTTCTGGAAGTTCTGGAATGGCTGTGCATATAGTAAGAAGTATGAACTTACCTTTTGGCTGATGGTAGATGCATGGCTGTGTATATGTTGCTGATTTCTGGAAGTTCTGGAATGGCTGTGCATATAGTAAAACTGATGATGTCTGAAATGGTTGTGCTGCTGGTTGCTAAACCTGAAATTGGTTTAATGCCTTTATGTATATATGGCTGATTTCTGGAAGTTCTGCCCCTTTGTGGATGTGCTGTCCATTTGTTGATATGGATTATTCTGGATGTGCTATAAACTGCAATGTATATGTATGGTTTTGTTCTGAATTCTGGATGTATAATTTGTGCCTGAAATTATATTTTTTACGGCAGTTGTGCTATCGATTTACTGTGATAATTTTGTGACGGGCCAACTACAGAGAAAGGGGTTCTCGGCATATTTAGAATGGCTGCATTTTTCTGTCGGTTACCTACACTATTAATTTTCCTGATGGGGATTTGTGACGGTATTAGTTACAGGAATATGAAGATTTGGGCCATCCACGATGCACTTTTTCCTGTTGGTGAACGTCGCGAATAAATTTTCTGTCGGCTTTTTCTGACGGGGTAAACACGCGAAATAAGAACTACAAACCTGACGTGCCCAAAAAATTTCTGGCGGCAACCGTCACTGATAGCCGACGCGAATATTTGTTCTGTCGGTTGACACCCAGGCAAATGTAATTTCCCTGTACGAATTATCCTGTGGGCTCATGCCTGACGGTTTACCGTCACAAAAAATATTCCTGTGGGTTTTCCCTTATTTCCTGTGGGTTTTTCCCCCTCACGAAAGGTGCGATTCCTGGTAGTGATATACTGGTTTAAATTGTAGCACTTTTAAATTAACTCTTTTGAATGAAACGGGACGAATGTCCAAGAGAGAAGTTAGCATACGTGCCCAAGAAAAGTGTTAGGCATGCGTGCCCAAAAGAGATGTTACACATGTGTATGGACTGGGGTTTGGCCGAATTTTGGACCGCAATAAATTGTTTGGTAAGATCACCCAAGTGGAGACAGACGTCTTCATCTGTTGGACTTGGGTGCAATGGCTTCGTATGCTGCGTGTTCCCTCCCTCACGTGAGAAGGAATAGTTGTACGGGTGTCATAAAGAAAATATCGTATGGAATACACAAAATTGAAGTTGTGATTATGCAATGCACATATGGATTGGATAATTAATTGTTGTATTCTGTTGAGAAGAGCATATAGGTAGTATGTCAACACCATTTTAGATTTTTTTGAGATCCATATAGTGATATGCCCTAGAGACGATCATGGAAATAATTGTATCACTTATATATTTATGGTCTTTTAAATAATATGTTGTTTTGTTTCTTGAATAAATGTCTTTCATATTGATCAATAAGTATGTCACTTGTTCATGGCAGTCTTTATTTATATTTTGATGTTATTCTAAATTATTCCTTATCTTATATCATATGTGGGATAATTATAATTTATAGATCAACACATGTATTAATTGATAATCATGTTTGACAGATCGTGGATATAGGAATATCAAATCGATAATATAGACATATGTTGAAGAACATGGTATTGGATTAACCTACCATGAGGCACTATGAGAATTGTTATATTCTTTAAGTGTCATCAGTTGATCTTATATATAGTGTATCCTTAGACCTGAGATCATCATAGTTTCTTACATGTGTAATAGTTTACTTAGAGGTTGCCAAACACTCTTCGTAACTAGTGGTTATAAAGGTAACTTTTGGGTTTACTATGAAACATGCGGAGGAATATGAGCGATCAAGATGAAATTTGCAATTCCTATATAACGGAAGCGATATTTCCGAACCCCTCGATGTGGTTGGATTAAGAAAGTGTATGGCCGTGGTGAATGTCATTGAGGAGTTAATCACAACTGAGTAATCCACTACTGATTCGAGTGAATGATTTGAGCTATCATAAGATGGCATGTTTCTCGCCTTGGGTTCGATTTGGTATCGTGAGGCAAAGAGATCGGTATATAAGCACTATATAGATTCATCGGATATGATCTTTATGTAGATTTAGGAGTCGTTATGTCCTACTAGGGACCGCTACCAACTTATGGATCGGAAAGGAGTTTTCGACACATAGCCGAATATACATGAACCTACAAGGTCACACACTTAATGGCGGGTTAGAACGATAAAGGTCTAGATAATAGACTTAAGGTGGGATACGATCTCTACTCGTGTTGGATTCGGTTGGAGGGTCACCAAGTGGGATACGATCTCTACTCGTATTGGATAAAGATCCAATTGTAGGCTTTTCGAAGTGGATACAATATCTAATCGTAGGCATCTCGAGGCTATATATAAGAGATGTGTGGGGGCTAAGGGAGGCATCTCGAGACACACCCATGGAAACCCTAGCCACCACCTCTCAAAACCCCTGCCGTGAGGGCTGGTGCTAGCAAACTGACGCACAACATTCCATCCCTAGATATGTGAACTTCGGTAGAGGTATTGTTGTGACTACGATGTTAATCGGGACGATCGTGAGGAGGCGACGATTGTCTAGAGGACGGTCGACTATTTCCACTATACTGATGTGCGCTATGTTGAACCATCACATACTGATATATATTTCTAAATAGTACATCTATCTCTTGAATATTTGTAAAACAGTCGATTGTTACTACATCGACAAATCATTTAGAAATTATTAGTCCACATGAAATGACATGTGAGTGTATATGACTTAGAAGACTGATTCACATACCCAAGAGTCTTACAGTGTAGAGGTGGAAAAGACTTTCACAATCCTCTATGAGGACAATGCAACTTGTGTTATACTAATGAAGACTAGCTATGTCAAAACGTATATAGCAAAGCATATAGTCCCAAAGAATTACTACACATATGAGCAGCAGAAAAATAGGAATATAGAAATATAGAAAATCCAAATAAGTGAGAATCTTACAGATTTATTTATCAAGTCCTTACCAGAATCAAGTTTTGCAAAACATGTCTATAGTATTTGTATGAGAAGACAAAAGGAGTTGTTATCATCAGTGGGAGATATATGATCTTCATATATGTTCATCATTAGAATGAAAACATAGTATAATCTTTTCCCTTAGTTGAGTTTTGTCTCAATGAGTTTTCTCAATTAAATGTTTTTTAATGAGGCAGCATCTACAATGGTAAGAACTAATTGAGCTATAAACTCTTTTCTTCTTATTATTTTTATCACTGGTTTTCGGAAGAATTTTTTAATAATGTGTTGGCAAAGTGTGTAAGGGGGAGTGTTGTATATCGAACAATTTAAGAAGGCCCAATTATGTAGACACTTTACCTAAATGAAGGCCTATTTGGGACAGCTGGCCGATGAGATCCATTAGTGTTGTTTAGTTCCATAGAGTTTATTCTATCTTAAAGGCATCCCACCTCCCCTGTATAAAAGGGGTAGGGATTGCACATTGTACACACAAGCCTATGATAAAAGAGCAGTAAAGTTAAGAGAAACGATTAGGACTACATCTTGTGTCTCCTATTATACTTTTATATCCTTATGAGATGAGTGCTTGATCGTCAACAACTAACCTGAATACACAGTGACTTCCATATGTTGTAAAAGCAATAGTAAGGTATGTAATTTTGGGTATGGCTGATGGTTTTTGTCTGTGTTTGATTATTGGCAACTAACCTACATACACAACCGCCCTATTTGTTTCGATTTTTGCAGAAGGTAAAATCTCAAAAGAACAGGGTACGTGTGTTTCAGAAAAGACTTCCGCCTAGATCATTTGCCCCAACTAGTTATTTTTATTGAGGAATGTTTTGTCGACTGATAATTTGTCTACAAACGGGGTCTCTGCTGAATTAGATGTCATAAGTAATTAATTGTTTTCTATCCTCACAGCCGAGCACAAATTCGATGTCGAAACTTGATCATTGCGTCGTGATTCAACGAGCTAAAAGCCCCCATGACAGGAACCAAATGAGAGAACGCACTATTAATTCCGAGCAAGAGACAGAGTAGATGCTTGGCAAGGAAGCTGCAGAGCACAAATTCTATGCCATGATTAAAACTTACATGTTTTACCTAAATCAATGGTTGCTTCAAGAACCGCACAACCACACGCTTAAGCTCACGTCTTTCATCTATCGACGTCTCGCAGCGCCGTGGCCGCGTGGGCGCAATGAGGGGAAGATTAATTGGTGCAAGTGGGGTGGGGTTTGGCAACTGGCAGATCGGTAATGTCTTGCAGGAAGAAGAGGGAAGAGAGGCAAAGAAAATTTTGAAATAATATGTTTCTTTGTGCCATGTCATATACACCTTATAGCCTCGGTAATTGCATGTGGAAATAATATGTGCCATGCCAACGAGAAAATGTGTCCTGTATTTAGAGAGATACTACTGTATGGTATGCTGTCGGAAGGTATTCTGACGGTACACCTCTCCTTGTCACCGCTCACCTCCCCTCCACCTGCCTCCTTTGCCGACACCGGCTATCGCCCTCCTCTCCCTCTCTCTTCTCCGCGCCCACCACCCTCCCCGTCTTCTTCTCCAGCGCTGGCCATAGCTCCACGCACCTCCTCCACCACCTCTCGCCCCCTCCACCACCACCCGCCACCGCCACCGCCGTCGCCACGCAGCCCCCCTCCCCGCTGTGCCGCCCCGTCCAATCTAACTGCTATAGCCGCCGCTGCCACCGCCTTCCGGCATAGCCCACCGCCCTCCTACCCCTCCCATCACCCCCGCCGTTGCCCACTGCCGGGCTGCTGCCTCCCACCGACCTCCTTCTATGCTAGGGGGAAGGGAGAATCCATAGCGACGGCGAGGAGGGAGGGAGCACGAGAGAGAGAAAGAGCGGCGGCCGCATGGTAGTATCTCTCGGGGATGGTATACCGTCGAACGGTATACTATTCCCTAGATTTTCTCTTTATTTATTCATGTACAGTACTGTTCTCCTGTTCCGGCAAAAAATGGCAACCGAAGTATGATTGTTTTTTTAGAAAATGTAATCGTGTAGGAACATTGCATAGCATTTTCTTTCAAATCTGAAAATAAAGGTGGGTTCTTTTGGACTGATGGCTTATAGTTTATGGTTTAAATATTTGAATTCTGACTGTTCGTGAGAGGCAGTACGTATAGGAAAATAGTCATGTACGAATTTAGCTGGTACATCTGAACTCGGTACACTTTTTACTATAATTTTTCTATTGACCTTGTCATAAAAAACGCACTATTTAAAAGCTAGTTACTATAGACAATACAAGTATAAATCAACTTTAAGTCTAAAAGAATCCGGCCCAAATGCTGCAATTTTAGTGCCAATGTCCGACCCTCTGCACTTCCTCTGCCAGGCTGCATGCACGAGGGGCAATGTGTTCGGAGGGGCACCTCAGGTTGTCTGGAAGGATAAACAAGATAGTTTTTGCACCATGGAGCTGAATGGTAAACTTGCCTGCGTCACTACCAAGTTTCTGTGTCGGAGCTAAACTGATCAATAAGACAATAACTAAATGCTGCGTACTCTCCGTGTACTAACATAAATTAGCGCGTTGTGCATGAACTAACGTAATTAATTCTAGTGCAGTATTGTAGGGGATCCTAGATCGGAGGAAAAAAATGATCATAAGTTTTTTTGACTGTATCTTATAGTTTATAGTTTAAATTTTTGAATTTTAACTATTTGTGAGAAGCAATATGGCAATATTTAGAAGAAAATAGTCGCACGTGATTTTAACTCGTACAACTGATCTTTAATACATTTTTACTACAATATTTCTAGTGATCTATCTTAAAAACAGCTTCATTTAAAAATTAGTTATTATAACATAAACAAAAGAATATACTACAGTGGTCGTCTGGACGACTAGTAGATGATGTTGGTGATTGTACTCACCTGGCCGGCAATCTCCCAGGCATGCTGGTTTGTTTGGTTCCAAGACGCTTGGGTACAAGGCGCCCGCGGCCATGACGATGAACAGTAGGAAGAATGACAGCACGTTTATGGCAGGAATACGGATACGTCCATCACTCCAACTCCAAGCCATGGCCAGAGCTGCAGCTGCTAGTGCATTTAATTTGTTTACTTGTCTTAGTTCTGCTCCCCCTCCCGTCGATTTATAGCTGTACGCACTACGCAGCGAGACTAGTCCACGTTTTCCAAAACCTTTTTTATATAGTCTCCATGCAGGATTCACACCCACTACTCACGCCATACAAGCACCCTTCCACTGCACACGTTATGAATTTTGCGGGTAACAAGAGTCTCGTGGAATGCAGTCATGCTATTTACACATTGAACACGTACGTATATGTACTCTCATTCAATAATAGACGTCGTGACTATCCTAGATCTAGAGATCAAACCTAAGTGGGTGAAAATGAAGACATGCCGAGAATGAAACGCCATCACTTAGCGAAGCTAGCAACGAAATATGGATGCCAAGGCACATTTGACAATTTTCATTTAATTGTCCTATATCATCGACTTTACCAGTAGCGATGCGAAGTATCGAGTGAAAACCATCATTTGGTGATAGCTTCGAAACCAGTTTGGTTTGAATCCAAAATAAATGAGAAATTCCCCCCAAAAAATCCATTTTGGATGATGTGATACTGCATAATTTTGTGAAAATATTTTGTGTTAATTTGATAGTCGGTACTCAAACAAAAATTTATTTCTAAGTTTTCTCCCAAAAGATGGTTAGTTCGGACCTTGTCAAACTAATCTAGCCCTAGAACCTATGCAGAATCCAACACAGCTTTTCTTAACTAATCTTTGCCTAAGCGTTTCCACTTTCATAGTAACGTATACTAAGGGTTACACTGGCCGGCCAACGTCTAGTAGTCAAGTAGGCGTCCAAATTAACACGTCACGACTAACAAAGAGAGAGAATAGCAACGAACAAGTTGACCATAACCAGCAAACTTTTTTTTTGCTGCGGCTTATGGTTACGATTTATAACTTTTCGTCTTAGTACAAATACTTATGTAAATAAACTGAAAATCGATAAATTGATAATCTACTTTTTAAAGGTTATACCGATAAAGCATTTTGAAATAATAATGGAGAAATCATCTTATTAATTTGTTTCAGAGAAATTATAAGCTATAAAATAAGAAAGAACAGACTATAGTAAGATATGCCAAAGGTTACACCGGCCGGCCACTATCTAGTAGTCAACTTGGCGTCCAAATTAACACGTCACCACTAACAAGGAGAGAGAGAATGGCGACGACCAAGTAGACCGTGACCATTGATGGATTTCGGTGTGAGTTGGACCAGACAAAGAAAGACAACCACCATGCTAAATGGTATTGTTAGGTACATGTGCAACCACAGCTAGAGCCTAGAAACCGTAAGCAGACCGGCACTTGCATGGTGGATTTTTCTCCTTTTTTTTTCCGCGAGATCATATGCATAATTCATATTTCTCATGATTACCAAAAAATTGTCACAAAACCCAAAACCTTTTAGGAAAATGTATATATTGCCCCTCGAATCGAGAGTGTCTAATTAACCTTATAAATCACAAATCATATAATATCCTACACGTAAGCTTTTATTACCATTGGCATCCCAATTTGACAAACTAGAAATGTCGGCGTGACAGCCCAGAATCTTCAACTTTTACATAATTTTTTTTGCGAAATCTTTTGAGTTTGCTTTCAAATTGTTCGTTGTGTTTTCTTTTGTTCTCTTCCTTCTGACCGAGCCATGCACTCCTCCCCGTGATGTGTTGCCTCGGCCCATCCCGCGCCATGCCTACCGCCCCACCAAACCGGTTAGCTTGTCTTCGACGCCTCACCCACTTCTGCCCCGCCTTAGCCCCGCACCGCCTCCATCATCATCCTGAGCCACGCGCCGCTGCTACGTCCTTCCCCGCTCTCACCTTCATCGTTATCGTTGTGCATGTTGCTCATGTCATCCAGAGCAACTCATCACCCTCCTCACATAGCTGTCCTTTCTAGCCCTCTTCCATCTTCTAGAACCACTCAACGGCACTGCATCCTCGTCATCTTCCACAAGCTAGACCGAGCCGCCATTGCCCTCTAGACTGAGCTCCGCTTCCTCCCTAAATATGTCATCCATGTCGCCTCCTTCCAAAATTTGATGCCACCACCTTCTTTCCCACACCTTTGTGACCATGCCAAGCTGTCCCTTCTTTATCGTCGTCGCTAAGAACCCACCATCATCAAGCCAGCAAAACATTGTATACACATATAGGTGCTAGGATACCAGATACTTGACTCTATCGTTATGGGAAATCATGAAGAGCTAGGAGAAGAAATAATTGAAGAAATTTCCACTAACTATGTGCATTCAGGAGAATCATTTAATAGAAAAGACTACTATTCACTACCACATAAAGGGTCATCACAGACGGCTCTATACTCTCATCATAGATGGTTTCTGAACTGTCTGAATATTTGCGTCCATGATAATAGGCTATTATCACAGACAATTTGTGAGCTATATGTGATAAGTGATAACACATACGGTTTATATAAAGAACCGTCTGTGAAGGTACTATCACAGACGGCTGCCACCAAAAATCGTCTGTGATATGTCAGCCATCACAGACAGTTCTACGTACGAACCATCTGTTATGGGAAAATATCACAGACGGTTAGTCAAAAGAACCATTTGTAATAATATCACAGACAGTTTTTGGTGGCAGCTGTTTGTGATAGTAGGCCTTCACGGATGGTTTATACCATAAAACCGTCTGTGATAGTTCATCCTATACCTAAAGTACACAAATACACAGATATCGATCATAAATATATAGATATATCTAAGTTACATAAATTTACAGATTAATTTGTAAGGTGTCAGTGGGTTGCAACAGAGTTTCAAGAGGGTGATACATATCATCAAATGTAATCCTAAACCATACTACGGATTTTGCAATAGACAGATACTAGTCACATTATTACATCTAAGAATAATATGCTAACTGAGTAAAAGACATGGCAGTTTTGCAGTGGCGAGGGTGAAGGAGAAAGGACCAGCCTAGCCGCTGAAGCCGTAGAGGTTGTGGCCCTGGCACTTGAGTGCGTAGATGACATCCATAGTGGTGACAGTCTTGCGGTGGGCATGCTCGGTGTAGGTGATGGCATCACGAATGACGTTCTCCAGGAAGATCTTGAGCACACCACGTGTCTCCTAGTAGATGAGCCTAGAGATGCACTTCACGCCACCCTCCTCGTCATCCACCGGATCATTTGTGAGCCTGGAGTAGTTGGGCTTGCCGGTATAGCAGCCCAACAACTTGGGGCCAGGACACTGGTTTAGCGGGCCTAAGATCGGATGTTGGTTTATCGATCGGATGGTGCTACGCAACAATTGGTATCAGAATTCAAGTTCTCAGATACATCTCAAGACCTCATGGTTGTGTAAGGGGGTCTCATGGTTGCTAGGGAGCACATCAAATGTGTGAGGTAGAGATTTGTTGGGATAGTCCCAAATTGGTTGTGGGAGTGTATAGAACACAATTTATAAGGGTGGGAGTGTACTCACTTATCAGGTTAATCTTCTGGAAGAAGATGGCCTAGAACCCCTTGGTTGTTACTCTGTAGTTGGGCTTGCAAATATAGAGGCCCAATGACCTGGGGCCGAGATGCCAGTTTAGTGGGCCCAGGATCAGATGTTGGCTTAGTGGTCGATGGCGCTGCGTAGCAATTGGTATCAGAGTCCAGGTTCCCAGATACATCTCCAGACCTCATGGTTGTATGAAGGGACCTCATGATTTCCAAGGAGCACACCCAATGTGTAACAGGGAGATTTGTTGAGATAGTCCTACATTGGTTGTTGGAAGAGATAGAGTATGATTTATAAGGGTGAGAGCATATCCACTTATCAGGCTAGTTTTTTGGGGAGAGATGATCCCCAAACCTCTTGGTTGTTACTTTGTAGTTGGGAGTATAGCGGCCCAACAACCTGGGGTTTGGATGTCAATTTAGCAGGCCTGGGATTAGATGTTGACTTAGTGTCCGATGGTGCTGTGCAACAATTAGTATATGAGCCCAGGTTCACAAATACATCTCCAGACCTCATAGTTGTATAATGGGACCTCATGGTTGCTAGGGATGTGTGAAGTGAATCTTGTTGGGATTGTCCTACATCTATTGTGGGAAGAGACAAAGCTTGATTTATAAAGCTAAGGGTGTAGCTACATATTAGGCTAGTCTTTTAGCCAGAGATGGCTCAAGACCTCTTTGGTTGTTGCTCTATAGTTGGGCTTGTAGGTATAGCTTCCCAACGGCCTAGAGCCGAGATGCTGGTTTAGTTGTCCCAAGATCGGATGCTGGTTTAACAATCTGATGGTGTTGTGTAGCAATCGGTATCATAACCCAGGTTCTTGGATACATCTCTAGACCTCATGGTTGTGTGAGGGGTATATTTGTTGGGATCATCTCACATCGGTATGGGAGGAGACATCACGATTTATATAGGTGAGGCTATACCCACCTATTAGGTTAGTCTTTGGGGGGATAGCCCAAGACCCCTTGGTTGTTGCTCTACAGTTGGGCTTGTGGATATAATGGTCAAACGACATGGGTCGGGACGCTGGATTAGCGGTCCCGAGATCAAATGTTGATTTAGCGTTCTGATGGCGCTAAATAACAAGAAAAAAGTAATTAAGGCAGAATCATGCTCACTAAATAAGAAAGAAGTGTTTAGATCAGTAGCTTGCACTTCTAAAGTATTCCTTGTAGGATATAAATAGGTGTTTGTCCTAAAAGAAATGAGGACAACAAGGTGGTGAGATATAAAGCGAGGCTAGTAGTACAAGGGTTCACATAAAGGCCCGGCATTGATTATGATGAGATTAACTCTCCTGTTACAATTGGAATCAATTTTCGGTACTTGGTATCTATGGTAGTGAATATAAATTTGAAAATGCAGTTGATGGATGTAGTGATCGCATACATGTACGGGTCATTGGATACATATATTTACACGAAAGTTCAAAAAGGAATTAAAATACCAAATCCTAAAGCAAATCACAACATGTATACCGTCAAATTGTAGAGGTCATTGAACATGCTAAAACAGTCTGGCAGAATGTGGTATAACTAGCTGATTGACTTTCTCCTGAAGAAATGTTACGCTAAGAATAATGATTGTTCCTGTGTGTTCATCAAGAAGTCCCAAAATGTATTATGTATCGTTTCTGTATATGTTGATGATCTGAATATTATTCAAACCGCAGAAGGCATTAAGGAAGCTAGCTCTTACCTTAAGACGTAGTTTGAGATGATGATTCGGGTAAGACTAGATTTTGCTTTGGCTTGCAGCAAGAGCATTTTCCCTGGAGAAATATTAGTATACTAGTCTGCTTATACTAAGAAGGTATTAGAGAAATTTAACATAGATAAATCATATCCATTAAGAACCCCTATGGTAACTAGATCTCTCCGAGTAGAGAAAGGCCCATTTAGACCAAGGGAGGAAAAAGATGAATTGTTATTAGCCGAGGTTCCATTCTTATGTGCCACAGGAGCATTGGTATATTTTACAAATTGCACCAGGACGGATATTGCATTTGTAGTTTACCTAGAAGCAAGGTTCAATGATGTACCAACCGGAAGCCATTAGGATGGCATTAAGATAATACTCCAATATCGTCAAGGAACTCAAGATCTTGGATTGTTTTTCCATAAGAACAAAAACTTGACCATGGTGGGATATACAGATGTAGGATATCTCTCTGATCCCCATAAAGCAATTTTCAAGACTGGGTTTGTGTTTCTCTATGGTGGAGCAACTATTTTCTTGTGGTGAGCAAACCAAAACATTACAGCTACATGTACCAACCTCTCAAAAATTATTGTTTTTGTATGAAGAATCACGTGAATGTGTTCGACTTGGATGGATGATTAACCACATACAACAGTCTTGTGGCTTAAACAACGTCCAAACCCCCGCTATTATCTATGAAGATAATGTTGCATGTGTTGCACAAATGCAAGTGGGTTATGCTATGAATAATCTCAAGAAGCATATTGCTCTAAATTTATTATTTTCTCATGAACTTAGAACAAAAATGAAGTGAAGATATTGCATAGTAAGTCTTGTGAAAAGCTAGAATATTTATTTACTAACTCCCTGCCAACATCTAGTTTCAAAAAATGTGTATGTGGTGTTGGAACGAGGCGACTTACAGATATGCGAAATTCATGGGGAGCACTTCTCTTAATAGAATGGCCCATGTGTACTAGATCCTGAAGATCGATATATACTCTTTATTCCTGAAGATGGAATATGGTCAGGAAGATCAAAAGGTCGTACTCCTTTTCTATTAGTGAGTATTTAATAGAAATTTTCACGTGAAAGTTTTAACGAGGCAACTAATGCAATACAACTTATGCGTGCAATGTACTATTTTCTCCATTCCTTTTTCCTATTGTGTTTTTGGAAAGGGTTTTTTAATGAGGTATATGCATATTACGGCATTCATCCGAGGAGAAGTGTTAGGAAACTACGCCCCTATGGGGCACACTGGCCATGTGGGCCCCACCGGATTCGCCTTTATCTCCAAGAAGATAAATGAGCGCATACCAAAAGACTCTTAGATTATGAATATAAAGAAGAGGCTATTGTAATTTGTACATAAAGTCATATCAATAAACAAGATCGTTAGATTGCTCTTTCATATCTTTATCTATTGTTCATCCAGTTTTGCTCTTGCCAATTGCTTGTGATTGTTCTGTTTTAGTTATACTAATTTAGCTATTGAATCACTCGGCGACACTAGTCTCTTAATAGTTTTTTTCTTTTTGTGCGCGAAGCAAGCCTGATGTTTTGAATCTCACTAGAATTCATTAACGAATGTACCCCATTAGCTAGTTGCTGGAAACTCGCATATGCACTTGAGTAGTAGTAGCTGCAATGCTTTGTTGTCCTGCAGGGCCCATATATGTTGAAAACGTGGGAAATATTTTAATTCTAAATTTTATTAGGAGACAGATGTAATAAACTAGTGATGCAAAACTTGCAACTAACAGCAGGTTACTCACCATACTTCAAAATACACATAAGTAAATTATAGTATCAAAGTCGAACAAATGTGCGAATGACTTACAATTAAGCTTGATGAAGAATAGGAAGCAGCGTAGGCTTGACGCAGTACAGAACATAGGTGACGCAGTGAAGTGAGCGGTCGCACAGGTGTGCGTTGCCCAGAAACCTTATTACCACCCTGTGCATGTACTTTCTGCGGCAATGGTTTAGAGATAGCCGCTCTCTCTCCTTCCAGGTGCACGCCAAGAAGAAAGGTTGGCGAAGTTCAGATAGCACAGTACAAAAGCACAAGATCGCAGAGAAGAAGGAAATAAAGGCAATGGGATTCTCACACATACTCTGGATGTCTCAAAGCATATAAATAGATAGACTAATAACCGCCATGATTAAAACAGCAAGTTACCCTTTGATAACTGACATATTTAACCAGCCATTTACCCACTAGTAACTGCCTGTCATCAACACCCAAATAAAGCCTCAAATTCAAACATTTGAATTTCATTCAAAAAGAGAGAGTGGTGCAGGGTTTAGCAAAAAATAAAGATGGACTTGGTCTACCAAGTGGCACGCCACATCACGGTATGGTCGCAAGTCACATGATTTTCATGCAAAAATACGTGAATATGTGCGTGTGTGCGTGTGGATTAGCCAGAACCCTCATGCCATCTCTATCCATATTCAAGGAGTAGTGAGGACTCCACCTTATAAATTGGTCTCCCCCACCTTGCCTTAGCAATATGGTACTAAACCATGCATGCTTTGAAATTAAGGAAATGAGCCTTGCTAATATGGGCCAATTTCTAACAATATATGCATTCTAATCTAAAAGACACACATGTGAAAGCATGTATCTACTACATTATCCTTCATGGTAGCTTGTGAAATTGTGTATGCACGTACTACTGCTTGAGTTCAGCTTACAATGTCCAACAGTTTGATGAAAATAGCATCTATATCAGCTGAAAGTTTTGCATGAACAACTTAACTAAAAATGATATGGAATAACATTATTTTCCATTTGTAAATTTCTCTCTCATCTTAGTCATTTGTTGCAGGTGTTGATGAATGCCAGATACCAACTACTTGTAAAGGATTTTGCATAGCATTATAGGAAGCCAATATTGCACAAAGTGCCTAGTAAAAACAGAGTATAACATTACAACTATGAAACGCACATCAACAAAATGCAAAAATCTTCTACTAGGTGAGTTCTATGGTACAATCAATTCCATGATGAACTAGATAAAAAAACAATACAAGGCTAAGGAGAGTAATCATTACAGTTATTGGCATCGGTCTTAGTGTTGCCTTGATCATTCTACTTATCATCTTAAGTACAATATTTGTAATGTCTAGATCGAAAAGAGACATCCAGAAACACCTACGAAGAAAGTATTTCCAAAAGAACCAAGGCCTTCTCCTAGAACAACTAGTATCATCAGATGAAAATGCAAATGACAAGAACATATAAGATTTTCTCCTTGGCGGAGCTAGAAATGGCAACAAATATCTTTTACTCTACATGTATACTTGGTTGTGGAGGGCATGGAATGGTATACAAAGGCATTTTATCTACCTAACATGTAGTGACCATAAAAAAGTCTAAAGTCCATAAAAAAGTCTAAAGTCATTGAACAAGTTGAGATCAATCAGTTTACCAATGAGGTCACTATCCTCTCACAAATAAACCATGAAATATTGTGAAGCTCTTCAGATGTTGTCTTGAGCCTGAGGTCCCACTACTGGTATATGACTTTATCCCCAATGGTTCATTATTTGGAATTCTTCATGTTGATATGAGTAGCACCGCCTTTTTGTTTTGGGATGACTGCTTGAGAATTGCTGGAGGAGCGGCAGGAGCACTTTATTATCTTCATTTGGCAACTTCGGTGTCGATATTTCACTAAGATGTGAAGCCTTTTAACATTCTCTTGGATGGGAATTACACAGCGAAATTACCAGATTTTGGTGCTTCGAGATTGGTTCCTATTGATCAACAAATGTACAAGGCATATCTGGATGCTTGGACCCGGAGTGATGTTTATAGTTTTGGTATAGTACTTACAGTGTTGCTTCTTAGGAAGGAGCCTATTTTTAAAAGTGAGTCTGGGTTAAAGCAAAAACTTATCTAACTTCTTCCTTTAAGAGATGAGGGAGAAACCATTAGCGGAAATAGTAGCTGCTCAAGTTCTTGTGGAAGCAGCAGAGGAAGAGATTAATGATGTCCGCTAATAGTAGCTGCTCAATTTCTTGTGGAAGTAGCAGAGGAAGAGATTAATGATGTCGCTAGTCTTGTACAGATTTTCTTGTGGCACTGAGGCAAAGAGAGACCTACTTTGAAACAAGTGGAGAGGACATTGCAGCCTGTACAATCGAAAAGGTTGAAATCATGTCAAGTTGCATCGAGAAATGAAGACATGCAAACTTTGCAAACTAGACAAAGCCATGCCACCCGTCAGTCGACTATTGTAGTTGATGTCGTAGAGCTAGTTAGCCTCTCATATCAACCAAAATCGGTACAGCTAGAAGCAGGAGTTTATGTCATCAGCGACTTTCCAATGCTAGATCACCGGGTTCCCAATATTATGTTCAGCTGCCCCTCTTTTTTTCCCTTGTCAAGTGCTATGCAATTATTCTCCTTTGATAGAGAATGATATTTCTGTAATGCTTATTCCAATGATGAGTGTATTGAAGTATTGAGATTCTCGTGTTCAAATCTTCTTTACATATTAATGAAATTTGAACACGCTATCATTATGGTGTCTTATTTTCTACCTCTCGAATGGGCAGGATGATTTCCATTTGTCTGGGAGCAAGCGAAGCAGAAACCATCAGTCTACTTTGTGCACAACACGTCATATTATTATCAGTTGAGTCACTTGTGTGAAGTAAAAGGGTCCAAATAAACAATTTCACTAAATTAAAAACCTTTGTTTTGTAAAACAATTCCGTAGTATATAGTGTATAGACTTCAAGCCTTGAAGAAGAAATGAACAAAACAGATGCCATCCGAAATGTAACCAAGAGATCCTCAATTCTGTATCATCCGTTAGAAATAAGCCCATATAAGTGTGAGGTCTATTTTCAATAATTCTTAAGTATGCATACTTCAGTACTATATTGTTAAAGTAAGGTAGAAGAGACCAATTTATAAGGTGGAAATCTTACTATACCCTAAAAGCTTGAGATACATGGTATGAGAGGGCTTTGGCTAAACACACGTGCACATACGTATTTGTGTATTTTTGCTTGGAAAATCATGTAACGTGGCGTGACGCACCACTTCGCAGACCATGTATACCTTATTTTTAGCTGAACCATGCATTTCTCGATTTGAATGCAAATTCAAACATTTGAATTAATTCAGTTAATGGCGTTAGTTACTAGATTAATTCGATTTAATTAAATTAATGGCATCAGTTATTGGAAACATATATAAAAGAACTGGAGACGTCCAGTCTAAATTGACTAAAATCCTTCTTCCTTTCTTTCTACTTTCTCCTCTACTGATCTGTGCTGGTGTGTTGTGCGACCGAACCTCACCAGCCTTTCTTCTCGGCATGCACCAGGAAGAAGAAGGAGCGGCTATCCCTGAACCATTACTGTAGAGAGTACTTGCATAGGACTATAATAAGGTTTCTGGGCAGCACAACACGTGCGACCGCTCCTGCTTTACTTCATCTATGTTCTGCACTGCAACGAATCTACGCTGCTTCCTATTCTTCATCAAGCCCAATAGTAAGTTGTTCGTATAATCGATTGATTTTATTATAATATTTTTTTGTGTATTTTCTGAAGTATAATAAGTAGCATACTATTAGATTCGTTCATTACATCACTAGACTTTTACTGTATTTATTTTCTAGTAAAATTTAGAATCAAGTACAACGGTTTGCTAATCAGTTTATTGTTTGGAGGTATCTATTACAAATGTGGGCAATATTTTAATTCCAAATTTTATGAGGAGACAAATACAATAAATAAGTGATGCAAAACTTACTACTAACAGCATGCTACTAATTATACTTCAGAATATACTCAAGAAAAATATAGTAATAAAGTCGTACGTGCGCGCAAACAACTTACTTGTTAGCCTGAAGAAGAACAAGAAGCCGCGCAGGCTTGACGCAGTGCAGAACGTAGATGACGCACTACCCAGAAACCTTATTGCCGCCCCGTGCAGGTACTCTCTGCGGCAATGGTTCGGAGATAGCCGCTCTCCCTCCTTCCAGGTGCATGCTGAGAAGAAAGGTTGGTGAAGCCCAGATGGCGCAGTACAACAGCACAAGTTGGCAGAAGTAAGAGATGCTGGCAGTCAGAGATTCTAACCTTTATACCTTGGACGTCTCTAGGTATATAAAGATATGCAAATTACTCTCTAGTAACTGCCCCCATTGAACTGAAATAATTCACTGGTAATTGCTCACTGCTCAATAATTCACTGGTCACTGATAATATTTAACCAGTGATTTAACCACTGGTAACTGCCTGTCATCAAAACCTAATTAAGCCTCAAATTCAAAAGTTTTAATCTTATTCAAACAGAGAGAATGAGGTGTAGGGTTCAGCAAAAATAAAGATGGACTTGGTCTACCAAGTGGCACTCCACGTCACGGCACGGTCGCGCATCGCAAGTTACAAGTCACGCGATTTTCACGCGAAAGTACACAAATACACGCGCGCGCGTGACTAGACAGAACCCTCCTCATATCATCTCTATCCATATTCAAGGAGTGGTGAGGACTCCACCATACAAATCAGTTTTCCTCACCTTTCCTTAGCAATATGGTACTAAACCATGCATGCTTTGGAATTAAGGAAATGGGCCATAAATAAATGGGCCAATTTCTAACAATCCCCCACCAATTCCGAAGCAAGAAGTAAACATATGACAAAGATATTATGCTGAAGTACTGTTAATATACCAGTCTTTTAGTGTAAGTCCTGTACGGGTTGAACTTGCACCTAGAATGACAAGATTCATCTTCTCACAGCTGATGAATGGACTATGCCTGGAATTCACAGCTTTTCGTGATCAGATTTCACTTGAAATCTCAACTAGTACTAGGCTGCCAATGAACCACACCTAAACCGAGCGTTATATGGTCATGCTCCATTATCTGCTCATGAGCTTTCTAGAGAATGTCCCGTTCTCGTGAACTGCGACCACACAGTTGAGCTCAAGTAGGTGTATTCTTTCTAGGTATCTTGCAGGCTAATATTTTTTCCTTATTTGGACAACAGAATACATTAAGTCTTTATGCCAGCCTTGCATACAGTCAAAAGTACATTGTTTATTAGTACATGGGTACAATAAATATGTACTCTCTTGTTACAACATCAATTTGTTTTCCCATTGCTTAAGTCACGGGATCTCCGATCAAGAAGGTATGGGCTAGCATTGTGATGTAATTTAAATGGGCCTCATTCCCATGTCCAGAGATACAATAGAAATCGCTTTCCGTGCTAACCCCTTTGTAAAAAGGTCTGCCAGATTTTTCTCTGTGTGAATATAGTTCACAGCAATCAATCCGGAGTTTCTCAATTTTCTGACAGATTTAAGCCTACGCTTCACATGTCTATAGGACTACATATTATCCTTTGTACTTTTGACTTTGGCCAACACTGTTTGATTATCACAGTACATCAGGATTGCAGGTATTGGTTTCTCAACCAATAGCAAGTTCAATAGAAGCTCTCTCAGCCATTCAGCCTCAACTGTGGCTATGTCAAGTGCTACAAGTTCTGCTTCCGTAGTTGACCTCGTCAATATGGTCTGTTGGCCGGCCGCAGCCTCGCCGCCAGCGCACTCTCCTGCCTCGCCCTGTGCTGGGCACCTCCCATCGATCGCTCGTGCTGCGCCCCGCCCGTTTTGCCACCATGCCTCGTGCTCTGTTGGAGGCGTGTAGGTTGTTGGAACTGGCCCAAGATCAAACACTAGAACGCGAGGATTTTTGTCAGGCGACGAAAACGCCCGGGCGACACAACGCCAATCTTTTTTCTATTTTTTCCAACTCTCTGAACACACACAGTTTACATGCATATTTATTAGCCAGTGCAATCAACTCATGCACACGTCCAGCCTGACCAACCAACTCACGCGCACGTCCGCACGGGATTCTGGCGTAACCAACGCGCGGCTTCGATACGGCGCAACTAACGCCCGTAACTCACGCCTCGTCGCATGCCACACACACACGCACTCAACACGCACACGCAACGACCGCGTAACACACGCGTACACGCAACGACCGCGTAACTCACGCGTACACGCAACGGCCTCTGCGTGGTTTATTCCAACAATCACCCCCTAAACCACGACACCCCCATGCGCCCGACCTACATGAGTGCTGGCTCGTCGTCGCCTTCGGCGAGCAGTGCTTTCTCCTTCCTCGGCTCACGGCAATCCCTGGAGAGGTGGCCACGTACACCACAGTTGTAGCACCTTCCTCGCCTGGCACGGCGCGAACATCTACTTGTCCCCGAGCTCATGCTGCTCGCGTCGTCGTCGTCGCTCCGGCCGTCGCCCTTTGCACGGCCGCTGTTCTTGACGAAGTCCATGCGCGCTCGCTGCCTCCCGTTGCCCTGACGCCGGCGCGCCTCCCACTGCTCCTCGGTAAGCAGCAATTGCCCGACGTCGTCCGCAATCGCCTCGGCGCCGCACCGATCTTCAGCAATTCGGAGTCGTCCAACCAGCTCTTCGAGCGACATCGTATTTAAGTCGATGAGCATCTCGATGGACACGGCGACTTGATTGTACTTCGCCGGCACCACGCGAAGCAGCTTCTTGACGACGCGCACCTCCTCGATGTTCTCCCCCAGCTCGCGCAATTCCGCAACGAGGGAGCCGAGACACATGGCAAATTCGTCGATGGACTCACCAACGTTGAATGCCACATTCTCGAATTGCTTGAGGAGCTTCTGCGCGTTCGCCTCCTGCACGCGCTTGTCGCCCATCCGCATCGTCTTCACAGCCGCCCATGCCTCCTTGGCACTTTTCTTCACGGCGAGACCCGAGCGCATCTCCGTCGGCACCGCACGCAGGATGGCGACCAACGCCAGCCGATCCTCGCGACGCTCGACGTCGCTCGTCTCCACGGCACGCCAGAGCCCGAGCGCCTCCAAGTTCACCTGCATCACCAACGCCCACTCGTGGTAATTGGCTCGCGTCAACACCGGGAACTCCACCGATCCGCTGGACTCCTTGATGACGCGCTCCACCATGACCTCACGTCGTGTGTTGCTACCGCCGGACTTCGGGTCGCCGACGCCCTTCGGAGACGATGGCGGTGTACGCTCATCACTGGCCATCAGCTTGCTGTCGAACTTCACCGGCTCTGATACCAAATGTTGGAACTGGCCCAAGATCAAACACTAGAACGCGAGGATTTTTGTCAGGCGACGAAAACGCCCGGGCGACACAACGCCAATCTTTTTTCTATTTTTTCCAACTCTCTGAACACACACAGTTTACATGCATATTTATTAGCCAGTGCAATCAACTCATGCACACGTCCAGCCTGACCAACCAACTCACGCGCACGTCCGCACGGGATTCTGGCGTAACCAACGCGCGGCTTCGATACGGCGCAACTAACGCCCGTAACTCACGCCTCGTCGCATGCCACACACACACACGCACTCAACGCGCACACGCAACGACCGCATAACACACGCGTACACGCAACGACCGCGTAACTCACGCGTACATGCAACGACCTCTGCGTGGTTTATTCCAACATAGGTGTCGCTTCTTTCGGTAGGCTGTCTTCAAATATGCTGTGTTATTCCCTACTTAATTTCTTGTTTCGTTTGTTACTGTTTGTGGTCAAAATTGCGGATTTGCTTCTTGCCTGAAGATGATTGGTTACTGCCACCATCATCCATGGTTTGCTTCTGTATGGTGTGGTGATACGAGCTGAGGCGTAAGGCTTCCTGTTACATGACAAAGCCTCTCATGGTTCCTCTCGTGATCAACATGCGCTGAACATTGCTCAGACTCCAGTCGCCGTGTTACCTGTTAGCCAAGTAATTGTGCTTGTACACGCTACGGCTGCCCCAGGACCTCACGCGTCCAGGCGTATTGCCGTTGCCGGACGGGCTACAGATATGGCCAGTCGGTTATGTTAGGCATGAATAGGATTAGATGCAAACTCCTGATCCTTCTCCATCTATTGTAATCCCAACTGTATTTATGCCTTCCTGGCCAACAGAATTATGCATTGCGTGAACTCTTTCCGCTTTCATTACCGAACCGAACTCCAGTCCATCCGAGGAACTGCTGCCCGATTCCTGTAGAGAGAGGCGCATTGCCGATTCCAACTTGTATTGCTTATCCTGTTAGACAACAACACATGTACATGCAAGGCAAGCGATTCCGCAGCCTTCTTACATGGCTTCAGAGCGTAGCATTTTTTGAAACGCTCCCATCGTTCCTCGGCTTCTTGCAGCGCATCCGCAGGTCTCGCCGCGACTCCTTCCTCGACTTGCCGTGCGTCTGCTGATCTTGGTCGCTCTGCTTCACCGGGGCCAACTTGTCAGCGTCTATATTCTGTTGTATAGGAGATATGTTTGGTTCACCGTCTGTTAGCTGTCTGTTTTGTAATCCAGGTTTCGGTGGTGGTTCTGTTCACCATCCGACACGCGGCATATAATACAGAAGCGCATTGCCCATCTTCTTCCTTGCCTCTCTGTTTTCACATGGTATCAGAGTCTCTCTGATCCAATTCACGATACACCACCATGACTGGCTCCCCTGCAAACAACTCCTCTTCATACCTTCGACCAACTCAACATGCTTGCTGCTGACTCCTCCTTTCAGTCAACCAATCTGAAGCTGACGAAGAAGAATTCTCTCCTATGGAAGGCGCAATTTAGGTGCCCTACCTCCGCAGCCAACAGCTTCTTGGGTATGTTAATGGCACAATCCCGTACCTAGAGAAAGTCATCACCATGACAACAAATGTGGGGCAGGCTGTCACTGCTCCCAATCAGGTGTACCTCACCTGGCTGCAGCATGATCAACTAGTGTTGAGTGCCCTTCTCTCCTCCCTGTCACCGGAGGTGCTTTCCCAAGTGCTGCTACTCAATACCTCCGCAGAGGTGTCCAAAAAATCACTTTTTAAATAATTTAATTTCAAATTAATTATTTCAAAATTTTAGGTTTTATTTGAATTTTATGAGTAATCCTAGAAATTAATCTTAAATTAATTTCCAATCCAAATCCAAAACCAAATTCCCAATTCAATCCCAAATTCCAAAACCCAAACCCAAGTCCAAAAATCTGAAACTAATTCCTTCTTTGGGCCAAGCCCATTTTCTTTGTCCTAGGGTCAACCCAATTTTCTTTTCCGGCCCAAGCCAATTCTTTTTCTTTTCTTCCTTTCCATTCTCTTTTTCTTTCCTTCCTAGCCTGTTCTGTTTGGCCGAACTTGGCCATGGCACCAGCGCCGACCACCAGCCAAGCTGTAGCTTACCAGAGCTTCTCCACTTTGTGCCTTAATGGAAACCATCCCAAATTATGTAAGCAATCAATCCCCGTCCATTTCCTCGCCATTTATTTAATGATTTCCATTTATCCCATTCGTTTTCAAAGTGACACAAATGAATTCTTCAAAATTATTTAACGTCACATCATGTTCCCAAGTATCATCCACCCTCATATCAAATTAATTTGGTTTTCATGCAACCAATCGCCTGGAATCAAGTTTTTCCCAATTTTGGTCGAAATCGCCTTCTGTCGTTGATTCGTCGTCTCTAGTGAGCCAAATTCCAATTCCTTTTCTACACCATCACCACCATATCCTCTACCTGTTCCATGCTTCAATTTGTCCAATGCATAGCCGTGGAGAGCTACCAACGGCACCACCTCACTTTCCAATGCTAGTCACCGTCGTGTCCGGCCAAGGCATCCACACGGAAATATTCCACGGGTAGAGGGTGTGCCCGTGCTCACGCTAGTTCCCCGTGTTCTCTGCCGAAACGTTGTCACCCATGCGAACCCGCCTCTAGCCGTCGCCCTAGCTGCCGCACGGTGTAACCACCGTGCCCCTCCGACTGCGCCGCCGCCTCCCATCTGTTCCTCCGGTACCCAACAACCCATTTTACCAGTTACCTTCACCTCCCGCCCCTCACCTCGCCAGTGTCGTTGCCATGCCCATGCGCCTCCCTCCTCTTGGAGCCTGTGTTGCTCTTCATCCCTCTTCCTATCACTTACAGCATGGGCCCACTTGTCATCCTCTGTTGAGTATCCAAAAATCAGTTATAAAAGAAGATTCCAAAAAATATTCTCTCATTTATATTTTTTTCAGAGTTTCTCTTTTGTTGAAACTTCTGATGATTCATTCTCTGTCCTCCGAACTCTAAATTCAGTCATTCAAGTTCTTAAATTCATCTAAATTTCTAATCTATCTTTCAATATATATATATATATATATATATATATATATATATATATATATATATATATATATATATATGATTTATTTATTTATTTGTTGCTTTCACATTTTCATGTAGAATCCAATGTGGTGGAAGAATTTCCCGACCAGTAGGAAGAAACCCCTGCCACGAACGAAGGCTAGTGTCATTTGATTATCTTGTATCCATGTTTATAAAAATTATTTACTTTTTTAAAATTTAAATGCATTGCTATGTCACATAAAATGATAACTTCCATCTTAAGGTTGTTAGTTATTCCAATGTTGTTATACCCTCAGTTGATATTGATACCCATGTACCATTATCACCTTAGGTTATCCTTATCTTAGTATTAAGATTATATAATTGTTTGATTAATTTTAGAATGTAGAATTGCTTAGACGTGCTATTTCATTCAATATCATCCTATGGGTGTGAATAATATTATCAGTTCTCTGTACAACTGTTTTTATCAAATGTCCGGCAATAGCAATTGTTGTTGGTTTAGAAAATAAAATAAAATAGTGAAAACTAATGGTAAGATGGATTGATGTGGATTGAGCATGAGATCTTGTATTTTGAATGTCTTGCCCTAGTCAATTAAGGACCGACGTTTGCGATTGTCCAAATTAAGCACTACTGTACAACCACAAGTATAAATGGATATGACCTAGCTAATTAATTTGTAATGGCTAGATGGCTGAATGTGGGTGTTAGATAGAGACAATGCCACATGACGCAAGAGGGGGCTATTGACTGAGCAGATGGAACCCTTCAACGGTGAAACTTTAGTGGGCAGAGTCTAGCTAGATTAGCGCATTGTAAAGATCCTGTGATAATCACTAAATCGCACACCTTTAGAAATGTGTCAGATGGACAGTGTAAGTTGATTACCTCTTATGGATAAAGTTGTACAACATATGCAGGGTGTAAAAGTATTCAAATATGCCTTTCCACGATCAAGGGTAGGCAAGATGCATTTGTCACATTATAGATCTTTGGTTTTGGTTTCAAAATAAAATCTTTTGGGAATCTGGGAGTGGTTAGAGCTCTCAGGTGTTTATTCTGGCAGATGGAGCTGGTCTGGTAGACAGAACCTAATCCACTGAACTTTGATGGTTAAAGCCTTATTACTAGTATTGGTAGCTAGAACCTTCATTAGAAATGTATGCTAGTTTCAGTTATTACAATTACTTGTTAAATTGATGCTTTGGAAAATGAACCTTCAATAGAAATTTGTGCTAGTTTCAGTTATTGCATTTACTTGTTAAATTGATGCTTTGGAAAATCTATAATGATAATTGAAATAAAATACTACTTTGTGCAAATAAATCATATTATCATTTATTTGTTAAGCCTTGCATATAATTGCATTTTCTCAAGACTTATGAAGTACTCTACGTACTCACCCTTGCAATCTACAAAATAATCTAAGAGGACTACGAAGACGTTGAAGGAGACTGCAACAGTGCGACTATTTTGCATGTGGCTTTGTCAGTTACTCCTTGAGTTGCATCGGCTAATTGACACTGCGACAATTGGAGTTTTTTTTTCAAAAATCTATTTTTTATTCCAAATTACAGTATTATACCTATATTTTTTTACAGTTTTGATCATCAGTAGCACAATCGTTGGACAACATATGGCCAAGTTGCTCAAACGTTGGCGACTAGTCCCTATCGCCCAATTGTTGGGCGAC
This sequence comes from Dendrocalamus latiflorus, assembly GCA_017311315.1. NCBI lineage: Eukaryota > Viridiplantae > Streptophyta > Magnoliopsida > Poales > Poaceae > Dendrocalamus > Dendrocalamus latiflorus. The sequence goes on from CM029655.1 coordinate 24,601,238, forward strand.
AAGCCCCTAGTCACCCAATCTGGCTAAGTGACTAGTCCAAGTCGCTCAATAATTGGACGACTAGGTTAAGTCGCCCAACCATCGGGCAACAGATGGTCAAAACTGCAAAAAAATACAGATATAATAATATAATTCAAAATAAAAAATACATTATAAAATAAATCATGACAATGTGAGCGCTGTCACTACTACAGAAAGCCTAATACTAGATGCCAAATCACAGATGGTTTTGTGAAACCGTCTGTGATGTACACTATTACAGACGGTTTTAATTTAGAGGCCGTCTGTGGTATTTGTGGCGGGAAAAAGGAGTATCACAGATGGTTCTTATCGCTGAACCGTCTGTGATACTGGAATATCACAGACGGTTTTATAATAAAAGCCGTCTGTGATACGTTTCCCGCCTTGCAATCCCTCAAAATTTCATATTTTCCCGCTTAAGTCCGAGTATGATTCAGTTTTGAGACACCTTTAGTAAAACGGGCATAACTTTTGCATACGGTGTACGTTTTCGACGTTATTGTACTCGTTGAAAAGCTAACGATGAGCCTGATCCAAAAAGAAATGACGGGCACATCTTGTGCCAGTTTCCCTCCAAGACCCTCAAAATCGGACATCTTTGGACCTAAATCTGCATCGCAAGTTTTTGGTTTTTGTTTTTGCCCTTTTTCTTGGTCTTCCTTTTGGAATTTGGATTTTGCTTCAACTGAAAAGTTGTAGATCTCATTGAAACCTTTCAAATGAGTATATATATAAGCTATATAAAACTTTGCTATTTTATCTTTTCAGACTAGTTGTTTATATTGCATCGATATATAAAATTTTATGCTCTAAGTCACAGATGATTCTATATATAGAACCGTCTGTGATATTCATTCATTACAGACGGTTCTATATATAGAACCGTCTGTGATAATCTGACCGCTGGGCCCGTCGATCCTCCTCAACCCAATCATAGCCAATAGAAATTCATCAATCCTCACCCCACGGATCGTAGCTCTGCCTCTCCGTTCCAGCGCCAAAAATTTTGAACTCCCGCCTCTCCCTCCCTCTCCCTCCCCTATAAATATAACCAAAACCCAGCCTCCTTGCTGGTCTCGTCTTCCTTGCTGTCATCCTCCTTGCTGTCCTCCTCCTCCTTGCTGTTCTCCTCTGCCTTGCTGTCCTCCTCCTTGCAGACGACGCACAAGTCTACGGGAGGCAAGACACCGCAGAAGCAACTAGCTCGTGCCAACCGTGCAGACGCTCAATCAACGCCGACGATGGTGGGCATCAAAGACATCCAGCTCATGCATTGCATCAGGGGCGAGAAGGCATAGAGGATCTTTGCTTTTTCTCTGTTCTTGTTGTGTAACCTGCTCGTTGTTTTGGGATATTGTAATGGTAGGCTCTAATCTTAATAAAAATGGATGTTTTATGTTTGTGAAATGAATTGAGATGTGAATTGGATGTATACATGTACATGTTGATCTACTTGTTTCAGAGGGCATGGCTAGCATTTCCTGAGGCTAGCCAATAAACAGAAATAGGTTTAGGAGTAGAAGGGAATATCACAGACGGTTTTTAGTTAAGAATTTTAGTTAAGAACTGTCTGTGATATTTACATATCACAGACAATTCTAAACTAAAAACCGTCTGTGATAACTATATATCACAGACGGTTTTAAACTAAAAACCGTATGTGATTATAACTATCACAGACGGTTTTTAGTTAAAAACCGTCTGTGATATTTGCACCACAGACGGTTCAAAAACTGTCTGTGATGACCTCATATTATTACTGACCTATAAATTCAGATGGTTCACAAAATCGTCTGTGATGACCTTTTCTGTAGTAGTGTGTCTACTTATCATCCAATCCTGTGCAACATGGTTGAACTAAACATATCACTACAGGACGGTGGGAAATTTGAGGCAAGATTTTGAGGCATGACTGAAGATAGTTGCCTCAAAATATTCTCTGAGGCAGCAACTTCTGCCTCAAATTATAAAATCAAGGTAAACGAATAAGCCTCATTAATCTGAGGCTAACAATCAGCCTCAACAGGGAATTAGAGGCTGCCTAGTGGTTGAAAGCCTCAAATGGACATGTAAAATTAGCATTGGCGGGAGCAGTGAAAAATTCCCTCCTCTCTCTCCTTTCTATTCCCTGCCTATTCACCAATTTTTTATCCCACACAACTCTCTGCTCTCTCACCTGCCCATCGATCCTCCATTCCCCTGCGCCCCGTCTGCCCTTCACGATTTCGGCTGAACCGCAAGCCGCACCTCCCCGCCTCCCCTCCTCCCGGCGCCGCCCGACCCCGCCTCCCGGCGCCGCCCGGCCCTGCCTCCCCTCCTCCCGGCGCCGCCCGGCCCCGCCTCCCCGCCTCCCGGCGCCGCGCGGCCCCGCCTCCTGGCGCCGCCCGGCCCCGCCTCCCCTCCTCCCGGCGCCGCCCGGCCCCGCCTCCCCGACTTCTCTGGGCAATCGAGCTAGTGTTTGAGCATCTACAGGACTTGGTAAAGCTAGTGCAGGCTGGTTTAAGCTGAAGAGGTCGGGGCTGGGTTGTCCACAGGGAGGTGTTTCGACTGTTGGGTGGTTCTCGGCGCCGGGGAAGAGGGTTGGTCAGGAGGCTAAGGCGATGGTTGGGAGGTGTTCCTGAGAGGTCGGGGAGGCTACAGACAAGGTTAATTGGAAAATGGTTGGCCAGAGAAGTGACATTGGGTTAGGGCTCACTTTTGGGGTTTTTTGCAATCGCGGGCAATGGGAGGGATGAGGGGAGCTTCGGGGTGTCGGGCTGGCTCTAGGGAGTGTTGGCTTCGACTGAGAGGTCTCGGTTGCTTAAATAGGCCAGTGGAGGCAGTTCGGCACAGTGCCTGCTGATGCTAATAATTGTCACCTTATAATTATGCATGTTTTGTGCTTCTTCTGTTAGTGGCAACTATGATTATTTCTAGTTGCTTCAAGTCTTAGTCAATACATTGTTGGTGTAGTTTGTTGTAGCTGTCCCCCAAAGCTTGGTTTATAGCTTGTGTTATGTGTATTTATCTTTGAATAAGATTTAGGGAACCAATCTTAATAGCTGATCCTTAAGCTGGGCATGGCTGGCCGTGGCAATTTTCTCCTCCTTTTCCTACAGCTTAAGGATCAGAATTCCATTCGCGTTTGAACTGATGCCATATGAAAAGGCTTATTATATGGATGAAGAACAAACAATATCTATTTCGCCTATTATAGCTTTCTCACATCAGTTAATTATTGTGTACGAAAGCCCTAAAATCGTTTTGGTTGAGAAAGTTCTGTAGCATCTGAAAGCTTAGTAGCCAAACGTTTGAAGCCACTGTTTTGATATTGAGTGGACTGCATTAGTCTAATTTTATATTGTTTTGGTGATATCTAAAGTTTAAACAAGGCATACCCTGTCCAAATCACTTGGCTTGGCTGTTTTTTCAGGGATTAATGATTTAGTTTACTATGCTATGGTATGCCTAATTTTAGGTATAAATTGGTTGCCAACTGCTTTGTTTGAGTTGTCTATGACTTGTGATCTACTTCTGATGTTCAGGTTTCGACATCTAGTTCTCCGCTAGGCACTAGGCTATTAGCATGATATATAATTCTAGTAGTGTCAAGTTTCTGTACCATTTAAATTTTGTTTGTGTTATTCGTCTTAACATGTTGCTCCTTTCAGAAAGCAACAAGGTTTGTGAGAGTGTTGTAATTTGGTTTGATGTAACTTTTATCTCTGTTCTAACATTTAGGGACCATTGTCTTTATTTTTTATTGCTAAATTTGTCACTTACAATAGTATGCTTGGTGGTGCATGTTTTGAATGATTTTACTGTTTAATTCTAAACTTGTATAATATTTTTATTGTAGCATTGTAGGATGACTGGCAGAAGGAGAAGCGAGACTTCTTGCTGATGGGAAAAGAGTAAAAGAAGGCAAAATTAGCAAGGTAATTTCTTAACATCACTTCTATTTCCATGCTTGTATATATTGTTAAAAGCTTATCATCTGTTGTTTGATGTTGCCTTGTTGGAACGAACATATGGTATATATTGAATGCACTTTTTGGACAGATTGCTAGTATCTCCCATTACCAACATGGACAAAAGCTGGCTGGAAAAACCTAGGTAAATATGAGGTTGTGGGTAATTAAGTATGTTGCATGAGAGGTCACATAATATTATTATATATTATGTAATTTAAGTAACATGGCAACATTAATAGGTGGACAGATGAATATGAAGAAGGCTTGGAACAATTCTTGCAGTTTGCTTTCACTCATTCAGCAAAAGACAACATGATTCTTTGTCCTTGCAAGAAATGCATGAACTGCCATTGGCTACATGCTGAATTAACCTGAATCTTATATTATCAATCAGTATCTCACTAGGAAAGATATAAATGGAATAACCATTGATTTGGCTGCTGGGTGTCATGATCGGTATGGTTGCATTCTCATAATATAGCTCTTTTGTTGATGTTTTGTTTTTTTATCAAGTCTTATATATTTAATCGGAACCTTGCAGTACATTGTATCAGAGCTAATTTTTTTACCTAACTAGTACCATACATATGTATACTTGATCTTACATAACTTATTTTTGGAGATGCAGGGAAAACAATGGAAAGGGAAAAAAGAAGAGGTGGAAGTCCAGTAACAAATGAGTATGAGCTTCGGCGTAGGATGCAGATAGCTAGAAATAATGACATGCTTTCAAAACTGAACCTGCCACAACTAGCAACAAATTTGACATCAAATTCCAAGAGGATGAAGAATACAGTACCTAATATGCCAAACCAACCTGTTGATCCAGAAGCAAATTTGATAAGGAATTCCAAGAGGGCGCGACATGCTGAACCAAATATGCCTAATCAATCTGTTGATCCAGCAGCAAATATGATGAGGAAATCTAGGAGGATGAGAAATGTTGTGCCAGATATACTAAGTCAATCTGTTGATTCTCAGTATCAGGATCAATACTTGAATGAGGAAAATGTGCAAAACCAATCATATGAGGAGAATGAGATAAACCAGTCAAGTGAGGAAAATGATATGGACCAATCTGTTGAAGATTATGCACAGTCATTTGACAAAAGTAATTGTTTTCGTCTCATCTATTGAATTTATTCTACGGGTCATTTTGGCTAAGTGATATAACATTTTATTGTAGGTGATGAAGATGTTTATCCTGAGGAAATTACAGAGCCAGAGGATAGAAGAGGTCAGCCAAAGGATAGAAGAGGTCCTACAAGGATGGAGGCATTCTGGCCAATTGTGGAACGTGTAAAACTGAAAGTTGACTATAATGAGTATTTTCAACCAGTTGGCCCCCATGCGCCAAAGTTGACTGTAAAGTTCTATCACTAACTCATGAAGACTGGATCGATGTGAAGAACAAGGATGATGTTTGGGATAATGTGACGGTAAACTTCTTTTTTCGAATATTACAGTCCTTTATAAACATTTAGTTGTTAGGAGAAGTTTCAGTTTGAAACTTATCAAATTCTCTATTTTAGAGGTATTTTGACTTAGATGAATGCCTAAAGGATTATGTCATGAGATCAGCTCACAAGAAATGGAAAGACTTCAAAAATAGGCTAAAAACAAAGTACTTTGACCCTCAGAAGTCTGATAAAGAGCTCTGGAAAAAACATGATTCAAGAATATCACTTTCAGATTGGAAGTGGCTAATTGCCTTTTGGAGATCTGAGAAAGGCCAAGTAAGTGCATATAGATGCTATGTTCTGTTATCCTTTCTTTCCAAGTGAGAGCTCATAGCACAGATGTTACATTTTTGTTAATTTTTCTTTCTTTCAAGACGTAGTGACATACAATAATGTACATCCTTTTTAGGCACGCAGTAATCGCGGAAAAGCAAATCGTGCAAAAATGGATGCAGTACATACTATTGGAACCAGGAGTCTAGCAAATGTTCGCCATGACATGGTCAGGCTGAGAGCATATATTAATCATCCCCCATTTGTTTTCTTGCATCGTATTAATGTGTTGTGCATTCACATGACTGTAGGAGCAAAAGAAAGGAGGAAAAGTTAGTCGAGCAGAAGTTTTCAAAGTTGCATATACTCGTAAAGACGGAAGACCACAACCAGCCCGTCAAGAAACACTTGTAAGAAAAATTAACTGAATACGCAACAAAGTTGTTTCTCTGTTTGGAAATTCAAATACAATATTTTACCTTGGTTACTGCAGGCTAAAATCGATGAAAAACTCACTGAGGAGGCTGATTTTGTGGACAAACCTATACAAGAAGGAGATTTCCTTTCAGAATTGATTGGTAAGGAAAATAGAGGCAGAGTGATAGGAGTAGGTATGGGTCCCACTCCTGCAAGTCTTGGTTTGCCAGGAACTAAATCAACAGCAAGAATAAGCTTGCAATTGGAAAGAGAAGCAAGACAGAGGGCAGAAGATGAAGCTCGAGCTTTGAGAGAAGAGATGCAACAGTTGGAACAGAGAATGGAACAACGAATGGAGCAACGACTTGCAGACAAACTGGCAGAATTTCAAGCTATGATCTCTGCTTCTCATGAACAGAGGAAAAATTTGCACATACCAAATCAGGAATATTCATGCACATCGGCTTCTAACAACGTACAAGTCAGTTTACTTCGCATAAATCAACTGCACTAGTATTATTAGCATCTACTATAAGCTTCTAATTTTTCCCCCTAAATACAGGTACAACCAAGAACTGTTAGAGCATTGCAACATAACCAAAACAAACTGCTGGAGAAGGTTAGTTGAATGGCATTGATTTTGCTCCATATATTTTTAAGTCAGAATTTTACATTGCCTAAATCTTCTAGGATTCGTTGAAAAGGGTTGGTGGTAAATATTATGCACAAGAGTTAGAAGAACATGCTGGCAACCGCAATACTACCAAGCCACCAAGGATTGCAAACAATCATTCACAAGCAAGAACAGGCAATAAAGCCACAAGTAAACGCTCTAATGTTCCAGCTACAACAACTACAGTTTTTGCTGAGGTATATGTATATATATGTTAAGTCATTTAGGATGAACTGCTTCCCTAAATGCATGTGAATTGATTTACACAAGTAAAAAAGGTTGAAAAAATGTCAGTAACATTTATAATATGCAACAGGGGGTACAAAAGCAAGTAGCTAATTATAATACCAGTAGGCCTACTGAGACTGGATGTGCCAACAAGGGAAAAAGTGACCACTCAAGGATTAAAAAGGCAACAACAAAAACCATTCAGGTTTGGGAAAATTTTGTTAATTCAGTTGGATCTGTTATGTAAAACAACATCATCTATTATATTTTCCAGTCTAATATGAGGTGTCCATATGGTCACACAGGTTGGAAACGATGTATTTCTTAAAAGAACTGTGCGGCCATATAATCGTATTGCTAAAGCAACTGTTGAAAGCCAAGACCCATCAGAAATGGTTGGAGGTACAATTCTTGGAAATGAGTGCTACAAAGTAGTCATAGACAGTCCCATATTTGGAGATGCAGAACTGTTTCGACCGTGCAAAAATCTGAAATACATCAAGGATGCTATTGGTCATTCCATTGCTTGGCCAATCCACTTGGTATGTCCTTTTCTTAGCTTGTTTATGTGTATATTTTGTTTACCTAGAAAATCTAACATGTCAAATGAATGCTCACAATTAAGGTTGAAGAAGTTCCACCCAGGCAGAATGGTGAAGTAACAAAAACAGGTACTTATGTCATTATGTTGCATATAAAATATTTTGTGCTTAGGTATGACATAAAAATTATTTACACCATCATGTGATCCATTGAGCGAAATATAGATAGATAAAATTATAAATAGAAATGAAACATGAAATGAACTATGTTGTTTATAAATAGAAATGAAACATCTTGTGATTCATACAAACAGTTGTAGCTACTTTCTTGATCCAAATGTTTTGGATTATTTTTTGTTCATGATATTTTTGTATTAGGCACTGACCTGATTGAATTTTGTAAATTTAATTCTAGGTGGTCGGGTTTCTTTTGCGCCACCAGGCACAACCATGCAAAATTGGCGTCAACTTCTGTAAAGATGATAAAATATGTGCCCGTAGCTACTATATGGTTGATCAGTCATGAGCAGTTACTGTCTACTCTTTTGAGAAGTTTACTATCTCAAATTTTGTATAGATGATATATTTTATTTGCCCATAGCTACTATACAGTGGATGGCTCAAACATGTGCCCACTGACTAGCTATGCTATTGAGAATTTTACTATATACTGTATGCATAGTTGAATGCTACATTTGTCAACTGATGGAGAGGACCTTTTGGAGACTAAATGAGATGCTATATATTTTCTCTCCTCAATATGCATGTGTGGCTGTGATGTTTTAATCTATTGAATGAAGAGATTTGGAGGCTATATTTGTTACTGTTTCAATTATCTTGTGTGCATAGTGATGAGATGTATGTGTTTGATAATAATTATTGAGAAAAATATATGTATATGCTGAAAATAATTGTAATTTGATGCTTGTAACGTTGGGGCAGCTTATAGTTGCCTCAATTCTTTTGAGGCAGACATTGCAGCCTCATGGCTAGTCGTCCTAGCTGAGGCAGGCAATCTGCCTCAATCAAATTCTGAGGCACACCGTGTTAGCCTCAAATTTAGCTTTTAGAGGCTAACTCTAGTGGTTGCCTCAATATGCTTATTTTGAGGCAAGGGTATCCGAGGCAGGCTGTGTTAGCCTCAATATATATTCTGAGGCTGATTTTTCTACATTTCGAGGCTGATTAGTATGCCCCAAATTCCCTACCATCCTGTAGTGTATTGTGCTCCATAATACATTTCGTTCACAAAAAAGTTGCTCTTGGAGATATTAGTGAACTTTCGTGACACTCAACGCGATTGCACTTGCTGCAGCTGCTCCACGTTCACTGTTGAGGAGTGTTAGAAGACAAAGCCTCTCATAGTTCGTCTCGTCTGCGGAGGATCATGGTTCCTATGGCTCTCATGATTCCTCTCGTAACCAACATGCGCTGCACACTGCTCAGACCCCAGTCGCCGTGTTACTGAACAGGACTCCAGTCCAACCGAGGCATTGCTGCCCGATTCCTGTAGAGAGAGGCGCATTGTCAGCTCAACTCCGGCAAACACTCAAACTCACTCGCACACAGAAACGGAATGGCAAACTGAATCTCTGAAGACAGTTGTTTTGTGCCGTGAGTTCCCAGGTCTGGTTCTCCTCGATGCAACGCAGCTCCTCAGCCATCGCCTTGCGCCAGCAGTCTTCTGTGTTTGCTTCGGCGAAGGTACTTGGCTCCTCGGCTGCTAGCAGGTGAAGGTCTTCAACATCAGTCTCCAGAACCGGTCCTTTGGCCAGCACATCCTCCATGGTACGATACCGGCGAGGCGCACCATGGTCGTCGTCGAGTATCGCCGAGGCATCAGTGGGCGGGGAGACAAACTCAACTCCCTCTTCAGCCGTTTGCGGTGTGGGCGAAGGAGTATGAGGTTCCTCATCGTGAAGAGGTGGCGACCCGGGTTCTTCAGCTGGGGAAGCTTTCTTCTGCACCTCGTACTCGACAGTAAAGATGTCACCTCCAGTGAGTGTCTGCGATGAACCTTCATCTCGCGCCCAATCCCATTTGGCCCCTTCGTCGAATATCACATCTCGTGTGACATGAACTCGGTTGGCGACTGGATCGAAAACTCGATATGCTTTTGAGCCAAGTTCATACCCGATGAACACCATCTTCCGGCTTCTGTCTTCAAGTTTCTGCTGGTGCGGTTTGACGATCTTGACATGTGCGACACAGCCGAACGTGCGCATGAAGTGGACTGCCGGTGTCCTCCCATGCCACGCTTCGAATGGCGTCTTCCCGACGAGACTTCGTGTGGGAGAGCGATTTAGGATGAACACTGCAGTGGTCACCGCCTCCCCCCAAAATTCGCCGGGCATCTCTTTTGCTTTGAGCATACATCGAGCCATCGCCACCACGGTTTGGTTTCGTCTCTCGACAACCCCGTTTTGCTGTGGTGCGTAAGGCGCCGTGAGATGCCGCGTCACTCCCTCGTCTGCACAGTACTCGCCGAATTCGACTGAATTGAATTCGCCGCCACGGTCTGTCCGCAGCACCCGTAGCTTCCGCCCAGTTTCAACCTCGACAGCTGCCTTGAATTTCTTGATTGCCGTCGGAGCATCTCCTTTTGACGCCAGCAAGGTCAGCCACGAGTATCTGCTCATGTCGTCCACCAAGAGCAAGAAGTATCTTTTGCCGCCGTGAGTCGCCGGAGTAATGGGGCCGCACAAATCACCATGGACAAGCTCGATGCGATCGGTGGCGCGAAACCTCGCCTCCGCCGGAAATGGTCCGCGTCGCTGTTTCCCTGCAAGGCACGCATCACAAATTTGCTCCGGATGCTCAATCGCCGGCAGACCTCGCACCATGTCTCCTCGCGCCAGCTTGCGTAGCCCATCGAAGCTCAAATGACCGAAACGGGCATGCCATTGCCAGGCTTTGTCATCGTGATGTGCAGCCAGACAAACCGGCTGTGCCAACTCCAGCTTCAGCACATAGAGACGGTTTGGGCCTCTATTCACCTTCGCGAGCAGTCTTCTGTCCCGGTCATGGATGCGCAGCATACCATCTTCGATCAGCACTCTGCACCCGTTCTCTTCCAATTGTCCAAGACTGATAATGTCTGAACGGAGTTGTGGGATGTAGTAAACTCCAGTGAGCACGCGATGCTGTCCATCCCTGCAGGTGAAAAGCACCGTGCCGCGCCCTTGTACTGTGACAGTTGAGTTATCTCCGAACCTCACCCTGCCAGTGACACCGGTGTCCAGCTCGGCGAAGACTCCGCGGCGACCCGTCATATGGTTGCTGGCTCCTGTGTCAAGGTACCAGGCCTCATCATGGCAGTCCTCGGCGTTCCCGATCATCCCCAACAATTTTGGCTCGTGGAGGAACACCGGGTTCTTGATTTCTTGTGGTTGATCAGCCACTGCAATCGCATCTGCCAACAGCAATGCTGGCTCATCATCGCTGATCTTCGTGAGGTGCGCTTCTTCAGTGTATCGGGGTTGCCGGCACTCACGCGCCCAGTGCCCATGCTTGCCGCAGTTGCGACACTTATCTTGAGACTTGTCCCTCGGCTTCGTATCACGGCCACCGGAATCTCCTCTCCTGCCACGGAAAGGTTTCCCTCGTCCGTGTGTGCCGTTGCCTGACTTGCGTCCACCAGAACTGCCTGAAGTCTCTTCTGTGAACAGCAGCTTGGCGCCTCCAGTGCTTGCACCCTTGCCGTGCCGCTTCTCCAGTCTCTCCTCCGCAGCCTTGAGTCGCCCGGTAATGTCCTCTACCGTCAGCTCCTCAAGGTCCAGAAGCGTTTCGATTGAAAGCGCAATCTGGGAGAACCGGTCCGGGACGACACGCAGATATTTCTGCACGACGTCTTCTTCTTTGCGCTTGTCACCAAGGAGACTCAGATTGCTGACAAGTGCAGTAAGTCTCACCGAGAAGTCATCAACGGTCTCGTCTTCTCGGAAGGTGAGGTCTTCGTATTCTCGACGTAGGCTCTGCAACTTCGCTTTGCATGCACGCTGATTGCCAACCTTCATGGCCTTCAGAGCATCCCAAGCTTCCTTTGCAGTGTCCTTGTTTGCCAGCGTCGACCACAGTTCCGAGGGTACGGCGCGAAGGATCGCCTCCATGGCCATCATATCCTCCTGCACCGGAACACCACCGCGACTGACGGCTTCCCATAAACCGCGAGCCTTCAGCATCACCTTCATCATCAAGCACCAGTCGGCGTAATTTGTGCGCGTCAAGGTTGGGTACGCCGCCCCACCCCCGACCTCCTTCACAACCCGCTGGACAACCATCTCTTGTCCCAGCCCGTCGTCGACGCCGATGACAGCACGGGCAGCGCTGCTCCCGTCTGCTTCGGTGCGGCCAGCCCTGCTGCCGCTTGCTCCGTCGCGTCTGTTGACTGGCGGCGTTGAAGTGGAGCGCCGTGATGGAGGGGAGCCGGAGTGTGACATCCCAGGCACGAGCACAAGGCTCTGATACCAATCGGCACTTCCGGCTGGCCACCGTCCAATTGGCGTCAAATGGGTTTACAAGGTGAAGAAGAATGAGAAAGGGGAGGTCGTGAAGCATAAAGCCAGGCTGGTCGCTAAAGGCTACGTTCAGCGCCAAGGGGTCGACTACGACGAGGTGTTCGCTCCGGTGGCCAGGATGGAATCAGTGCGTCTTCTCCTTGCCATGGCTGCACATGAGGCCTGGACTGTGCATCATATGGATGTCAAATCCGCCTTCCTGAACGGGGAGCTGTCCGAGGAGGTATACGTGGTACAGCCGCCTGGTTTCATCGATTGCAAACATCCTGGGAAGGTACTCAGGTTGAAGAAGGCGTTGTATGGGCTAAGGCAGGCACCTCGAGCTTGGAACATCAAGCTGGACAGCTGCTTAACTCAACTCGGTTTCAAGCAAAGTGAGTCGGAGCACGCGGTGTATACTCGCGGTGAAAAGGCTCCACGACTCATCGTCGCTGTTTATGTTGACGATCTGCTGATTACTGGTGCAGACGAGGCTGAAATTGGTAAGTTCAAAACTGAGATGCATACCCTTTTCAAGATGAGCGACCTGGGAGTTCTCTCTTATTACCTCGGCATAGAAGTTCACCAGCACAAGACAGGGATCAGCATTAGTCAGACGGCGTATGCTCGGAAATTGCTTGAGAATAGTGGGATGGATCGGTGCAATCCATGCCAAACTCCCATGGAAGCTAGACTGAAACTCAGCAAAACAGGAGAGGCAAAACTGGTGGACGCCACTAGTTACCGAAGCTTGGTGGGTGCACTGCGTTATCTGACGCATACACGCCCTGACATCATCTATGCCGTAAGCTACGTGAGCAGGTTCATGGCAGCGCCCAAGGAGGACCATCTTGCTGCAGTGAAGCACATCTTGCGTTATGTTGCAGGGACCCTCAGTTTTGGCTGCTTTTACAGCAGGGAGAAAGGAAAACAAACTGCACTGAAGGGTTTCAGCGACAGTGATCTGGGAGGCGATGTAGACGACCGGAAAAGCACTTCGGGTGTTCTTTTCTTCCTCAACCGGAGCCCAATCAGCTGGCAAACTCTAAAGCAGAAGGTCGTCGCATTGTCCTCATGTGAGGCCGAATATATTGCGGCAACCACTGCAGCCTGTCAGGGCATTTGGTTAGCAAGGTTGCTTAGTGATCTTACTGGTGAACCGGTTCAGAAGGTTGATCTGAAGATAGACAACATGTCTGCCATCTCACTCTGCAGCAATCCGGTGTTCCACGACAGGAGCAAGCATATAGAAACCAGGTACCATTTTATTCGGGATTGCATTGATTCAGGGAAGATCGGAGTGAGTCATGCCAGGACGGAAGATCAGTTCGCTGATTTACTGACGAAACCACTTGGGAAGATCAAGTTTCAAGACCTGCGAGCACGGATCGGGGTCGCTGATGTTGGCGGGCAGCGTCAGGATTAGGGGGGGGATTGTAGTCTCCAGTAATCCTGCGCAGCTGAACTTTGCCGGGTTCCCGTCAGAAGTCGCTGTTGTCGGATTTCCATCAGTTTTCGTTTTTCGTCAGTTTATTTTTCAGTCTTCGTGACAGCCTCTAGCGCCCGGTTGATTCGGTCCTGTACGAGCGTTTCAACGGGGATTAGTTTCATTTTTGTTAGCTAGATTTCCGGAGTGATCCGATTGTATCGAGTAGTTGGATCTTTTCGTTTTTACTTAGTCGTGTACTGTTTGCTATAAAGATCTGAAAAACCGAAAAGCCGAGCAAGTCTTGCGGCACAAAACAACTGTCTTCAGAGATTCAGTTTGCCATTCCGTTTCTGTGTGCGAGTGAGTTTGAGTGTTTGCCGGAGTTGAGCTGACACGCATTGCCCATTCCAACTTGTATACGTTAACACTTGTATTGCTTACCGTGTTAGACAACGACACGTGTACATGTATGACTATATATTCTGATCAATGCAAACATCCAAGGCGAGCGATTCTACAGCCTTCTTACACTTCCCGTTTCTTCTTGGCTAGAAAAAGGTGTGTTACTGAGTGGTTTGCCTACTATTTGTTTCACCTACTGAGTTGTTGACCTCACATGGCACCTAATTATCATTGGTGCTAACATTGCAAAGAATGTGTGCGTTTTCCTCTTTTAGAAGCATTTTTTACCCCCGCGAGCAGCTAGTCCTAGTACTCAATAGAATTAAGGATAAGTACTCCCAGAATTAAAGATACATATATCATGTATATTTCTGTAGTAAGTTAATATTCTTACTGCTTGATGTGTGCAAGCTGCCATGTATGGTGGGGAAGGTAGAGAAGAATGATAGGATTGTGAGAACTAGTAACTAGTAAGTGTTACTAAGTGTAACACATTTTGTTGGAACCCATAGATAGCAGTTGTTGACGGGCAAAACTGCAGGAGTAATATTATAGCGACCGTTTGGTTGCTAATAGGTAGCATTTTAGTAGCATTTTCCAACCAATTAACACCTAAATACGTACGTAACTTAATTTATCCATCACGCCAAAACTTTTCTTAATACGTATGTAAAAGTATATAGGGAGTGTACAGGCATCACCCGGATGTTTTCTTCCTAATTATTATCCAAATTTATGACCTTTAGACTAGAGATCAATGTAGTTAGAATGAAAACATCCAGATGACGTTTAACAAAACCCAAGTACATATATGAACGTTATGAATCGCATGAATCTCAGTACAATAAAATATCAGAATAAGTATAAACCAAGGAAACAAGTGCTTTATTGTATATTGTACTCTGTAAGAAAGAGAACTCAAAAGGCAAAATCACCTTGCTTGGGGTGGGGATACTAAGATGGAAGACCACATGGAGAAGCTGATATACACATTTAAGGCCTTTCTAGCACACACTATGTTAAAAGAATTTCGTAGGAAAAAGAACTATCCACTCTCATTGAAAGCCTCTTTTCCTCCAAACTTCATGTGAAGTTCACATTACAAATTAGCCCTTACCGTGGTAGCCCAATAGATGATCCGAACTCTTGTTCCAAGCTATAGCATTTTTGGATGTTTTGAGAGTCAGAATTAGCACTGTCGCCCAGGTTAATAGCCAACGACTCGCATCTAGCATCAGATCTTGTACATAGCAACGGTTGCATCTCTTCGTTATTATCAGGAGCAGCATGACATGAGTTTGACCTTTTTGTTCGCAAGTATTGCAAAGCCATCTCAACTTGCTTCATAGTAGGTCTCTCTTCACTTCGGAGCCTCAAGCACATCTCGGCAAGAGAGGCAACACGGTTAATTTCTTCCTCGGTTGCTTCTTCACGAACCTGAGCAGCAACTATCTCTTTGATTGGCTTCACCTTGAGCTCCCAAAGAAAGTAATTGGACAAGTTCTGCTTTGAGCCTGATACCCTTGTAAAAATAGGTTCCCTTCTGAGAAGTAGCTCCACTAGTACCACACCAAAGCTATATATGTCACTCTTCTCATTTAGCTGTCCGGTATGGTAATACTCTGGATCTAAGTACCCAAATGTGCCTTGTACATTTGTAACAACATGAGTTTGATCAATAGGAACCAATCTTGAAGCACCAAAATCTGATACTATAGTAATGTAATTTGCATCTAGAAGTATATTAAAAGACTTCACGTCGCGATGGAATACTGATACTGAAGCTGCCAAGTGGAGATAATAGAGAGCTCCTGCAGCTTCCACAGCAATTCTTAGACAATCGTCCCATGACAAAGAGAAACCACTGCTTGAACCAGAATGCAGAATTCCAAATAATGAACCATTGGGAATGAAGTCATACACCAATAGTGGTACCTCGGTTTCAAGACAACATCCAAAAAGTTTTACTATATTTCGGTGATTTATTTGAGAGAGAATTTCTACCTCATTAATGAATTCACTGATCTCGCCTTCCTCAATGTTCTTAGACTTTTTTATCGCCACTACACGTTGATCAGATAAGATGCCTTTGTACACCATGCCATGCCCTCCACGACCAAGGATACGTGTAGGATCAAAGTTATTTATTGCCTTTTCTAGCTCATCCAAAGAGAAAATCTTTGTATTGTCACTTGCATTTTCATCTGACGATATTATTTGTTCCAGAAGAAGGCCTTGGTTCTTTCGAAAATGCTTCCTTCGTAGTTGCTTTTGAATGCCTCTTTTCCATCTACCAACAAGACACATTGTACTTAAGCTGAGAAGTAGAACACCGAAGCCACTGCTAAGCCCAATGACAATATCTGCAGTGACCAAGCTATTAAAGTGTTGTCCTGCTTTGTGTTGTTTATGTTCATTGTGAAATTATCTGGTGCATATAACTCACCTGATAGAGGATTTTGCCTTTTTGTCAAGGTGCACTCCATTGTTGTAGTATCATATTGTGTTTTAGCAGGGCACTCTAAGCAATGGTATGTCCCGTTAGTATTTTGGCATACTCCTTTACAAATGCCTGGTTTGTTGCACTCATCAATATCTGCAACATCTTCGTAACATGAGACAAAATCACAGATGGAAAATGGTACTATTTATTCTGTCAGTCGCTAGTTGGTATAGAACTTTCCAAATAATACTATAATTTGTTTTTGCTATTCCCCGTTCAAAAAATAATAATTTGTTTTTGCTATTAGTATGTACATAGACCCCACCCCCGCGAATCTTGATTGGATTCGTCAAACCCGAACCAATTTAGGGCACGGGGTTTAGGGTTCACAGTGGAATTTCTAGAAGAAAAAAGTGGCATACCACGAATTCAAACCCTGTACCGCGACTTGGACTGACCACGTTTCTAGTAACTTCTGTGAGAATAGTCTTCATGCTTGCTTTGGTGTCATTGAAATTGCTATGCTAATTGGAAAAGGCTATAAATTCCCATGTTAATTGGAGTGGAGAAAAACAACAGATTTATTCACCCTGATGAACTTAGAACAAAACTCAGGAGAGGCTCCAAGATCCCTAGGGTGGTCTCAAAAAGCTTGGTAGCATGTATGTTTGTTGCAGGCGAAAGGCAATCATAGAGAAGAAAAAATTCAATCCAATTTCAGCCACTAGTCTTATGACTTACTCAACTCCTCTTTTTGTGAAAACGGAGCTCTGGGGCTCCAAAGAGCATTCGTAATGGAGGCGTACGGGAATTGCTATTCACTACAGTTTGGTAAAACACAGAGAAGGATTATCGGTTGTAAGTCTAGATAATGTTTCTCTCTAGAGGGGATGGTAAGAGTCAGAATTAGCCCCATATATGCATGGGAGTTACTGCTGAATATATTTTCTTGAGGATGGTTAATTGATTTTCAGCCTTCCAGGCTGTTGGAGATTAATTAATTAATTTTCTTGAGAAGGAAAGTCAAATGCAATTTGATTAGTGTAATCTAGCTGCATGAACCGACAATGCAAGCCAGCATGCTTGATCAGTACTTAGTTACTGTTGACCCTTGATGCTTCTAGCAAAAACAAGAGTTGGATTGAGCTGTTAATTGAGCTGGCAATGGAATAGTACATGAGCTGGATATGGAGTCTTAAGCGGTAAAGAAAGTCGAGCAAATTGACTAGTTGAGTGAACTAGAGCTTTGTTAGTGTTGCTCTGTTCTTGTACTGAGTACAGCACGACTGTGAGCTATGCATTTGAGTCGGTATAGTCTAGAGTCGGTGTTTGAAGTCTATAAATAGACTTGAGTAGCTCCTTTGCAATGTAAGCTTGTAAGCTTCAATTATGAATCAATGTAGTTGAGTGTGTGTGATATTACTACTCTGTTTCTGTTACTTTTACTCTGCCCCGTTGCTTCTTTGTGTGATTTTATCCGTAACACTATGCATAAGACGTCACAGTTTCCAAACAACATTTGGGCACTTGAAATCTAAGAAAATTTGCCACATCAAACATAAATTTCCCAATATTAGCAATCTACAGACCTCTATTGTTGAAACAAGAAATTCAGGAAGCCACACCAAAACAAATCCCTGCTGTTTTGTAATGACTTAATTTTTGAAACACTATCAAGTGGTAAACAAAAATGTTAGAATTTCAGTCTAACAGAAATGCTTGAAACTCCTGATTGCAAATAGTTACTACCACTGAAATCCATTGTTAATGTTAGAATATCAATCGAACATAAATGCTTCAAACTCCTGATTGCTAGTAGTTACTACCACTGAAATCCATTGTTGATGCTTTTTAGAATTATACATGTCCTTTTGTGCGCGCGCGCGCGCGTGTGTGAGAGAGAGAGAGAACCTTGACAGCCATTTAGGATATACGGATTTCCTTGAAAGCCAGACAGACATTTGCATCGATAACCGATGTATTCATCTGTTGAGTTGACGCCCAAGCATATGCTATTGGTGCTAACACATGCGTAACCAGACCTGTTCTGCTTTGCCTCCTGGCAAGTTAGATTGGCAACAGCCCATTGCACAGAGGATGATTCCCCAGAACCAATATAGAGTTCGGGTTCATTAGATACATGCACCTTAAATTCCTGCTGTTCATAATAAGGCGTGTATTTATTGCCCACAAGCCCCTCGTTGATATCTATATATGTCACCTGATGTTCATCATCAAATTGGAGGCTAGAGGATGTTACATTTGTGCAGTTGAGCTGAAATAGCTTCCTTGCAAAACAACCTTCTTCTAGGCCAAAAGGAAATGGAACTTGGATGTCCCCACATGATCGACGACAATTCACCTTATGTTGAATTGGATTATACCCTATAATCGACAAAAGAAATTCATGAGTGGCTAATCTTTGGAGAAATTACAAGCCAGCAAAGGGAAGGTAGCCACTTGACAAAAGCGTGCAGATGACTCTTAACTAGATTAATCCTGCAAATGACTCTTAACTATTACGAGATTCACAAAATTTATACGGCATGACTAAAGTAACTTACGCCTCCATATTTTCTTTAGAGTAATGCTATACAATATTCGACTGTTTTTTAAGACAGAAACAGTCAGATTGATCTGGAGTGTTAGATCTTCATCCAACGGATCCATCCATACAAGCCCTCCTCAAAAAAAATAACCCCCTCCAAAAAAAATGATCTAGGACGTTGGATCTCCATCTAACGGCTCAAATCTGACTATTTTTACCCTAAAAAACAGTCGAATGTTGTATAGACACTCCCCTCTTTACTTTGTACCTCATAGTATTCCTACATAACCCACACACCACTGCCACCTCAACACCACCTGTCACCTATAAATCTAGGGTCCCGGTGAACCCGAACAAACATGAATCGTGAGGCAATCTAAAGGTGGAGGCGTGTATGTAATTTGCATACAAAAGATGATTGTGCAACCTGTAAATGAGTACCTTTATCACGCAGGCAGCCACTGGGAATATATGGGTTGCCTCCATACCCAGCTTCGCAACCGCAGAGATAGCCAACATCTGACGTGTAATAACTATCGTAGCACTTGCTGTTTCTGCTGACACAGGCATAGTTGGTCTTATTAACCAAGGTGCTGGCACACGTCGGTTGATCCACGATAGTC
This sequence comes from Dendrocalamus latiflorus, assembly GCA_017311315.1. Taxonomy (NCBI): domain Eukaryota; kingdom Viridiplantae; phylum Streptophyta; class Magnoliopsida; order Poales; family Poaceae; genus Dendrocalamus; species Dendrocalamus latiflorus. Next base: position 24,620,746 of record CM029655.1, read on the forward strand.
CACGAAACGGTCGCATAGACAGTAGTTATATTGATTCTGTCCCAAAGGGAGCTTCGGTTATGGTGTCGTCCTACTCGGACCCTGGTTTCGTTGTGAAGGACAAACTGGAGCTGGAAGGCGCGTACATGACCGTGGACCTTCACGGAGCAGCATCCAGTACCGTTGCAGTCCTGCCTGGCAACCGTGTCTGTAATTTGTTCATTAGGGCAGGTAACGGTGCAAAGTAATCCGCCCGTGTTTGTGTCCTGATTGAACAGGTAAATATCGAAGTCGCAGCCGGTGATATTTAGCCTGGGGTACGCAAGAGTGAAAGATCTCCCAGGAGCTTCCAAGGACATGTTGTAAAAGTTGACACCGGGTCTCATGGAGATGGCACGGGAAAAGGCGACTTCGAAATACATAGGAAAGAAGTAGTAGGTGTTACCATAAGCAATAGCATCAATATCACCGACCACTTCCATGGCACTGCCATGGAGGGACAGCCTGGGGGGCTGCGCAGTGTCGTCGCAGGTGAGATTGAAATCAGGATTCCGGAAGCAGCCGGAGCCGATGCCGAATGGGTAGTCAAAGGTCAGGTTGCCGCAGCTGTTCCGACAACCAGGGAGCATGCCAGCGGAGGGATGAGTTCTATTGCCATCTTGGCTTGTTACGACACCGGATGCTTGCATGGTTGGAGCCCTAATGAACACAAGAAGGATGAGATAAAACAGTGCATCAAAGAGCCTCATCTCCAGCAGTGGCCACGAGTGCTCAGCTTCTGAAACTTGAGAAAAATTGGAGCTTGTATTGTACAAGTAAATGAAATGGACAATATAGGGTTTAACTTCCTTCAGACAGTGGCAACTTTATAAGTGTCCAGACACTGAAGAGGACCAGACAGTTGTGTTGACTGGTGCGAACGGCAAAGTCAAGATCCACATGCATAACTTTCCAAAGGTAAGGCAAGAGTTGTCTCTTGTTAAGACCCTTATGGCCATGACGTTTTTAACCAGATCCAATTGCTAGGGTTTTTTTTTGATAACATGGCTCAGTGAGAAACCAAGTTCGAAACAATAGATTGGCATCAACCATGTTATTATTATTTCTTTAAAGATATATCTTTGTAATGCGAGCTAATTTTCCTTTCTTTAAATTATTTGTTGTATGCTGAAAAGCAGGGAATTTGGCATGTTAGTAGCACAAATGAATATGCCCTCTTTCTTCGTCCTTCTCCAAACAGAAACAGCCGATTTACAGATATTATTAATCACCGACGATGGTGCTTGGAATTTTGGATTCTACATACAATTAGTATAACAAAATTGCACAGTGAGAAACAAAGTGTATATTTCACTGAATGTTCAGATGCCAAAAAAAGTTCTTTTTAGAGGAGGTGCAAAAAAAAGTACATAGGACATTCTTCTACAACAGAAAACCAACAAAGGGAAAATTTAAATTATGTCACTTTTCAGAGTAAATTATCTTTACGGCGTTATTAATTAGTCAGCCAATGATTTTCGATATCTTCCTCTAATGTCGTTTTTCCACAATGTTATTGAATTGTTTTTTTATCTAGTTATTATTCTCTTTTTCTATAAAATTTGTACTCATTACCTTTTAGGTAGCATGGAATCTCGGAAAAAATGTTGCATGAACAGACCAGCCGTGAATGAGAGAGCTAGTTCCCCTCAATTTGCGCCAAAGGTCCTGTCAGTCATTTTCGCTAGTACTTTTCTGGGCGTTCAAGGCCACACATAGCTTATGGCTGAAAACACTGTAGCTGACAGAGGCTTATTTAGCATAATTAAATTTAAAAAAAATTAAAAATATAAAAAATATGTTAGCCCATTACGTATAACACAAACAAATACGGAAAAAAACCGGCAAAAAAGCTCAACAAAAAGCCAAAAGTTCAGAAAAAGATGAAACTTATGAATAGTAAAAAATAAGTCAGAAGCCGAAACCTAGTTGATCAGAGCCTAACAATGGACAACGGTGACTCATGAAACTGGCGAATGCTTGTTGGTACTAGTCAAGTCAGACCGATCGCGATTTTGCCATTATTCATCCGGTAGAAGATGACTGAAATCCAATACGACTTTGTTTGTCAATTCCAATTTTTTTCTTAATACAGGTACCTCCATCATAGGTCACAGGGAAGACAATAGTGAGAACCAGTCTACTACTTCAATAACCATCATTTCTATTTTTCATCTTCACAAGCTAGAGTTAAGACCGGTTACAAAGAGCAAGCACAGCAACAAAATGTGTGTGGCATCTGAGTTACCTACAGGCTAGGGTTCAAGATCAGGTTCGAGGTTTTCAGGATTTGAAAAATCACAAGCCCTCTCTATTGCCCAGATGCCATGTTTCAAGATAGGTACGGCTAATCAATTGTTTAGCAAGTAAAAAATGTGCACAACCCTGTAAGGGCAGTCCCAATGGAAGAAACTGATACGATTTCTATAGCACAAGAAATCATCTATAGAAACTATCTTCCACAGTGAAGATGTCTTCGAGTAATAATTATTTTCTCTTTCTCTCTCCCAACTCTATCTTCTTCCTCCAATGAGAGTGTGCCACGAGCCCCCTAGAAACTGGTGTTTTCTTCCCAACGGCGATTTCATAGTTTCTTGGTGCATTGGGTGGAGTGAAGACCTGATTTCTTCATGAGGAAACCGTTTCTAGGATTTGTGCTCTCTTTCATCATTAATTACGTTGCTATGTCAGCATTTTGCCTACGTGGCAAGTCATTTAATGAGGATAGAAACCATCATCAATACACCATTGGGACTGCCCTAACTATTGCATTAATTCCTTATTTAGAGTTATTTCCGTAGAGTCTAACTATCACTTTTATGGGATGATAGAAGCAATATCCAAGAAAAATGAGCTGTTGTAACCGTGTTGGAAATTGAAGTTCAAAACTGTAGTTCATGGAATTGGAACAAACCTGGCTCACCAGATTGGCAGAAGCCAATTCCAAGAATTTTCTAAAAATGCGACTTGCCACCTCGAAACGGCAGAATCGATCATAACTCGGACTATCTAGGCATTAACCGTTGAACAGTTCAGCCAGTAATTGACTAGTTCTCATTGATTTCCGAACCCCAGTTGGAACCGGAGGCTCCTCTAGTCAGTCAACGGGACAGTGAAGTCTGACTGTCTGAGCCCCAATATCCAAAGCAATTCGTGAACGCCAACAGTCTCCGTGTCGCATGTGTACGTTGGCATCAGAAATGCCAACCTGCTGCCAGAAATTTCTAACCCATGGAAGGGGGTGCCGGAGCTGCATAGTTCATACATCTAGTCCCTGTAATTACAAGAGGTTTTGCAGTGACTACTATCTCAGATCTTGTGGATGTTTGGGGTCAGATTGGACAATCCTAGTCACTACAAAACCTATTGTGCAGCCGTGCAGAGAATTCGTCTAAGAGAAAGGAAGCGTTCTTTTCAGTTGTGCTTGATAACTTTTGGCCTTAGTATAAGCGTTTATATGAAAAAACCGAATATCAATAAGCCGATTTGAAAAGACTATCCCAATAGGCATTTTTGAAAAAACTGTCTCGATAAACCATTGTGGATCGTATACCGCAATCAGATTGCCTTCACTTTTTGGAACCTAAAACCAAAAACTCAACCCAAAAAAAAAACAATCTAAACAGTATATTTAGATTTCGACCGTACAACACTCGATTCCAACCTCCTAGTGTTTCGATCGCTCACACAACCACTCGCTTGACCGTCTTTGCACGTACTCACATAAATATTAAAATCAGATATAATATTAAAATGAATACCACTTTTCTATTATAATTCCTACACTTTCTATTCTGTGTTCCAAGCACTATTACCTATAAATTTTTTTGTATTTTTCAATCCTCTATTTAACCACTATATTTCTCTAACTTTTCTATGTTTTTCCTCGTTCCTTTGTTTTTCATTCTCATGATCCAAACAAACCCTCAGAATGCAGCACCTTGTCAAAGTAGTCTTTGCCTAAGCGCTTCCACATTATATTAGGGCATCTCCAATGGTTATAGCTAGCAACTAACTATAAGACTTCCACATCATCTATATAGTACACACTAAAGTTAGCATTCTAAAGAACTATCTATAAGGGCATCTCCAATGGTTATAGCTAGCAACTAACTATAAGACTTTCACATCATCTATATAGTACACACTAAAGTTAGCATTCTAAAGAACTATCTATAAGAATAGCTATTTGATGCTTACATGCACACACAGAATTTATGGAGGCTGCCTCGTTTGGCGCTATAGACTATCTCTAGAGCTGTAGAGAGCTGCGTTCTCTTTCTTCATTTAATATCTTCCACGTAGGACAGTTGATGACATGGACTCTCTTGTAGATAGCTGCTATAGACCCATTGGAGATGCCCTAAGGATAGCTATTTGATGCTTACATGCACACACAGAATTTATGGAGGCTGCCTCGTTTGGCGCTATAGACTATCTCTAGAGCTGTAGAGAGCTGCGTTCTCTTTCTTCATTTAATATCTTCCACGTAGGACAGTTGATGACATGGACTCTCTTGTAGATAGCTGCTATAGACCCATTGGAGATGCTCTACGTATGCCAAGGGCTACACCGGCCGGCCACCATCTAGTAGTCAACTAGGCGTCCAAATTAACACGTCACCACTAACAAAGAGAAAGAGAATAGCGACGACCAAGTAGACCATGACCATTGATGGACAGCGCTTGCCAAGCTGGATTGCCGTGTGAGTTGGACCAGACAAGCAAATACGACCAACATGCTAGGTGGTATTGATAGGTACACGTGCAACCAGGGCTAGAGCCTACAAGCGGTAAGCGGACCGGCACTTACCTGGTGGATTTTTCTCTTTTTTCTCCGCGAGATCATTTGCATGGTATACTTGTCCTACCGTGCTTGACTAAATCCATATTTCTCATGATTACCAAAAAATCGTCACAAAAGCCAAAAACATTTTACGAAAAATGTATATACCATGTCTCGAATTGAGGGTGTGTCTACTTAACCTTATGAACGGCAAATCATAATATCCTACACTTAAGCTTTCAATACCTTTTACATAAACTTTTTGCGAAATCTTTTGAGTTTGCTTTCAAATTGTCCGTCGTGTTTTCTTTGGTTCTCTTCCTTCCAGCTGAGCCATGCACTCCTCCCACTGTGGGCTACCTTGACCCATCTTCGACCCATCTCGCACTATGCCTATCACCACACCAAACTGGCCAGCTCGTCTCCGCCGCTTCTGCCCCACTTAGCCCTGCACCTCCTCCAACATCGCCTCCACATAGATTGGTTAATTATGCAATACGTTATAAATATGGAATGTATAATTAGCTAATTGTCGTTTCTTGTTAGTTCCCGACTGTATTTCAGTCAACCCATTCTGAAATTGTACGAAAATATGGTGTTGGACAGTCTGTCTGGAAAAGGAGATTTCTAGATAAACAATCTATAGGGAATTCTACTATATGTCAGCAAATGCTCATTTGTCAAAAAACTTCTGTCTGTCGGCATATCTGTAATATCAAGGTTAGCTTGTCTGTCGGCAAACATAATACCGTCGGGAAAGACTTTTGTTGGCAGGACTTACGGCGTATGTTGTTGTATGTTTATAAATCTTTTCCCGACAGATAGTTCATCCTGAAGGTGGCTTTTGCCGACAGACAGACTGTCCTTGAAATTTGGCCATGGTGTAGTGTGAAAGGAAGATGGGGAAGACAACCGGGTGGGGATGCTTTGAGATTAGTTATTTTACGTGTCCAACAAGGAGTAAGGGTCCTTCAGATGAAGGAATGACGACCTGTCCGTGGTTTAGGTCTTATTCAGCCAGTGTAGGCAATTGTCCACACAAACTATTTATTCCAAAACATGACCTACCTCTTTGGACAGATATGTGAGATCGTGGGACCAAACTGATCCTTTCTAAAATTTACAAGACCCAATTAATTGATTTTATGGTGTCACAAAATGTGTCCAAATAGTGCTGGTGGAAATATGTACAAATTAAAACATATTTTTTGCGAGGAAATTAAAAAAATAAAAGTATGTTTATTTCGCTAAAATTGTACAAGTGAAATATCTATGGTTCTTAAAGGAATACATGCACGCAATTTCCTCGTAGAAATGTTGCACAAGAACATCCCTCATCTCATTCGGGCTGACGGTGGTCCACACAGGCCGCGGCAGACGAAAGGAGGGCGATTGCCATGGCCATAATATGGGTTTCCACCTGCAAAAGTAATCCATGAGCTGATTATTCGTGATTTATTAGGTCGGGAGATAGTATCTTGCCTGCTCTATTTATCTCACAATCACCGTTTAACAGTACATAATGGAACACTACTGTACATAGACATGTGTAGGTTGAAACAAAATATTAGAGACGAATTGTGTCTTAGGAAATATCTTGGGAAACTATCTGTAAACAATAATAATCTGTTGGTAAACATACGACGCAGACACATACGACTATACGAGGAGGTGGTGCCAATGGGAAGACCAATTAATAAATTCGATGTTGCCACGAACGGAGCCAGACAAGGCAATGGCGCTGACCTCCAGCTTTGTCCGAGCCTCTCAGAACAAACCAAAAAAAAAAAGGAGAAGAAGAAAGAGTAGCTCACTCGCAAGTTGCAACGAAGTGCGCTAGCTATCTGTGGCTGGTAGCCGAATCATGCCGTCGCTAGCTGCTCGCCGGTCAGCAGGACCCTCAGATTTGTTTGTAAAATGGCGATGAGATGTTTTCTTGCACTTGAGGGCTTGGAGTGGGAGTTCGATGGATAGAATCCAGAAGTACTAATTGAAAAAATAAGTACTAATTAAGAACGAAAAAAAGTAGTTTATGATGCGAAGATCATCCAATCGCTGCAATAGTAACTCTGTAACACTCTCCTCTTTAGTACCACGTTACCGTTGACATTGAGTTCCTTTAGTATATAATACATGATGGCCTACGTTATAGTACTTCTGTGTTAACTATCTTAGGTGAAGTGAAGATGAAAGCCCAAGAGAGAGGTTACACACATATATCCAATCTGTGGATAAGTCAGGTTTTGAGTGAATTTTGGGCCATATAGTGTTACAGATGGTAGGCATATGGCATGGGTCATGTACCGAGGGGCTCGTTTCTAGGCATTTCATGCTACTGAAGGCGGCAATCCTTTAAGAGGGGAGAATATAACACCCAGTCTTTTTGTACTATATTGCTAATTTATATTATGTTTCATTAATATATAATACATGTTTGTTTAAACTGTAGTACTTTTGAGTTAACCTTTTTGAATGAAACGGGACGAATGTCCAAGAGAGGCGTTAGCATACGTGCCCAAGAAAAGTGTTAGGTATGCGTGCCCAAAAGAGATGTTACACATGTGTATGGACTGGGTTTTGGCCGAATTTTGGACCGCAATAAATTGTTTGGTAAGATCACCCAAGTGGAGACAGACGTCTTCCTCTGTTGGACTTGGGTGGAATGGCATCGTATGGTGCGTGTTCCCTCCCTCACGTGAGAAGGAATAGTTGTACCGGTGTCATAAAGGAAATATCGTATGAAATACACAAAATTGAAATTTTGATTATGCAATGCACATATGGATTGGATAATTAATTGTTGTATTCTGTTGGGAAGGGCATATAGGTAGTATGTCAACACCATTTCAGATTTTTTTGAGATCCATATTAGTGATATGCCCTAAAGACGATCATGAAAATAATTGTATCACTTATATGTTATGATCTTTTGAATGATATGCTATTTTGTTTCTTGAATAAATATCTTTTATATTGATCAATAAGTACGTGACTTGTTCATGGCTGTCTTTATTTATATTTTGATGTTATTCTAAATTATTTCTTATCTTATATCATATGTGGGATAATTATGATTTATAAATCAGCACATATATTAATTGATGATCATGTTTTACGGATCATGAATATAGGAATATCAAATCAATAATATAGACATATGTTGAAGAACATGATGTGGATTAACCTACTATGAGACACTAGGGGAATTGTTATATTCTTTAAGTGTCATCAGTTGATCTCATATGTAGTGTATGTAAGATCCTTAGACCTGAGATCATCATAGTTTTCTACATGTGTAATAGTTTACTTAGGGGTTACCAAACACTCTTCGTAACTAGTGGTTATAAAGGTAACTTTTAGGTTTACTATGAAATATGTGGAGGAATATGAGCGATCAAGATGAAATTTGCCACTCCTATATAACAAAAAAAAAATTTCTAGGCTCCTAGATGTGGTTGGATTAAGAAAGTGTGTGGCCATGGCGAATGTCATTGAGGAGACAAACACAACTGAGTAATTCACTACTGATTTGAGTGAAAGATTTGAGCTATCATAGGATAGCACGTTTCTCGCCTTGGGTTCGATTTGGTATCGTGAGGCAAATAAATCGGCATATAAGCACTAAATAGGTTCATCCGATATGATCTCTATGTAGATTTAGGAGTCGTTATGTCCTACTAGGGATCGCTACCGACTTATGGACCAAAAAGGAGTTTTTGGCACATAGCCGAATATATATGAACCTACAAGGTCACACACTTAATAGGTTGGAACGATAAAGGTCCAGGTAATAGACTCTATGTGGGATACGATCTCTACTCGTGTTGGATTCGGTTGGAAGGTCACCGAGTGGGATACGATCTCTACTCATATTGGATAAAGATCCAATCATAGGCTTTCCAAGTTGGAGATGATATCTGATCGTATCGAATAAGTATTCGATTAGAGGCTATATATTAAGAGATGCATGGGGCTAAGGGAGGCATCTCGAGACACACCCATCAAAACCTTAGCCACCACCTCTCAAAACTCCTGCCCGTGAGAGCTGGTGGTAGCACACCGACGCACATCGTTCCATCCCTAGATGTGTGAACTTCGGTAGGAGCACTGCTACGACTACGGCGTTGATCGAGACGATCGTGAGGAGGCAATGGTTGTCCAGAAGATGGTCGACTATTTCCACTATACTGACGCACGCTATGTTGAACCAACCACTTCAACTCTGCTTTTGCTGCACTACACATCTAGTAGTAATAATACATAATATGTTACTCGTATGGTTTTCTGGTTTATACAGTAGAAAATTTTATCCTGCACTAATATAGCCTACCTGTATCCCAACAATCTAAAGTATCTTCCGACTATCAGCCATCAAGACATCTGTTGGTAACCATGTAGATTGACAAAACAAATTCTCTCAACAAAAATAAATCTAATAGATTAGCTTTTGTTGTATATCAGCTGTTTACAAGGGCCTGATTGTGTGGACACTTTATCTAAACGAAGTCTTATTAGGGGCAACCCACAAGACTGATTACGTAGTTTAATCCCATATAGTTTATTCTATCATAAAGGCACCCAGCCACCCCCTATATAAGGAGGGGTAGGGATTACACATTGTACACACAAGCCTACGGGCAAATAAGCAGTAAAGTTGAACAGAGTGCTTGATCATCAACAATGCAATCCCGAATATACAACAAATTATCAGTATGATAACGCTCTTGCTAAGGCTACTAGGTATGTTTTCTTTGAATTCAAGTTTTACACTGATGTTTTTAATTGTAGACTAGTTCTAGTTCAACCCTACGTCGTCGCTCCCTCTCCTATCACCGGGCTGCCAGGCATGGGCCTTCACATGCACACCGACCATGCCACTCCCCCGGTTGTTCACCTCCTCGTATATGCCGGTGCACCGTTGTTGAGATTGACTGGGCGGCACCCTTGTGGCATGCTGCCAATCGCCCCGCCAGACCGGGAAAAATGGCCATGTGTGCTACTTACTGGTCATTGTTGAGATTGAAACGGGCACACCACCTCGTGCACCAGCAATCACTCTAGACCTATGACCGTGCACCTTTGCATGTGCTAATGCCGTTGTGGCCTCACCTCCACTGCTGGTCATCGCTCCCTCATCATCTATCATTGGGCTATGGTTCGCCATCGTCACCAAGGCCTTCTAGGTTCAAGGCCTTGCCTTCGGGAGGGGTGCCACCATCGCCTCCATGTCATTGTCTCCGACCGTATCAGTGCCTCCACGTTATGTCGGTTGCTACCACCATCTCTGCCATCGTTGACACCTCCATGTTGGGTCACCGGAGCTAAAGAGAATGATTAGGGTGCCTCCGTGACATCGCATAGTCGATACTGCCTCTACACCATCACCATGGCCTCCATTGCACCAATAGGCAAAGCAAGGGCCTCTAGCTCCATCTTTGGTGACGACAAAGTGAAAGCAGCCACTGTTGCCACCTTCATCCATGGCAAGGATGAGATGGGGTCATGGGTGAACGCCACTACCTCTTTGGTTCAGGACCGAGCACATGTGTGGGCTACCGTAGGACGCCATTGCCACCGCATCGCCTCTCGCCACCACTGCCATTATTTGCAGCACTGTTGGGCAAGGAGGAGGCACCACTACCCCTCGCCTCTACGTGTGTGTGGGTGCGTGTGACACAGACCAAACTTGCTGGGGTTTGGGGAAACCCTATTATGTCGGTACATAGGCCATGAGCCTTTTGAGCCAGCTATCAGCCTTGGCGTTTTTACAGAAAAGCAATCACATTGGATAAAGAGTTTGCCACAAACTATGCAAAAATAGAAGAAGTCTTTTCACTAAACAAGATTACGTCTTCGGGCCAGTGGTCAAGACATCTCACGGTGTTATTCCTATTGGATACAAGTAGATGTTCATAAGAAAGAGGAATGAACATAATCAAATGGTAAGGTACAAAGCGAGATTAGTAGCACAATGTTCATGTAGAGACCTAGCATCAATTTCAATGAAACTTACTCTCCTGTGATGGATGGCACAACATTTTGTTATTTGATAGCTATGCTAGTAGGAATGAATCTAAAAAAGAAACTTATGAGTGTTATAAGTATGTATCCATATGGGCCACTTGATTATGAATTCTATATGAAGATTCCAAAGGGATTGCATATCCCATGTATGAGCGAGAATGAACATCGCGGGATGTATAGCGTCAAGTTGCAAAGGTCACTATATAGGTTGAAACAGTCAGGTCGAATGTGGTAAAACAAACTAAGTGAATTCCTTTTGCAAAAAGGATATGGAAACAATGAGGTTTGTCCATGTGTTCATAAAGCCCATAAGTGGATTCTGCATCATATCGATATATGTTGATGAACAAAATTGGAAATACGGAGGATATTCTCATAGCAAGCTCATATTGAAACATGGAATTTAAGATGAAAGATTTAGGAGAGACCAAATATTGTCTCAATTTACACAAAGAAAGTGTTAGAGAGATTCTATCTTGATAAATCTCTTACACTCAGTACACCTATGATCATTAGGTCGGTGGAAGTGGAGAAGGATATATGTGGACCTCGATGAGAAAATGAGGATATATTAGGGTTCAAAACTCCATACTTAAGTGTTATCAGAGATTTTTTATATCTTTCGAATTATACAAGCCTAATATTGTATTTGCAATAAATTATTTGGCAAGATGTAGTTTTAAACCTACAAAGAGGCACTGGAATAGAATTAAAGGAATCATCAGGTACCTACATGGTACAAGTGATGTTGGAATTAAAGGAATCATCAGGTACCCATTAGTCAAGATATAAAACTAATGGGTTACTCAGATGCAGCCTATCTTTCTGATCCCTATGTTATCAGATCCCATACTGATATATATTTCTAAGCAGAAGTACATCTATCTCTTGAATATATGTAAAATAGTCGATTGTTACTACATCGACAAATCATTTAGAAATTATTACTCTACATGAAACGACATGTGAGTGTATATGACTTCGAAGACTGATTCACATATCCAAGAGTCTTATAGTGTAGAGGTGGAAAAGACTTTCATAATCCTCTATGAGGACAATGCAACTTGCGATATATTACTGAAGATATGGCAAAGCATATACTCCCAAAGAATTACTACACATATGAGCTGCAGAAGAATAGGAATATAGAAATATAGAAAATCCAAACAAGTGAGAATCTTACAGATTTATTTATCAAGTCCTTACCAGAACCAAGTTTTGCGAAAACATGTCTATAGTATTTGTATGAGAAGACAAAGGAGTTGTTACCTTCAGTGGGAGATATATGATCTTCATATATGTTCATCATTAGGATGAAAACATAGTATACTCTTTTTTCCCTTAGTTGAGTTTTGTCTCAATTAGTTTTCTCAATTAAATATGTTTTAATGAGGCAGCATCTACAATGGTAATAACATGAGCTATAAACTCTTTTCTTCTTATTATTTTTCCCACTGGGTTTTCGGAAGAATTTTTTAATAATGTGTTGGCAAAGTGTGTAAGGGAGAGTGTTGTATATCGAACAATTTAAGAAGGCCCAATTGTGTAGACACTTTACCTAAATGAAGGCCTATTAGGGACAGCTAGCACACAAGATCTATTAGCATTGTTTAGTTCTATATAGTTTATTCTATCTTAAAGGCATCCCACCTCCCCTATATAAAAGGGGTAGGGATTGCACATTGTACACACAAGCCTATGGTAAAAGAGCAATAAAGTTAAGAGAGTCCTTAGGACTACATCTTGTGTCTCCTATTATACTTTTATATCCTTATGACATGAGTGCTTGTTCGTCGGCAACTAACTCGAATACACAGTGACTTTCATATGTTGTAAAAGCAATAGTAGGGTATATTCTTTTGGGTGTGGCTGATGGTTTTGTCTGTGCTTGATCGTCAGCAACTAACTTGCATACACAGCTGTTCTATTTGTTTCGATTTTTTTGGAGAAGGTAAAATCTCAAAAGAACAAGGTACGTGTGTTTCGGAAAAGACTTCCGCCTAGATCATTTGCCCCAACTAGTTATTTTTATTGAGGAATGTTTTGTCAACAGATAATTTGTCTGCAAACGGGGTCTCTGCTGGCTTAGATGTCGTAAGTAATTAATTTCTTTCTATCCTCACAGCCGAGCACAAATTTGATGTCAAAAAGTGATCATTGCGTTGTGATTCAACAAGCTAAAAGCCATCAAGACAGGAACCAAATGAGAGAACGCACTATTAATTCTGAGCAAGAGACAGAGTAGATGCTCGACAAGGAAGCTGCAGAGCACAAATTCGATGCCAATATTGAAATTACATGTTTTACCTAAATCAATGGTTGCTTCAAGAACCGCACAACCACATGCTTAAGCTCACGTCTTTCATCTATTGACGTCTCACAGCACCGTGGCCACGTGGGCGCAGCGAGGGGAAGATTAATTGGTGCAAGTGGGGTGGGGTTTGGCAACAGGCAGATCGGTAATGTCTTGGAGGAAGAAGAGGGAAGAGAGGCAAGGAAAAAATTGAAATAATATGTTTCTTTGTGCCATGTCATATACACCTCATAGCCTCAGTGCTTGCATGTGAAAACCATCGCCATGCCAGCGAAAACAAGGGTCCTTTATTTAGAGAGGTACTACTGTACGGTATACCGTCGGAAAGCATCCCGACGATATACCTCTCCTTGTCGCCGCTCCCCACCCCTCCACCTACCTCCTTCGCCTGCACCGGCTATCGCTCTCCTCTCCTTCTCTCTTCTCCACGCCCGCCACCCTCCCCGTCTTCTTCTTCAGCACTGGTCGCAGCTCCACGCACCACCTCCACCACCCCTCGCCCCCTCCACCACCACCCGCCACTGGCGGCGCCGTCACCGCCTCGCGCACGCAGCCCCTGACCCATCCTCACTGTACCGCCCTGCCAAACCTAACTGCCACAGCCGCCGCTACCACCACCTTCTGGCTCCGCCCACCGCCCTCCTACCCCGTCACCACCCACTACCGGGCCGCCGCCTTCCCCCAACCTCCTTCTATGCCTAGGGGAAAGGGTGACTCCGTAGTGGCGACGAGGATGGAGAGAGCAACGGATGGAAGCGAGAGTGGTGTCCGGGAGTGAGGAGCACAAGAGAGTAAGAGCGGCGGCCGCATGGTAGTATCTCTCGGGGATGGTATACCGTTGAACGGTATACCGTTCCTTAGATTTTCTCTTTATTTATTCATATACAGTATTGTTCTCCTGTACTGGCAAAAAATGGCAACCGAAGTATGATTGTTTTTTAGAAAATGTGATCGTGTAGGAACATTGCATAGTGTTTTCTTTCAGACCTGAAAATAAGGGTGGGTTTTTTTAGGCTGATAGTTTATGGTTTATGGCTTAAATATTTGAATTCTGACTGTTCATGAGAGATAGTACGTAAAGGAAAATAATCGCATGCGATTTTGTCTGGTACATCTAAACTCAGTACACTTTTTACTATAATTTTTCTATTGACACTGTTTTAAAAAAATGTATGATTTAAAAGCTAATTATTACTTTAAGAAAAAAAATCCGACCCAAATGCTGCAATTTTAGTGCCAATGTCCGACCCTCCTGCACTTCCTCTGCTAGGATGCATGCACGAGGGGCAATGTGTTCGGAAGGGCACCTCAGGTTGTCTGGAAGGATAAACCAAGATAGTTTTTGCACCATGGAGCTGAATGGTAAACGTGCCTGCATCACTACGAAGTTACGGTGTCGGAGCTAAACGGATCAATAAGACAATAACTAAACGCAGTGTGCACTCCGTGAACTAACATAAATTAGCACGTTGTGCATGAACTAACATAAATTAATTCTAGTGCAGTATTGTAGGGGATCCTAGATCGGAGAAAAAAAAAGAAGATGATCATAAACAGAATATGTGAGTTTTTTTACTGTGCTTTATGGTTTAAATTTTTGAATTTTAGCTGTTCGCGAGAGGTAATATGGCAATATGCAGAGGAAAATAGTTGTACGTAATTTTAACTAGTACAGTTGAATTTAATATATTTGTTACTACAATATTTCTATTAAATCTATTTTAAAATATATCGTTTAAAATTAGTTATTATAACATAAATACAAGAATACACCGTAGTGGTCGTCTGGACGACTAGGAGATGATGGTGGTGGTTGTACTCACGTTGCGGTTGCGGGCAACCGCCCAGGCATGCTCGGTTTGGTTCCAAGGCGCCCTCGAAGACGGCGCCCGCGGCCATGACGATGAACAGTAGGAAGAATGACAGCACGTTTATAGCAGGAATACGGATACGTCCATCACTCGATTCACTCCAAGCCATGGCCAGAGCTGCAGCTGCTAGTGCATTTAATTTGTTTTAGTTGTCCTAGTTCCGCTCCCCCTCCAGTCGATTTATAGCTGTACGCCGCGAGACTAGTCCACGTTTTCCCTTTTTTTTATAGTCCATTCTGGACGCACCACACCCACTACTCACGCCATACAAGCACCCTTCCACTGCACACGTTATGAATTTTGCGGGGAACAAGAGTCTCGTGGAATGCAGTCATGCTATTTACACATTGAACACGTACGTATATGTACTCTCATTCAATAAGACATTAGACACGTCGTGACTATCCTAGATCTAGAGATCAAACCTAAGTGGGTGAAAATGAAGACATGCCGAGAATGAAACGCCATCACTTAGCGAAGCTAGCATCGAAATATTGATGCCAAGGCACATTTGACCATTTTCATTTAATTATCCTATATCATCGACTTTACCAGTAGCGATGTGAAGTAATCGGGTGAAAACCATCATTTGGTGATAGCTTCGAAATCAGTTTGGTTTGAATCCAAAATGAATGAGAAATTCCCAAAAAAAATCCATTTTGGATGATGTGATAATGCATAATTTTTTGAAATTTTTTTGTGTTAATTTGGTAGTCGGTACTCAAACAAAAATTTATTCTAAGTTTTCTCCGAAAAGATGGTTAGTTCGGACCTTGTCAAAGTAATCTAGCCCTAGAACCTATGCAGAATCCAACACAGTTTTTCTTAACTAATCTTTGCCTAAGCGTTTCCACTTTCATAGTAACGTATACCAAGGGTTACACTGGCCGGCCAACGTCTAGTAGTCAAGTAGGCGTCCAAATTAACACGTCACGACTAACAAAAAGAGAGAATAGCAACGAACAAGTTGACCATATCCAGCAAACCTTTTTTTTTTGCTGGTTACGATTTATGACTTTTCGTCTTAGTATAAATATTTGTATAAATAAACTGAAAGTCGATAAATTGATAATTCACTTTTAAAAGCCTATACTAATAAAGCATTTTGAAACGATAATGGGGAAACTATTTTATTAATTTATTTCAGAGAAATTATAAGCTATAAAATAAGAAAGAACGGACTATAGAAAGGTATGTCAAAAGTTACACAGGCCGGACACCATCTAGAAGTCAACTAGGCGTCCAAATTAACGCGTCACCACTAACAAAGAGAGAGAGAATGGCGACGACCAAAGTAGACCTTGACCACTGTTGGATTTCGGTGTGAGTTGGACCAGACAAAGAAAAGACAAGCACCATGCTAGATGGAATTGGTAGGTACATGTGCAACCAGAGCTAGAGCCTAGAAGCCGTAAGCAGACCGGCACTTGCATGGTGCATTTTCTCTTTTTTTTCCCGCGAGATCATATGCATAATTCATATTTCTCATGATTACCAAAAAATTGTCACAAAACCCAAAACCTTTTAGGAAAATGTATATATTACCCCTCGAATCGAGAGAGAGTGTCTACTTAACCTTATAAACCACAAATCATATAATATCCTACACGTAAGCTTTTATTACCATTGGCATCCCAATTTGACCAACTAGGAATGTCGGTGTGACAGCCCAGAATCTTCAACTTTTACATAATTTTTTTTTGCGAAATCTTTTAAGTTTGCTTTCAAATTGTTTCATTGTGTTTTCTTTTGTTCTCTTCCTTCTGACCGAGCCATGCACTCCTCCCCGTGATGGGTTGCCTCGGTCCATCTCGCGCCATGCCTACCGCCCCACCAAATCGGCTAGCTCGTCTTCGACGCCTCACCCGCTTCTGCCCCGCCTTAGCCCCGCACCGCCTCCACCATCGTCCTGAGCCACGCGCGGCTGCTACACCCTTCCCCACTCTCACCTTCATCGTTATCGCTGTGCATGTTACTCATGTTGTCCAGAGCAACTCATCACCCTCCTCACATAGCCCTCCTTTCTAGCCATCTTCCATCTTCTAGAAGCACTCAATGGCACAACATCCCCATCGTCTTCCACAAGCTAGACCGAGCCGCCATTGCCCTCTAGACTGAGCTCCGCTTCCTCCCTAAATATGTCATCCATGTCGCCTCCTTCCAAAATTTGATGCCACCACCTTCTTTCCCACACCTTTGTGACCATGCCAAGCTGTCCCTTCTTTATCGTCGTCGCCAAGAGCCCGCCATCATCAAGCTGCACCACTGCCATGTCCTAGCCACCCCACCCCACCCACCGATTCAAGCCTCTCTGCATTGCCACGAGAAGAGGACACTAATACCAATCTTGCCCTAATCTTTTTGTCCAACGTTCTTGTAGACATCCAAAGAAACAAAAAACTAAGCAGAATATTTTGCTCCCTAAGATAGTTGAACGAGCTCATCCAGAAGTTGAAAAAATCCTAATCATCCCGTAGATGAATAACCCAGCAAAACATTGTATACACATATAGGTGCTAGGATACCAGATACTTGACTCCATCATTATGGGAAATCATGAAGTGTTAGGAGAAGAAATAATTGAAGAAATTTCCACTAACTATGTTCATTCAGGAGAATCATTTAATAGAAAAGACTACTATTCACTACCACATAAAGGGTCATCACAAACGGTTGTAAACTCTCATCACAGACGGTTTCTGAACCATTTGAATTTTTGCGTCCATGATAATAGGCTGTTATCACAAACGATTTGTGAGCTATATGTGATAAGTCACAACACATACGATTTATATAAAGAACTGTCTATGAAGGTACTATCACAAACGGCTGCCACCAAAAACCGTCTGTGATATGTCAGCCACTCTATCTGTGATGGAAAAATATCACAGACGGTTGGTTAAAAGAACCATATGTAATAATATCACAGATAGTTTTTTGTGGCAACCGTTTGTGATAGTAGGCCTTCACAGACGGTTTAAACCATAAAACCGTCTGCGATAGTTCATTCTATACCTAAAATACAAAAATACACAAATACACAGATATCGATCATAAATATATAGATATATCACAGTTACATAAATTTACAGATTAATTAGTAAGGTGTCCGTGGGTTGCAACAGAGTTTCAAGAGGGTGATACATATCATCAAATGTAATCCTAAACCATACTACGGATTTTGCAATAGACAAATACTAGTAACATAATTACATCTAAGAATAATATGCTAACTGAATAAAAGACATTGTCCGTAGAGGTTGTGGCCCTAGTGCTTGAGTGCGTAGACGACATCCATAGCGGTGATGGTCTTGCGGTGGGCATGCTCGATGTAGGTAATGGCATCACGGATGACGTTCTTCAGGAAGATCTTGAGCACACCACGTGTCTCCTCGTAAATGAGCCTGGAGATGCGCTTCACACTGCCCTCCTCGCCATCCACCGAATCATTTGTGAGCCTGGAGTAGTTGGGCTTGCTGGTATAGCAGCCCAACTACTTGGGGCCAGGACAATGGTTTAGCGGGCCTAAGATCGGACGTTGGTTTATCGATCGGATGGCGCTACGCAACAATTGGTATCAGAGTTCAAGTTCTCAGATACATCTCAAGACCTCATGGTTATGTAAGGGGGCCTCATGGTTGCTGGGGAGCACATCAGATGTGTGAGGGGGAGATTTGTTGGGATAGTCCCAAATTGGTTGTGGGAGCATATAGAACACAATTTATAAGGGTGAGAGTGTACCCACTTATCAGGCTAATCTTTTGGAAGAAGATGGCCCAAAACCCCTTGGTTGTTACTCTGTAGATGGGCTTGCGAATATAGAGGCCCAATGACCTAGGGCCGGGATGCTAGTTTAGTGGGCCCAGGATTAGACATTGGCTTAGTGGTCGATGGCACTGTGCAGCAATTGGTATTAGAGTCCAGGTTCCCAGATACATCTCCAGACCTCATGGTTGTATGAAGGGACCTCATGATTTCCAAGGAGCACACCCAATGTGTAACAGGGAGATTTGTTGAGATAGTCCTACATTGGTTGTTGGAAGAGATAGAGCATGATTTATAAGGGTGAGAGCATATCCACTTATCAGGCTAGTTTTTGGGAGAGATGACCCCAAACCTCTTGGTTGTTACTCTGTAGTTGGGTTGTGGGTATAGCGGCCCAACGACCTGGGTCTGGATGTCAGTTTAGCAGGCCTGGGATCAGATGTTGGCTTAGCGTCCGATGGTGCTGTGCAACAATTAGTATATGAGCCTAGGTTCACAATACATCTCCAGATCTCATAGTTGTATAATGTGACCTCATGGTTGCCAGGGATGTGTGAAGTGAATCTTGTTGGGATAGTCCTACATCTATTGTGGGAAGAGACAAAGCTTGATTTATAAAGCTAAGGGTGTACCTACTTATTAGGCTAGTCTTTTAGGTAGAGATGGCCCAAGACCTCTTGGGTTGTTGCTCTATAGTTGGGCTCGTAGGTATAGCTACCCAACAGCCTAGAGCCGAGATGCTGGTTAAGTTGTCCCAAGATTAGATGCTGGTTTAACAATCTGATGGTATTGTGTAGCAATCGGTATCAGAACCCAGGGTCTTGGATACATCTCTAGACCTCATGGTTGTATAAGGGGACCTCATGGTTGTATAAGGGGACCTCATGGCTACCGAGGAGCACACTTGATGTGTGAGGGGTAGATTTGTTGGGATCATCTCACATCAGTATGGGAGGAGACAACACGATTTACATAGGTGGAGCTATACCCACCTATTAGGTTGATCTTTGGGGGGATGGCCCAAGACCCCTTGGTTGTTGCTCTACAGTTGGGCTTGTAGATATAATGGCCAAACAACATGGGACGAGACGCTGGATTAGTGGGCCCGAGATCAAATATTGATTTAGCGTTCTGATGGCGCTAAGTAACAAGAAAAAAGTAATTGAGGTACAATTATGCTCAATAAGAAAGAAGCGTTTAGACTAGTAGCTTGTACTCCTAAAGTATTCCTTGTAGGATATAAATGGGTGTTTGTCCTAAAAGAAATGAGGACAACAAGGTGGTGAGATATAAAGCGAGGCTAGTAGCACAAAGGTTCACATAAAGGCCCGGCATTGATTATGATGAGATTAACTCTCCTGTTACAATTGGAATCAGTTTTCGGTACTTGGTATCTATGGTAGTGAATATGAATTTGAAAATACAGTTGATAGATGTAGTGATCGCATACATGTACGGGTCATTGGATACAGATATTTATATGAAAGTTCAAAGATGAATTAAAATACCAAATCCTAAAGCAAATCACAACATGTATAGCATCAAATTGTAGAGGTCATCGAACATGCTAAAACAATCTGGCAGAATGTGGTATAACTAGCTGATTGACTTTCTCCTGAAGAAATGTTATGCTAAGAATAATGATTGTCCCTGCGTGTTTATCAAGAAGTCCCAAAATGTATTATGTATCGTTTCTATATATGTTGATGATCTGAATGTCATTCGAACTACAGAAGACATTAAGGAAGCTAGCTCTTACCTTAAGACAGAGTTTGAGATGATAATTCAGGTAAGACTAGATTTTTCTTAGGCTTGCAGCAAGAGCATTTTCCCTGGAGAAATATTAGTATACTAGTTTGCTTATACTAAGAAGGTATTAGAGAAATTTAACATAGATAAATCATATCCATTGAGAACCCCTATGGTAACTAGATCTCTCCGAGTAGAGAAAGGCCCATTTAGACCAAGGGAGGAAAAATATGAATTGTTATTAGCCGAGGTTCCGTACTTAAGTGCCACAGGAGCATTGATATATTTTACAAATTGCACCAGGATGGATATTGCATTTGTAGTTTACCTATAAGCAATGTTCAATGATGCACTAACTGGAAGCCATTAGGCTAGCATTAAGATAATACTCCGATATCGTCAAGGAACTCAAGATCTTGGATTGTTTTTCCAGAAGAACAAAAACTTGACCATAGTGGGATATACAGATGCAGGATATTTCTTCGATCCCCATAAAGCAATTTTCAAGACTGGGTTTGTGTTTCTCTATGGTGGAACAACTATTTTCTCGCGATGAGCGAACCAAATCACTACAGCTACATGTACCAACCTCTTAGAAATTATTGTTTTTGTATGAAGCCTCATGTGAATGTGTTTGACTTGGATGGATGATTAACCTCATATAATAGTCTTGCGGCTTAAACAAGTCCAAACCCCCGCTATTATCTATGAAGATAATGTTGCATGTGTTGCACAAATGCAGGTGGGTTATGCTAAGAATAATCTCAAGAAGCATATTGCTCTAAATTTATTATTTGCTCATGAACTAAGAACAAAAATGAAGTGAAGATATTGCATAGTAAGTCTTGTGAAAAGCTGGCATATTTATTTAGTAACTCCCTGCCAACATCTAGTTTCAAAAAATGTTTATGTGGCGTTGGAACAAGGCGACTTACAGATATGCGAAATTCATGGGGAGCACTTTTCTTAATAGAATAGCCCATATGTATTAGATCCCGAACATCGATATATACTCTTTATTCCTAAATATGGAATATGGTCAGCAAGATCAAAAGGTCATACTCCTTTTCTATTAGTGAGTATTTAATAGAAATTTTCATGTGAAAGTTTTAATGAGGCAACTAATGCAATACAACTTATGCGTACTATTTTCTCCATTCCTTTTTCCTACTGGGGTTTTAAAAAGGGTTTTTAATGAGGTATATGCATATTACAGTATTCACCCAAGGGGAAGTGTTAGGAAACTATGCCCCTATGGGGCACACCGGCCATGTGGGCCCCATCGGTTTTGACTTCATCTCCAAGAAGATAAATGAGAGCATACCAAAAGACTCTTATATTATAAATATAAAGGAGAGGCTATTGTAATTTGTACATAAAGTCATATCAATAAACAAGATCGTTAGATTGCTCTCTCATATCTTTATCTATTGTTCATCTACTTTTGCTCTTGCCAATAGCTTGTGATTGTTCTCGTTCTAGTTATATTGATTTAGCTATTGGATCACTCAGCGACACTAGTCTCTCAACAGTTTTTTCTTTTTGTGCGCGAAGCAAGCCTGATGTTTCGAATCTTACTAGAATTTATTAACGAATGTACCCCATTAGTTAGTTGCTGGAAACTCGCATATGCACTTGAGCAGCAGGAGCTGCAATGCTTTGTTGTCCTACGGGCCCCATATATGTTGAAAATGTGGGCAATATTATAATTCCAAGTTTTATTCGGAGACTAATACAATAAACTAGTGATGCAAAACTCGCAACTAACAGCAGGCTACTTATCATACTTCAGAATATACACAAGTAAATTATAGTATCAAAATCGAACAAACGTGTGAACGATTTACAATTAAGCTTAATGAAGAATAGGAAGTAGCGCATGCTTGATGCAGTGCAGAACATAGATGACGCAATGAAGTGAGCGGTCGCGCAAATGTGCGTTGCCCAAAAACCTTATTGCCACCCCATGCAGGTACTCTCTGCGGTAATGGTTCAGAGATAGCCGCTCTTCCTCCTTCCGGGTGCACGCCGGGAAGAAAGGCTGGCGAAGTTCAGACAGCATAGTACAAAAGCATAAGATCGTAGAGAAAAAGAAAATGGAGGCAGTGGGATTCTCACACATACTCTGGACGTCTCCAGACATATAAATAGATAGACTGATAACTGACATAATTAAAACAACCATTTACCCTTTGATAACTGACATATTTAACCAGCCATTTACCCACTGGTAACTGCCTGTCATCAACACCCCAATAAAGCCTCAAATTCAAATGTTTGAATCTCATTCAAACAGAGAGAAAGAGAGAGAGAGAGAGAGAGAGAGAGAGTGGTGCAGGGTTCAGCAAAAAATAAAGATGGATTTAGTTTGCAAAGTGGCGCGCCACGTCACGGCACGGTCGCAAGTCACATGATTTTCATGCGAACACGCACGCGTGTGTGTGCGCACATGTGGATTAGGCAAAACCCTCCTCATGCCGTCTCTATCCATATTCAAGGAGTAGTGAGGACTCCACCTTATAAATTGGTCTCCCCCACCTTGTCTTAGTAATATGGTACTAAACCATGCATGCTTTGAAATTAAGGAAATGAGCCTTACTAATATAGGCCAATTTCTAACAATATATGCATTCTAATCTAAAATACACACATGTGCAAGCATGTATCTACTACATTATCCTTCATGGTAGCTTGTGAAATTGTCTATGCACATACTACTGCTTGAGTCCAGCTTACATTGTCCAACAGTTTGATGAAAATAACATCTATATCAGCTGAAAGTTTTGCACGAATAACTTAACTACAAATGATATGGAATAACATTATTTTCCATTTGTAAATTCCTCTCTTACCTTAGTCATTTGTTGCAGGTATTGATGAGTGCCAGATACCAACCACTTGTAAAGGATTTTGCATAGCATTATAGGAAGCTACTATTGCACAAAGTGCCCAGTAAAAACAGAGTATGACATTACAACTATGAAATGCACGTCAACAAAATGCAAAAATCTTCTACTAGGCGAGTTCTATGGTACAATCAATTCCATGATGAACTAGATAAAAAACAATACAAGGCTAAGGAGAGTAATCATTGCAGTTATTGGCATTGGGCTTAGTGTTGCTTTGATCATTCTACTTATCATCTTAAGTACAATATTTGTAATGTCTAGGTCAATGAGGTCACTATCCTCTCACAAATAAACCATAAAATATTGTGAAGCTCTTCAAATGTTGTATTGAGCCTGAGGTCCCCCTACTGGTATATGACTTTATCCCCAATGGTTCATTATTTGGAATTCTTCATGCTGATATGAGTAGCACCGCCTTTTTGTTTTGGGATGACTTCTTGAGAATTGCTGGAGGAGCCGTAGGAGCACTTTATTATCTTCAATTGGCAACTTCGGTGTCGATATTTCACTGAGATGTGAAGCCTTTTAACATTCTCTTGGATGGGAATTACACAGCGAAATTACCAGATTTTGGTGCTTTGAGATTGGTGCCTATTGATCAACAAATGTACAAGGCATATTTGGATGCTTGGACCCAGAGTGATGTTTATAGTTTTGGTATAGTACTTATTTAGTTGCTTCTTAGGAAGGAGCCTATTTTTACAAGTGAGTCTGGGTTAAAGCAAAAACTTATCTAACTACTTCCTTTCGGAGATGAGGGAGAAACTGTCAACGAAAATAGTAGCTGCTCAAGTTCTTGTGGAAGCAGCAGAGGAGATTAATGATGTCCGCTAATAGTAGCTGCTCAAGTTATTGTGGAAGCAGTAGAGGAAGAGATTAATGATGTCGCTAGTCTTGTAGAGATTTTCTTGTGGCTCTGAGGCAAAGAGAGACCTACTTTGAAACAAGTGGAGAGGACATTGCAGCCTGTGCAATCGAAAAGGTTGAAATCATGTCAAGTTGCATCGAGAAATGAAGACATGCAAACTTTGCTAACTAGACAAAGCCATGCCACCCGTCCGTCGATTATTGCAGTTGATACCGAGAGCTAATTTAGCCTCTCATATTGTGACACCCCATTTTTGAATTCGTGTTTTTGCCTGGTATTTGATGTGGTTTGTTAAAAACTAGCACAAAAATTTCAAATTCAAATCTTACTTCTCCCAAAAATCCTCCTCCCCTTTTATTTTCCCGGGTGGGCCAGCCTTTTTCTTTCTTTTCCCCGCGCGGCCCGGTTTCCTCATCTCTCGGCCCAGCACCGCGCCTCCCCTCCTCCCTTCTTCTTCCCACAGCGCCCCGCGCTCCTCCTCTCTCCGCTCTGCGCGCGCCCTCGCCGGACCCAAAAGCAGCGGCCCGCCCCCGGGTTCTCCACACGCGCGCCCCGTGGCAACCCCGCCGTGCTTTCCGGC
Organism: Dendrocalamus latiflorus; assembly: GCA_017311315.1. NCBI lineage: Eukaryota > Viridiplantae > Streptophyta > Magnoliopsida > Poales > Poaceae > Dendrocalamus > Dendrocalamus latiflorus. Next base: position 24,645,629 of record CM029655.1, read on the forward strand.
GTCCCCGTCGGCCTAGGCTCCCGGCCCCCTCACCGTAGGTGCTCCACGCGCCGGCTCCCCGCTCGTCGCCTTGGCAGCCCGATGGAGCCGCCCCCGGTTTCGTCGTCCTGGCCACGCTAACCCCGGCATGGCCGTCGCCGTCACATTCAATGGGCGGCAGTGGAGCCACGTCCTTCCTCGCCTCCCCGGCGTTGTTGCTCGCCGTCCGCACCGCCCCGTGGCCGCGCCGACGCACCGTCGTACCCGAGTCGTAGCCGCCAGACAGCACCGCCCATACCCGCGCGCCATGCCTCCTCTGTGCGGCCGTAAGAGCGCGGTACCTCGCCCATGCCGGCCGTCCACCCTAGCGTGCCTAGCCCCGTCACGCCTCGCTTCTCCTCAGGTACACCACAGAAACAGGAGCTCCGCGCCCATACCTGCACCGGCCCTTTTCGCCGCTATAAAAACCCGCCAAGTGACCAATAGTCTCCCCCCATTCACCCACCGTTCTTCGCCACAAAAAAATCGCCGCCGGAGGCAGCTTTTTGGGCCGCCACCGCCGCCAGCTCACCCCGATGCCCCTCGGCCGGCATTGCCCTGCTCCTCTACTTCCTCTCACCCCCGAGGACCTCCCCACACGTTTAATCGGTTTCTCCCCCACTCGCAGCTCGCCGGCGCTCGTTCTTCCCCGGTTCTGGCCATCCCTCGCCGCCGCCGATTCGAGGGATCCCCGGCCAATTCCTCGTAGCCGGAGCGTCCTCGCCACCCCGTGAAGCCACCCGCCCCGCCAATTTGGAGCTTCCCCCACTCGTCTTCTCCGGCACAGGTCGACCCCCACCACCTTCGGAACTCGCCGACGCCAGCCGCCTCCACCGCTTCCCGAGCCCCCACTCTCCTCCTTGGTGAGTTTCAAATCGTCTCTAGAAGCTCCCTCCTCGTTTAATTGACCTCCCATTGCCGGAGTCGCCGCCGCGACCAACCCCCTGGCTCCGCCGCCGGCGCCTCTCTGGTTTACCTCGGGCTGATTCGCCCCACAGTCGGGTGCGCGTGAGGCTGGGCGGTCCGTTTTGGCCATCTTCCCTCGCGGCCGTGGCCTCCCTCGCCGCCGACGGGTCTTGCCGACAGCCGGCCGGTCGAGCTCTGCTCCCGCGCGTTTAGTCCCTTGTTTAACCGTTAACCTCCGATGGTTATGGAGCTAATGACCTCGCTGACAGCGGGCCCGAGTAGGTTTAAACCCTCCCTAGTTAGACTGACGCGTGGGCCCTCCGTTTAAAACAAAACTGTTAAACACCAGAATAAAGGCTTAAGTCACTGTCCGGTGGGCCCTTGCACAGTACCTAGGCCCACATGTCGGTCTCTGGCCCACTTTCAGAAAAGTAGTATTTAATTCAACCGTGGACCCCACATGTCATCCACTGTATCTCCCCAAATAAAGATTATTCGGAAATTAAAATAAAAGCCCGCGGGACCCACTTGTCAGAGAGTGATCTCTCTCCTTTTTCATTTTTGGGATTTTTCCCGGGAATGAGAATTCAAACCACTCGTTCTCTCTCGTCGTAGCTCCGATTTGGGTGAAACTTGTTTCTAAATCTTTATAAATTCAAGATCTTTCTGTTGGTTTTGGTTTGGTTTATTTTTGAGCTCATTTGCTTGTTATTTTATTCTTATTTGTTCTACATGTCTGTTTTCTACTTTGTCGGTTTGCTTCGTTCGGGTAGAATTTGAAGTCGCACCGGAGCAGCAGAGCGATCTCCCTCAAGACCAGCAAGACCCTCTACCTTTAGACCCAGGCGAGTCAACATTCTTGATCATTCTGCTCCTATGTTTTCTTGCAAATTATCTTTGTTTAAAAATAGTCAAACTGCATGCATATTTCATGTACAAAGTATGTGCACTATAAGGTAGTTACCTCCCACTTGAAATCTAAAAATGTATATAGCTATACCCTCCTTGAGTTTTGATAGCCCATATACCTTGTCGCCGTAGGTATTACTGCTACTATTCTAAATAGGTATATGTCTAAATTAAATGCCATACGCGTTCTGTCCAGTCTAGGGCATTACCTGCCCTAATCATAGCTTCCAAAAACTTGAACACTAGTCACGGGATGTACGTGGCTGGATATTTTGTGTCAACTTATTTTAGACTTCTCAAAACCCTCAAAACTTGCTATATCTGTTTGGGCGGACGGTAAGAGTGGTGGGTGTGAAAGTAGCACATTGGATTGTGGTTTGAACCGCCCGAACACATTAAGGACTTAATCCTGTGATGACATCTCCGTGCACTACAGTACGACCGCAAGTCTGCAAACTGCAACTTAGCTAAGTAAATCTATCGAACCCCCGAAACTCATCTCACCGGTAGTGGAAAGGAGTGCTGTAAGGGCAAAGGAGGGCCTAAAGGGACACCGAGAGGAGGGTGACGTCTCCAGCCGTGCTAGCGTTATGGAGAGTGGAGTCCGAAGGCGCTAGTTTCCGTGGTGACATCCCGTGCAAAGTATGGGACCCACTGCCAGTGGGAGCAGCCCATAAGGTGAGATGACGAAAGGGGCTAGGTATTTCGAAAAGCTATTGTGATGATCTACTCAACCGCACGACTACGGAATCGTGTGGAGCAACGAGCGGGTCGTCTCTTGTGGGTAAAGTGTACGATCTCTGCAGAGAATAAACTATTCGAATAGCCGTGCCCACGGTCAAGGGCGGACATGGAAACTTCCTTGAGTTAGTTCTATTTCTAAAACTCTTGTGGGCGGGAAAGAAAAACAAATTGGAGGGAAGTACTCCAACCTTTAAATTTTCCTGAAGGGAAATACTCCAGTGTTGATTCAGACTAGTAAATCCAAAATTTTTAGCATCGGTGGACGTAGCCGATACCACTAAATACTTATTGCATCACTCAAATTCTGAAAAACTCGCTTTGTTAAAATGCTAAGTCATAGGGTTTGTACTTATAGTATTTACAACTGTCGCTCTTCGCAAATAAATAAACCTGAGCCCTCTTTGTCAAGCTTTGCATATAATTACATGCATTCTGTGAATGTTGGCTCGTAGAGCACGGTTGTGTGTGCTCACCTCGCTCTCCCTCCCTTTCCCCAGTTTGCCAATCAAGACCAATACGAGTACTACCAGGATCAAGAGGGCGAAGGTCAGGAAGATGGTGGAAGTTAGGCTAGAATCTATTCTCTCCTTACAGTCTGGCCGACCAATCTAATTGAAAGGTGTCCTTAGCATTAACCAGGTCCTCTGGGCAATATTAAGCACACCTAGGTTACCCCGGTCGCTTGCCTGTGGGGAGATGAGCCCCCCCCCCCCCCCTTTTTGCTTCCGTCAATAATGCAATGGTACACTGAACTTATGTGGCCTGAAGGCCCCTTTTGTAATACTTGTCCTTATATGGGACCTGTGTACTCTGGTATTGTAATAATATGGTCAGTACCGTGTATGAAATGAATCAGCATTGTATCTGTGAGCACTACCTACTGATCCAGGGAATAGTGCGATGAAATCACAGAGGGTTCTGGGTTGGTTCAAACCCGGGGTCCGACACATATCAACCAAAATCGGTATAGCTTAGAGCAGGAGTTTATATCATTTCAGCGACTTTCCCACGCTAGATCACCGGGTTCCCAATATTATGTTTGGCTGCACCTCTTTTTTTCCCTTGTCAAGTGCTATGCAATTATTCTCCTTTGATGGAGAGTGATGTTTCTGTAATGCACTTATTTCAATGATGGGTGCATTGAAGTATTGGGATTGGCGTGTTCGAATCTTCTTTACATATTAATGAAATTTGAACACGCTATCATTATGGTGTCTTATTTTCTACCTCCCGAATGGGTAGGATGATTTCCATTTGTCTGGGAGCAAGCAAAGCAGAAAACATCAGTCTACTTTGTGCACAATACGTCATATTATTATCAGCTGAGTCACTTGTGTGAAGTAAAAGGGTCCAAATAAACAATTTCACTAAATGAAAAACCTTTGTTTTGTAAAACAATTCCGTAGTATATAGTGTATAGACTTCAAGCCTTCAAGAAGAAATGGACAAAACAGATGCCATCCGAAATGTAACCAAGAGATCCTCAATTGTGTATCATCCGTTAGAAATAAGCCCATATAAGTGTGAGGTCTATTTTCTATAATTCTAAAGTATGCATAATTCAGTGCCATATTGTTAAAGTAAGTTAGAAGAGACCAATTTATAAGGTGGAATTCTTAATATTCCCTAAAAGCTTGCGATACATAGCATGAGAGGGTTTTGGCTAAACACACGTGCACGTACGTATTCATGTATTTTCGCTTGAAAAATCATGTAACGTGGCGTGGCGCGCCACTTGGCAGACCATGTCTACCTTATTTTTGGCTGAACCATGCATCTCTCTATTTGAATACGAATTCAAACATTTGAATTAATTCAGTTAATGGCATCATTACTCGATTAATTCGATTTAATTAAATTAATGGTGTCAGTTATTGGAAACATATATAAAAGAACTAGAGATGTCCAGGCTAAATTGACTAAAATCCTTATTCCTTTCTTTCTACTTTCTCCTCTACTAATCTGTGCTGGTGTGTTGTGCGACTGAACCTCACCGGCCTTTCTTCTCGGCGTGCACCAGGAAGAAGGAAGAGCGGCTATCTCTAAACCATTGCCATAGAGAGTACTTGCATAGGACTATAATAAGGTTTCTAGGCAGCACAACATGTGTGACCGCTCCTGCTTTGCTTCATCTATGTTTTGCACTACAACAAATCTACGCTGCTTCCTGTTCTTCAGCAAGCCCAACAGTAAATTGTTCGTGTAATCGATTGATTTTATTATAATATTTTTCTTGTGTATTTTCTGAAGTACAATGAGTAGCATACTGTTAGATTCGTTTATTACATCACTAGTTTTTTTATTGTATTTATTTTCTAGTAAAATTTAGAATCAAGTACAACGGTTTGCCAATCAGTTTATTGTTTGGAGGTATCAAATACATCTGGGGGCAATCGCAAAAAAGGGCAAACATTTTAGGTGAGTGGTTTGCATGTTTGGCATGGGCGCTTTTTTGATTTTTCATATCTGCCGCTCATGAGTGCTAATTTCAACCGTCCCGCGAGAAAGGGGGCCGGGAGAGGTGTATTTTATGCCATCTCGAGTTGTCGTCAAGGGTCAATTATGAGTTTGATCACTAGCAAATGGCTATTTTTGTCGTGGTGAAGCCAGGGCCGGCTCAACGTTTTCAAGGGCCCTAGGACGAATTCGGCTCTATGGGCCTTTTACTATAAATTTATTTTCTACTTATAAAATAAGCAGTTTAAACTTATATTGTCTAAAGTGACACAAATCAATAGTTCAAACATGATAAACTAATTAGGTACTAACTAGTTCATAAACCAAATGTAACTAGTAAGAATTAACTTACCGTTCTTCTCGTTTTCTTTTGTTTCTTTTTTTAGCACCCGACATATGTTCCTTAGACAACATTCTAAACCCTGTAATTTACAAAGTAAAGTAAACAACAAGAACATAAAATCCTAACCTAATTTTTGAAGTAGATGTAGATGAGTAGATCACTAGATGTAAATTGTTGCCTACTTGCCTTACCTCGGCGATGCGGCGCAGCGGAGGATGCAGATAGAATCGAGAGACAGCCAAGTGATCGGGCGCGAGGCAGCAGAGCAGAACGACGAGTCGGCGGTACATGGTACAACGTACGATGGCGAGACGGCAAGTCGGCGGCAGAGCATCGAGTGATCGGGCGCGACGCCGCGACGATGGAGTCTCGGGCTGCGACGGCGGACGGCCACGAGTCCACTGCCCACGATGTCGGCGTAGCCGCGCAGGAGACGAGTAGACGACGTTGCCCCCGCCCCCGCATGCGACGTTTGTTGGATTAATTGGGATTGGCCCATTTTAATTTAGCAATTAATCAAATGAAATTCCTAGGCCCACAACTAATGCTAGGTAGAAAATTGTTTAGTCCCATATGGAGAATTGAATGGGAGTTACACCACTTTAAAAGGTGGAACGTGGTAACCCCCTTGTGGAATTGGAGAGAGCCAATACACGCGCGCGCTCGCTCGCTCGCTCGCCTCGCAACGCCGCGCCGCGCCACGCCGTGCGGTGCGGTGCGGTGCGTGTGCGCGTGCGTGTGCGTACGCGCGCAGGCGTGTCGGGTGCGGGCGCGTTTTTCTTTATCTATTCGAAAATCGAAACGACTCGCAGTAACTAGCATTAACGAGTGGCTGGCAGTAACGGTGCAGTTACCAGTGGATTATGACTGCGGTTACTTCCGAGGTAATGGCTGCAGTTACTCTGGCCTCTTCGTTTTTGCTGTTACAAAAGACTCTCTACTCCATACGGGAAAGAAAAGGAGAACAGTATTCTCGGGGTTCTGTTGTTTGTTGCTGCTCTCTGTCATCTCCAGTCCAGAACCTTGCGAGCACAAGTTTCTGGGCGAGTAGGCCTCCGGAACTTCGTCTGTTTGTGTACCTACACGGGTAGACGGGCGATCAAGTTTTTGGGGAGCGCATCGGCGCGACTACTCAATCTGCGACGTCTACTTCCTGGTGGTGAATCGTTTGCGGGGCTGCACTGCAAACATCTTCCTGCATCAAGCTTCGTCCTGCATCACGCTTTGATCGACTACATCGAATAGGCCATCATGTCGACTGATGGTAACGGCGCCTCCGGTGTCTCCGGCACTGGCACCGCCCGAGGGTATAAATCTGTTACTTTTCTGGTGTATTTGTTTATGTGCGCGATGAATATTTTAATAGATGTTTCTGTTAGATTGTTCGTTAGCGAAAACGAATACATCGTTGATAGATCACTCATGCATGTTTATGTCATGTTTTATATGCTAAATTTCTGGATTAAAATATGCCGAAAATTGACTAGATTTCCAACAATCCAAAAACTTGATAGGTCTTTTTCGGTAGTTGGCTTTGCTGCGTCGCTTAAGCCACACCCTCCGTTTGATGGTTCAAATTTTAAGAGATGGCGTGCACGCGCGATCCTGTGGTTTACTGCCATGGAATGTTTTCATGTTGCACAAGGAAAGCCCGCTGAGCCTCTGTCTGATGAGGATGAACGCAAGTTCAATGTAGCGGATAACTTTTTTCGAGGTGCACTTGTCAACATACTGGCGGATAACATTGTGGATGTGTACATGCATTTGCCTACGGGCAAAGATATGTGGAATGCACTTGAGGCCAAAGTTCGGAGTTTCCGATGCTGGCAGTGAGTTGTATGTCATGGAGCAGTTCTATGACTACAAGATGGTCGATGACCGTTCTGTAGTAGAGCAAGCTCATGAGATTCAGGCGCTGGCAAAGGAGCTTGAGAACAATAAGTGCGAGTTACCGGACAAGTTTGTGGCTGGCGGTATTATCGCCAAGTTACCACCCTCTTGGTCGGATTTTGCTACTTCTCTAAAGCACAATAGGCAGGAGTTCAGTGTTACTGATCTCATTGGCACTCTTGGTGTTGAAGAGAAGGCGAGGGCAAAAGATACTCGTGGCAAGAAAGTTGCTGCTGAGGGAGGTTCTAGCGCCAATTTGGTGCAGAAGAAGAATCCTCAGGCTTTCCACAACAAAAAGAAAAATAAGCCTTTTGTCAAGCCCAAGGCTACTACTGAGTTTAAGAAGAAAGGCAAAGGAAAGGGCAGCTGCTTTGTGTGCGGTGATTCTGGCCATTGGGCTAAGGATTGTCCAGATCGCAAGGATAAGCAGAAGAAGTCTGCCAACATGGTTATTAGTGACGCTGGAGGAACATCGGGGTACGGTAATTATTTACCTACAGTTCTTTCTGTTTGTCAATCACCTGAGTGGTGGGTTGACACTGGTGCTAATATTCATGTTTGTGCTGATATTTCCTTGTTTTCATCTTATCAGGTCGGTCGAGGTTGCTCCTTGTTGATGGGGAACGGTTCGCATGCAGCTGTTCATGGTGTTGGTACGGTCGATCTGAAGTTTACTTCGGGAAAGACCGTGCAGTTGAAGAACGTGCAGCATGTCCCCTCCATAAAGAAGAATCTCGTTAGCGGATCTCTACTATGTAGAGATGGTTTTAGGCTTGCTTTTGAGTCCAATAAATGTGTCGTGTCTAAGTATGGAACATTTGTTGGTAAAGGCTATGAGAGCGGAGGTTTGTTCCGTTTTTCTTTGATGGATTCCTGTAATAAAATTGTGAACCATGTGTGTAATGATGATGATGAGTCTAATGTTTGGCATTCACGACTTTGTCATGTTAATTTTGGGTGTATGACGCGCTTAGCTAATATGAGTTTAATCCCGAAATTCACTTTGGTTAAAGGTTCTAAGTGCCATGCGTGTGTTCAATCGAAACAACCTCGCAAGCCTCACAAGGCAGCAAAAGAGGCGAGGAATTTGACACCGTTAGAACTCATTCATTCTGATTTATGCGAGATGAATGGCGTGTTGACTAAAGGTGGAAAGAAATACTTCATGACGCTTATAGATGATTGCACTAGATTTTGCTACGTGTACTTATTAAAAACAAAAGATGAAGCGTTGGATTACTTTAAGATCTATAAAGCTGAGGTAGAAAACCAACTTGAGAGGAAAATCAAGCGGGTAAGGTCTGATCGTGGGGGAGAGTATTTTTCAAATGAGTTTACTTTATTCTGCGAGGAACATGGAATTATTCATGAGAGGACGCCTCCCTATTCTCCCGAGTCAAACGGGGTTGCCGAAAGAAAGAATCGTACTCTAACTGATTTGGTTAACGCCATGTTAGACACTGCGGGACTTTTTAAGGAATGGTGGGGTGAGGCTATATTGACCGCGTGTCATGTCCTGAATAGAGTTCCTACAAAGAATAAAGAAGTAACACCATTCGAGGAATGGGAAAAGAAGAAGTTGACTCTTTCATACTTGCGCACCTGGGGATGTTTGGCCAAAGTTAACGTGCCAATTGTCAAGAAGCGCAAACTTGGACCAAAAACCGTAGATTGTGTATTTCTTGGTTATGCTATGCACAGCGTGGGTTATAGGTTCTTAATTATAAAAACTGGAGTACCTGACATGCGTGTTGGTACAATCATAGAGTCCAGAGACGCTACATTTTTTGAGAATGAATTTCCTATGAAATGTGATGTACCTAGCTCATCTAGTCAAGAACCTATATTTTCCCTTGATTCCTTTGTGCCGATAGAACATGTTGAGGAAACACCTATGGAAAATCCTGAAGAGGATAACAGTGAAGTTACTCGAAAGAGTAAGAGACAGAGGATTGCAAAGTCTTTTGGTGATGATTTCATTGTATATCTCGTGGATGACACTCCAAGAACCATGGAAGAGGCATATTCTTCTCCTGACGCTGACTATTGGAAGGAAGCAGTACGGAGTGAGATGGACTCTATTATGTCTAATGGAACTTGGGAGGTCGTTGACCGTCCTTATGGGTGTAAACCTGTAGGATGTAAATGGATTTTCAAGAAAAAGCTTAGGCCTGATGGTACAATTGAAAAGTACAAGGCAAGGCTTGTGGCCAAGGGTTATACCCAGAAAGAAGGCGAGGACTTCTTTGATACTTATTCACCTGTTGCCCGGTTGACCACAATTCGAGTACTACTTGCCCTGGCTGCCTCTCATGGTCTGCTCGTTCATCAAATGGACGTTAAGACAGCTTTTCTAAATGGAGAGTTGGAGGAGGAGATCTATATGGATCAGCCAGACGGGTTTGTGGTACAAGGTCAAGAAGGAAAGGTGTGCAAGTTGTTAAAGTCTTTGTATGGCCTAAAGCAAGCACCTAAGCAATGGCATGAGAAGTTCGACAAAACTTTGACATCTGCTGGCTTTGTTGTGAATGAAGCTGACAAATGTGTGTACTATCGCTATGGTGGGGGAGAAGGAGTGATCTTGTGCTTGTATGTTGGTGACATACTGATTTTTGGGACCAACCTCAATGTGATTGAGGAGGTCAAGGACTTTCTGTCCAAGAATTTTGAGATGAAAGATTTGGGAGTGGCTGATGTGATTCTTAACATTAAGCTACCGAGAGAAGGTGATGGTGGGGTTACACTCGTGCAATCCCACTATGTGGATAAGGTCTTGAGTCGCTTTGGTTATAGTGACTGCAAACCTGCTTCTACTCCTTATGATCCTAGTGTGTTATTGAGGAAAAACCGAAGAATAACAAGGGATCAATTGAGATACTCCCAGATCATTGGCTCATTGATGTATTTAGCTAGTGCTACGAGGCCTGACATCTCGTTTGCTGTGAGCAAGCTAAGCCGGTTTGTTTCAAATCCGGGAGATGATCATTGGCGTGCTCTTGAGAGAGTGATGCGCTATCTAAAGGCAACTGTGAGCTATGGCATTCACTATGCTGGGTACCCAAAGGTACTGGAGGGATATAGTGATTCAAACTGGATCTCTGATGCTGATGAGATAAAAGCCACGAGTGGATATGTGTTCACACTTGGAGGTGGTGCTGTTTCCTGGAAGTCTTGCAAGCAGACCATCTTAACGAGGTCAACAATGGAAGCAGAACTCACAGCGTTAGATACCGCCACTGTTGAGGCTGAGTGGCTTCGTGAACTCCTTATGGATCTGCCGGTGGTTGAAAAACCGATACCGGCTATCCTGATGAACTGTGATAATCAGACTGTAATTATCAAGGTGAACAGTTCTAAGGACAACATGAAGTCATCTAGGCATGTTAAGAGGCGGTTGAAGTCTGTCAGAAAGCTGAAAAACTCCGGAGTTATAGCACTGGACTATGTCCAAACAGCTAAGAATCTGGCAGACCAATTTACAAAGGGTTTATCACGTAATGTGATAGATAGTGCATCGAGTGAGATGGGCCTGAGACCCACATGAGTCATACCACAGTGGTAACCTGTTCTATGTGATCGGAGATCCCGTGAAGTAGGATGGTGAAACAAGCTGTTGGAACGTGGTAACCCCCTTGTGGAATTGGAGAGAGCCAATACACGCGCGCGCTCGCTCGCTCGCTCGCCTCGCCACGCTGCGCCGCGCCGCGCTGTGCCGTGCCGTGCGGTGCGTTGCGTGTGCGTACGCGCGCAGGCGTGTCGGGTGCGGGCGCGTTTTTCTTTATCTATTTGAAAATCGAAACGACTCGCAGTAACTAGCATTAACGAGTGGCTGGCAGTAACGGTGCAGTTACCAGTGGATTATGACTGCGGTTACTTCCGAGGTAATGGCTGCAGTTACTCTGGCCTCTTCGTTTTTGCTGTTACAAAAGACTCTCTACTCCATACGGGAAAGAAAAGGAGAACAGTATTCTCGGGGTTCTGTTGTTTGTTGCTGCTCTCTGTCATCTCCAGTCCAGAACCTTGCGAGCACAAGTTTCTGGGCGAGTAGGCCTCCGGAACTTCGTCTGTTTGTGTACCTGCACAGGTAGACGGGCGATCAAGTTTTTGGGGAGCGCATCGGCGCGACTACTCAATCTGCGACGTCTATTTCCTGGTGGTGAATCGTTCGCGGGGCTGCACTGCGAACATCTTCCTGCATCAAGCTTCGTCCTGCATCACGCTTTGATCGACTACATCGAATAGGCCATCATGTTGACTGATGGTAACGGCGCCTCCGGTGTCTCCGGCACTGGCCCCGCCCGAGGGTATAAATCTGTTACTTTTCTGGTGTATTTGTTTATGTGCGCGATGAATATTTTAATAGATGTTTCTGTTAGATTGTTCGTTAGCGAAAATGAATACATCGTTGATAGATCACTCATGCATGTTTATGTCATGTTTTATATGCTAAATTTCTGGATTAAAATATGCCGAAAATTGACTAGATTTCCAACAACGTTGACGGCGGCCTTCAGGCTTGAGCCCTTGATGCGGTCGTTGGTACTCGGTCGAAGCCCTTGATACGTGAACTATGTTGATCTGTTGGGCGATACGTCGGTTAGTCTTTTCCTTCTCTATTCGATTACTTGGTGTAGGCGATTCCTGGAGCCCTTGATGCGGTCGTTGGTTAGTCTTTGACTCTTTTCCTTCTCTGAATCGATCACGTATTGATCACGTATTGTCTTTTCCTTCTCTGAATGACTGAATCGATCACGCACGTATTGATAACGTATTCACGTCCAGAAGCAACCTGCTTGGGGCGACGCAAGCGTGGGGCGTTGCGGCTTGCCGGGGGGTGGGCCCTCCCTGGCCCGGGGCCCTAGGCCGGCGCCCCTCGGCCTACCCCAGAGCCGGCACTGGGTGAAGCTATGAGTGTACAACTCTATCTACAAAAATTCAAATTTTAATGTTACGCACACGTGAGTCTGTTTGGGGTGAAGCTATGGGTGTACGATTCTATCAACAAAAATTCAAATTTTAATATCTATCTTCGCGCGTGAGTCTGTTTTGGTAGGATTAATCCCCCATGTCACGTTCACACACATCACACCTTCTATGGGCTTCAAATGGGCTCGTTTCTCTTCGATTGGGTTGTCACAAGGGTCAGCAGAGCCGTTTTTTTCTCTCAATGTAAAGCCTTGAGTTCGTGGAAAGCTAAGTTAGTCGATGAAAAGTCCCCACACTCTGCAAATACAGCTAAAGCCAAATTCTGGTGCTGTGGGTTACGAGAAGGTTAGCTCTTCTCTTGCGCCGCTGCAGTTTCGTGCCGGAAGAGCCACCGCTTTCGATCGCACTCCATCGTCTTCTCCGGCCTGGTGTGTTCTGTCATCGTCATCCGCGTCCGCCGTTTCGTCCACGTCCCCGACAAGGACGCGCCCCCGGCAAGACCTCGCTCTTCTTGCCGATTGCAAATGGACGCAGATTGTCTGCAGTAGAACAGCTACTGCACATGCTATCCGATCAAACTGGCTCTTCACATCTCAAATCACTATTTACTCGTAACACGTATTCTGGATTTTACATTTAGAGGGCATCAAAACAACCAACCATAGTGATTTGCTCCCGTGGCCTATTTTCCAACCTGGCTAGCGTTCTCTTGCCTAGCTAAGAAAGCTAGACAAAGAACCAAACGTACCCGAAGGTGCGTTTTATTGAAATCACATTTTTTTAGTAAAGTGTTGTATGTAGCATTTCCATAATAATATTGTGACATATATACAAATTTAGCTATTTTTCAGTGGCCTGGTAGCAATAATTAATTTTGAAACGGCAAATATCAAAATGGCTAATGTCACAACGGCAATATGCTATTCTGTACTATTTTTTCAGAGCAGTATTTGTCTCTGTCCATCGCTTCTGCCCCCTTCGATCGCTCCGTCCGCCGACCACACACCCGCTCCGCACGGCCGCGCAACCGTTTTTCTCCGAAAAAGATCGTTCCACTAGACCGCAGCACGGCGGATGCATCGCCCTGTGCTGGGCACCTCCCATCGATCGCTCGTGCTGCGAGCACTGCCCACCGGGTGTGGTGCTGCGCCCCGCCCATTGTGCCGCCGTGCCACGTGCTCTGTTGTAGGCGTGTAGGTGTCGCTTCTTTCTTCTCCTAGTACTTCTTTTGTTCCCTCCATTTTGGTGGGCTGTCTTCAAATATGCTGTGTTATTCCCTACTTAATTTCTTGTTTAGCTTGTTGCTGTCTGTGGTCAAAATTGCAGATTTGCTTCTTGCCTGAAGATGCTTGGTTACTGCCACCATCATCCATGGTTTGCTTCTGTGTGGTGTGATACGAGCTGAGGCGTAAGGCTTCCTGTTACAAGACAAAGCCTCTCATGGTTCCTCTCGTTGTCAACATGCGCTGCACAGTGCTCAGACTCCCAGTCAGACTTCAGTCGCCGTGTTACCGAACCGGACTCCAGTCCAACCGAGGCATTGCTGCCCGATTTCTGTAGAGAGAGGCGCATTGCCGATTCCAACTTGTATACGTTAGCAGTTGTATTGCTTATCGTGTTAGACAACAACACATGTACATGTATGACTATATATTCTGATCAATGCCGACATGCAAGGCAAGCGATTCCGCAGCCTTCTTACATGGCTTCAGAGCCTAGCGTTTTTTGAAACGAACCCATCGTTCCTCGGCTTCTTGCAGCGCATCCACAGGTCTCGCCACGACTCCTTCCTGGAGTCGCCGTGCGTCTGCTGATCTTGGTCGCCCTGCTGCTGCTTCTCTGCAGAAGCCATGAGTGACACCAGTTCGGCATCCATGATCCATCACCGCTACCAAGGCTCCTGCGAAACCCATGGTATCTCAACCAGCACCGGTGCCAACTTGTTAGCGTCTATATTCTGTTGTATAGGAGATATGTTTGGTTCACCGTCTGTTAGCTATCTGTTTTGTAATCCGTTTGTAATCCAGGTTTCGCTGGTGGTTCTGTTCACCATCCGACACGCGGCATATAATACAGAAGCGCTCCATCTCCCTGAGTGGTTGCGCATTGCCCATCTTCTACCTTGCCCCTCTGTTTTCACATGGTATCAGAGTCTCTCTGATCCAATTCACGATACACCACCATGACTGGCTCCTCTGCAAACAACTCCTCTTCATACCTTCGACCAACACAACAGGCTTGCTGCTGACTCCTCTTTTCAGTCAACCAATCTGAAGCTGACGAAGAAGAATTCTCTCCTATGGAAGGCACAATTTATGTGCCCTACCTCCGCAGCCAACAGCTTCTTGGATATGTTGATGGCACAATCCCGTACCTAGAGAAAGTCATCACCATGACAACAAATGTGGGACAGGCTGTCACTGCTCCCAATCAGGCGTACCTCACCTGGCTGCAGCATGATCAACTAGTGTTGAGTGCCCTTCTCTCCTCCTTATCACCGGAGGTGCTTTCCCAAGTGCTGCTACTATACCTCCGCAGAGGTGTGGACAGCGATGCACTTGTCAGCGCGTGTGGTGCAGTGTAACGTCTAAAAAAATCGCTTTCTTTTAAAATTTAGTTTCAAATTAATAATTTCAAATATTTGGGTTTTATTTGAATTTTATGAGTAATCCTAGAAATTAAATTAAAATTAATTTTCAATCCAAATCCAAAACCAAATTTCCAATTCAATCCAAAATTCCAAAATTCCGAAACACAAACTCGAGTCCAACAATCTAAAACTAATTCCTACTTTGGGCCAAGCCCATTTTCTTTGTCCTAGGGTCAGCCTAATTTTCTTTTCCGGCCAAGCCAATTCTTTTTCTTTTCTTCCGTTCCATTCTCTTCTTCTTTCCTTCCTAGCCTGTTCTGTTTGGCCGAACTAGGCCATGGCACCAGCGCCAACCACCGCCCAAACCCTGGCTTGCCATAGCTTCTTCTCCACTTCGTGCCTAAATGGAAACCATCCCAAATTATGTAAGCAATCAATCCCCGTCCATTTCCTTGCCATTTATTTAACGATTTCCATTTATCTCGTCCGTTTCCAAACCGAATCCAAAGTGACACAAATGAGTTCTTTAAAATTGTTTCGCGTCACATCATGTTCCCAAGTATCATCCACCATCATATTAAATTAATTTGGTTTTCATGCAACCAATCGCCTGGGATCAAGTTTTTCCCAATTTCGATCGAAATCGTCTTCTGTCGTTGATTCGTTGTCTCTAGTGAGCCAAATTCCAATTCCTTGGTTCTACACTATCACCACCATATCCCCTACCTGTTCCATGCTTCAATTTGTCCAATGCATCGCCGTGGAGAGCTGCCAACGGCGCCACCACACTTTCCAATGATAGTCACCGTTGCGCCGCCTCTCCGGCCAAGACGTCCACACGGAAATATTCCACGGGCAGAGGTCGTGCTCGTGGTCACGCTACTTCCCCCGTGTTCTCCGCCGAAACGTTGTCGCTCACGCGAGCCCGCCTCTAGCAGCCGCCCTAGCTGTCGCGCGGCGCAGCCGCCGTACCCCACCGGCTGCGCCGCCACCTCCCACCGGTTCCTCCGGTACCCAACGACCCATTTTACCGGTTGCCTCCACCTCCCGCCCCTCACCTCGCCGGTGCCGTCGCCATGCCCATGTGCCTCCCTCCTCTTGGAGCCCTCCGCTGTTTTTCCTGTGTTGCTCTTCATCCCTCTTCCTCTCACTTACAGCATGGGCCCACTTCTCATCCTCTATTGAGTATCCAAAATCAGTTATAAAAGAAGATTCCAGAAAATATTCTCCGTTTATCTTTTTCCAGAATTTCTCTTTCATTGAAACTTCTGATGATTCATTCTCTGTCCTCCGAACTCTGAATCGAGTCATTCAGGTTCTTAAATTCATCTAAATTCCTAATCTATCTTTCAATATATATTTTATAATTTTCTGATTTTAGTTGAATTTATTTATTTATTTGTTGCTTTCACATTATAATGGTAATTGAAATATAATAGTACTTTGTGCAAATAAATCATATTATCATTTCTTTGTTAAGCATTGCATATAATTGCATTTTCTCAAAATTTGTGAAGTACTCTATGTACTCACCCTTGCAATCTACAAAATAATCTAAGAGGATTACGAAGACGTTGAAGGAGACTACGTCTATTTCGCATGTGGCTTCGTTAGTTACTCCTTGGGTTGCATCGGCCAATTGACACTGCGACAATTGGAGTTTTTTAAATAATCTATTTTTTATTCCAAATTACAGTATTATAACTGCATTTTATTTTTTCAATTTTGACCATCAGTAGCCCAATTGTTGGGCAACGTGACAAGTTGCTCAACCGTTGGGCGACTAGTCCCGATCGCTCAACTATTGGGTGACAAGCCCCTAGTCACCTAACGGTTGGGCGATAAGTCCATAGTCGCCCAACCTGGCTAAGTGACTAGTCCAAGTCGTCCAACGGTTGGACGACTAGCTCATGTCGTCTAACCGTGGAGCACCAAATGATTAAAACTGCAAAAAAACATAGGTATAATAATATAATTTAAATTAAAAATAAATTATTTAAAAAAATCGTGACAATTGTCTGTCATGACAATGTGAGCGTTGTCTACTTATCATCCAATCCTGTGCAACATGGTTGAACTAAACATATTGTGCTCGATAATACATTTCGTTCACAAAAAAGTTGCTCTTGGAGATATTAGGGTACTTTCGTGACACTCAACGTGATTGCACTAGATGCAGCTGCTCCACGTTCACTGTGGAGTGTTAGAAGGCAAAGCCTCTCATGGTTCCTCTCGTCTGCGTTCCTAAGCCTCTCATGATTCCTCTCGTAACCAAACATGCGCTGCACATTGCTCAGACTCCAGTCGCCGTGTTACTGAACCGGACTCCAACCGAGGCATTGCTGCCCGATTCCTGTAGAGAGAGGCGCATTGCCGATTCCAACTTGCATACGTTTGCACTCCTATTGCTTACCGTGTTAGACAACGACACGTGTACATGTATGACTATATATTCTGATCAATGCAAACATCCAAGGCGAGCGATTCTACAGCCTTCTTACCCTTCCCGTTTCTTCTTGGCTAGAAAAAGGTGTGTTACTGAGTTGTTTGCGTACTATTTGTTTCACCTACTGAGTTGTTGACCTCACATGGCACCAAATTATCATTGGTGGTAACATTGCAAAGAATGTGTGCCTTTTCTTCTTTTAGAAGCATTTTTTACCCCCGCGAGTAGCTAGTCCTAGTACTCAACAGAATTAGGGATAAGTACTCCCAGAATTAAAGATACATATATCATGTATATTTCTGTAGTAAGTTAATATTGTTGCTGCTTGATGTGTGCAAGCTGCCATGTATGGTGGGAAAGGTAGAGAAGAATGATGGGATTGTGAGAACTAGTAAGTGTTACTAAGTGTAACATTTTGTTGGAACCCATAGATAGCAGTTGTTGATGGGGAAAACTGCAGGAGTAATATTATAGCGACCGTTTGGTTGCTAATAGGTAGCATTTTAGTAGCATTTTCCAACCAATTAGCACCTAAATACGTACGTAACTTAATTTATCCAACACGCCAAAACTTTTGTAATATGTATGTAAAAGTATATATATATGAACGTTATGAATCGCATGAATCTCAGTACAATAAAATATCAGAATAAGTATAATACCAATGAAACAAGTGCTTTAGTGTATATTGTACTCTGTAAGAAAGAGAACTCAAAGGCAAAATCACCTTGCTTGGGGATACTAAGATGGAAGACCACATGGAGAAGCTGATATACACATTTAAGGCCTTTCTAGCACACACTATGTTCAAAAGAATTTCGTAGGAAAAAGAACTATCCACTCTCATTGAAAGCCTCTTTTCCTCCAAACTTCATGTGAAGTTCACATTACAAATTAGCCCTTACCGTGGTAGCCCAATAGATGATCCGGACTCTTGTTCCAAGCTATAGCATTTTTGGATGTTTTGAGAGTCAGAATTAGCACTGTCGCCCAGGTTAATAGCCAACGACTCGCATCTAGCATCAGATCTTGTACATAGCAACGGTTGCATCTCTTCAGTATTATCAGGAGCAGCATGACAAGAGTTTGACCTTTTTGTTCGCAAGTATTGCAAAGCCATCTCAACTTGTTTCATAGTAGGTCTCTCTTCACTTCGGAGCCTCAAGCACATCTCGGCAAGAGAAGCAACACGGTTAATTTCTTCCTCGGTTGCTTCTTCACGAACCTGAGCAGCAACTATCTCTTTGACTGGCTTCACCTTGAGCTCCCAAAGAAAGTAATTGGACAAGTTCTGCTTTGAGCCTGATACCCTTGTAAAAATAGGCTCCCTTCTGAGAAGTAGCTCCACTAGTACCACACCAAAGCTATATACATCACTCTTCTCATTTAGCTGTCCAGTATGGTAATACTCTGGATCTAAGTACCCAAATGTGCCTTGTACATTTGTAACAACATGAGTTTGATCAATAGGAACCAATCTTGAAGCACCAAAATCTGATACTTTTGCAGTGTAATTTGCATCTAGAAGTATATTAGAAGACTTCACGTCGCGATGGAATACTGATACTGAAGCTGCCGAGTGGAGATAATAGAGAGCTCCTGCAGCTTCCAAAGCAATTCTTAGACAATCGTCCCATGACAAAGAGAAACCACTGCTTGAACCAGAATGCAAAATTCCAAATAATGAACCATTGGGAATGAAGTCATACACCAATAGTGGTACCTCGGTTTCAAGACAACATCCAAAAAGTTTTACTATATTTCGGTGATTTATTTGAGAGAGAATTGCTACCTCATTAATGAAACCACTGATCTCGCCTTCCTCAATATTCTTAGACTTTTTAATCGCCACCACACGTTGATCAGATAAGATGCCTTTGTACACCATGCCATGCCCTCCACGACCAAGGATACGTGTAGGATCGAAGTTATGTGTTGCCTTTTCTAGCTCATCCAAAGAGAAAATCTTTGTATTGTCACTTGCATTTTCATCTGACGATATTATTTGTTCTAGGAGAAGGCCTTGGTTCTTTCGAAAATGCTTCCTTCGTAGTCGCTTTTGAATGCCTCTTTTCCATCTACCAACAAGACACATTGTACTTAAGCTGAGAAGCAGAACACCGAAGCCACTGCTAAGCCCAATGACAATACCTGCAGTGACCAATTAAGCTCTTAAAGTGTTGTCCTGCTTTGTGTTGTTTAAGTTCATTGTGAAATTATCTGGTGCATACAACTCACCTGATAGAGGATTTTGCCTTTTTGTCAAGGTGCACTGCATTGTTGTAGTATCATATTGTGTTTTAGCAGGGCACTCTAAGCAATGGTATGTCCCGTTAGTATTTTGGCATACTCCTTTACAAATGCCTGGTGTGTTGCACTCATCAATATCTGCAACATCTTCGTAACATGAGACAAATTCACAGAAGGAAAATGGTACTATTTATTCTATGTCAGTTGCTAGTTGGTATAGAACTTTCCAAATAATACTATAGTTGTTTTTGCTATTCCCTGTTCAAAAAAATAATTTGTTTTTTTGCTATTAGTATGTACATAGACCCCCGGATTCACTATAGACCCCCGCGAATCTTGATTGGATTCGTCAAACGCGAACTAATTTAGGGCGCGGGGTTTATGGTTCACAGTGGAATTACTAGAAGAAAAAAGTGGTATACCACGAATTCAAACCCTGTACCGCGACGTGGACTGACCACGTTTCTAGTAACTTCTGTGAGAATAGTCTTCGTGCTTGCTTTGGTGACATTGAAATTGCTATGCTAATTGGAAAAGGCTATAAATTCCCATGTTAATTGGAGTGGAGAAAAAAAACAGATTTATTCACCCTGATGAACTTAGAACAAAACTCAGGAGAGGCTCCAAGATCCCTAGGATGGTCTCAGAAAGCTTGGTAGCATGTATATTTGTTGCAGGCGGAAGGCAATCATAGAGAAGAAAAAATTCAATCCAATTTCAGCCACTAGTCTTATGACTTACTCAACTCCTCTTTTTGTGAAAACGGAGCTCTGGGGCTCCAAAGAGCATTCGTAATGGAGGCGTACGGGAATTGCTATTCACTACGGTTTGTCAAAACACAGAAGGATTATTGGTTGTAAGTCTAGATAATGTTTTTCTCTCTAGAGGGGATGGCAAGAGTCAGAATTGTTGCAATGAGACTTCATCTTTCCAAAGCGCCCAACAGACCAATATATATCGATCCATGTACAATATACAAAGAGACCCTAAGACTATACAAATATCTAACACCCTCCTCAAACTCATGGTGGATCAACAATACTAAGTTGGAGAGATAGAACTGATGCTGAGCTCTAATCTGTGCCTTGGTGAAGAAATCGGCTAACTGAAACTCCGAGGGCACATACTGAAAAGCAATAATTTGTCTTGCACCTGCGATCGCATGTATGACGCATACACTCTAATGTGCTTGGTGAGCTCATGCTTCACGGGATCTTGAGCAATGTTGATTGTGCCAATACTATCTGATAAGAGAGAAGTCGGTGCAGTAATGGAAACACCGAAATCCTCAAGTAGTCACTGAAGCCAGGTGATCTCAGCTGTCAACGACGCCATGGCTCTCAACTCAGTCTTAGCGCTCGAACAAGAAATAGCAATCTGCTTCTTGGTCTTCCAGGCACTCAAGGAACCAAGGAAAACACAATAGGCAGAAAGAGACTAGAGATAAGAAGGATCACTAGCCTAGGTCACATTAGAGCATGCTTGAAGCTAAAAAGAACTAGAGCGAGAAAAGAAAAGGCGACGAGTGATGGTCCCGCGAAGATATCGCAGAATATGAAGAATGTGACTGTAGTGGAGCTGAGTAGGAGCAGAGACAAATTGACTCAGGATGTGAAGTGGGCGAGAGATGTCAGGACGAGTGATGACAAGGTAGACAAGGCTCCCAAAAAGATGGCAGTTGCGCGTAGGATCCTCAAGAGGCTCACCATCGGTAGTCCGAAGGTGAGCACCAAGCTCCATAGGAGTATCAACCACACGTTGATCAGTGAGACAAGCACGAGTAAGGATATCCTGAATGTAATGCTCCTGGGAGAGATAATAGCCCTCAAGCATAGAGTGGTCTCAATCCCAAGAAAATAATGAAGAGGACCCAAATCAGACATTAAGAACTGCTTTCAGAGACGCTCCTTCACAAAGGCAATATATTGAGAGTCATCACTAGTGATGATCATATCATCGACATATAGAAGGAGGAGTGTACGACCCTGAGGAGAGATGTGAACAAAAAGAGCAGGGTCATGATCACTGGCAGAGCAGCTGGCTGCAGTGACAACAGAGGAGAACTGGGCAAACCAAGCACGAGGGGCTTGTTTTAACCTATAGAGAGAGCGACAAAGGTGACATACCATACCATTAGGGATAGAATACCTAGGGGCGGTTGCATGTAGACCTCCTCATGCAACTGGCCATAGAAAAATGCATTTTTGACGTCCAATCGAGAGATGGGCCACTATCGAACAAAGGCCACAGCAAGGAGAGTGTGAACGGTGCTCATGTGAGCGACAGGAGCAAAGGTCTTATTGTAGTCACGGCCATGCTCCTGTTGAAAACCATGTGCCGCAAGATGAGCGTTGTAGTGCTCAAGGGAACCATCTGAGTGGGTCTTGATCTTATATACCCACTTGCACGTGATGGGAGTGACATGTGCAGGTAAGGGTATAAGATCCCAAGTACCAGTACGCTTCAAAGCAGCAGTCTCCTTAGACATGGCAAGCTGCAACTCAAGGTGAGTAGCAGCCTCACGATAAGTCAGAGGCTCAGAAGAGGCAGTGACTACAAAGCCATAGCGTTTTGGCTGCCTAACAGTGTGGCGATCACAAAGATCATATCTAGGAGGAGAGGGTGGATCTGACAAGGACAAAGAAGAAGAACTGGAACAGGTCCCAGCAAGGAGAGAGAGCCAATTGGAGAGGGAGGAGGCTGAGGACGGCGAGAGTAGTGTAAAGAAAAAGGTGAAACCTCAACAAGAGAGTGAGAAGGAGCCTCAGACAAAGGTGGAAGAGGTGTAGATGGAGGAGAGGGAGATGAAGGAGGTGGATGAGGCGAAGCAGTAGTGGAAGTAGGTGGAGAGTAAGGGAAAGTCAGAAAGGAGATCGACTGCCTCTGCTTCTACCTCTTTGGTTCGGGACCCAGCACATGTGTGGGTGACCGTAGGACACCGTTGCCGCCGCATCGCCTCCCGCCACTGCTTGCACATCGTTGGGCAAGGAGGAGGCACCGCTACCGCTCGCCTCTACATTTGCGTGGGTGCATGTGACACAGACCAAACTTGCTGGGGTTTGGGGAAACCCAAGTCTACCGGTACGTAGGCCGTGAGCCTTTTGGGCCAGCTATCAGCCTTGGCGTTTTTTATAGAAAAGCAATCAAATTGGATAAAGAGTTTGCCACAAACTATGTAGAAATAGAAGAAGTCTTTTATAGGCACGTATGTACTAATAACAATTGCTTCATGACTAAAATTGCTTTTGCACGTTGAAAATTCGGATCTAGAACCAAAGATGATTGCAGAGTGTAAGAATCGTCATGATTGGGATAAAGGGAAGGAAGCACCAAAGTCCAAGATCCACGGAGATAGGATACCTGAGGAGGGAGGAGGCGGAGGCATGGAAGACTGCTGAGAAGCAAGAGCCAGACGAACTAATCCTGAGTCTAAAGATGAGCCAACACCGAGGCGCTAGAGGAGTGAGAGGAGCAGCTCTACGGCATCACCGGAGGAGCCCTGGCGAGAGGCACCAGCTCCTGAGTGGGAGGAACCGCTGGAGCCCTTTGTGGGACATCCACCCCCGACGAACTTGGTCACTCCTCCACTTGTAGCAATCCTGATACCTGTGGCTGTCACGTGGCAGTAGGTGCAGTGAAGACCCACAGTAGAAACACCAACCATTGGTGCGCTGGGGGCTGAAGGAGTGATCACGGCTGGTGCTGAAGGTGCATGCGAGGTGGCAGGAACTGAAGCAAACAAGACAGCCTGCAGTTGAGCCACACCACGGTGATGGGTCTCCTCAACACACATAGCCATGAGAGCCTCCACTAAACTCGGGCGCAGGTGGCGAGTCAGGAGCTAAGCCCGCACAGTCTCAAACTCAGGCTGGAGACGCGTTAGGAAGTCGTAGAGACGGTGGGTCTCCTAGTGAGTGCGAAGCGACACACAGCAGGGACAGGCTCGACAAACATCCGAGCCTAGAGAGTCAAGCTGATGCCACACCTCAGACATCTGCTAGTAGAAGTCATCGACGATGGCATCAAGCTGCTGAATGGAATGCGCCTGGTGCACAACTGAGAGATACATAGCATCACTCATCGACTGGTAGTGAGCTCAGAGGTGCTTCCACGTAAGCTGTGTTATCGGCAGCTCCGCCACATCCATGGAGATAGCCACTATCATGCTACCAACCAGGATGGCGGTGGCACGAGCCTCGGCATCCTACCATCACTCGTAGGTATGCAGTTCAGATTGGTAAAGCTCTAGAGCCTCCTCTAGTGCAGCATTGGCCTCAACCTGAGCTGCCTGATATAGGCTGTGTAGGACGAGGTGGCAGAGATTCTCTACAGTGAGATGACCCCAAAGCCGCTGGCTGTTGAGGTGAATCCTCAAGTGAACCACCCAATCCCAGAAGTTCGTCCCGTCAAAATAGACAGCGGGGAGCAGGATGGTGAAGGAGCCGCTGCTGGTAGCCATCTGAAGTAGATCAGGTCAAGAAAGCGGAGCCGAGATGCCCAGAAATGGCCTGTGTGGTCGGGCTACATCGACCAACCAGCGGTGGCGGCTGGAGACAAGCCGTGCAGGTGCGGCGGCACCGGGTGGACGATGGACACGTAGGTGGGGGCAGACACCTGCGGCGGCGGCCGGATTCGGTCAGATATGAGGCAGCGGTGGCTGGATCCGAGGCCGGCTGGGAGAGGCGGCGACGCATGGGCGTGTGTGCGTGGAGACGGGCCACGCACGGGCGGCGGCTGCCAGGTGGACAGCTGCGGCAGCGGCCGGATCCGGCTAGATCTAGCCGAATTTGAGGTGGCGGCGGCTGGACCCGAGGCCTCTTGGGAGAGTGGCGATGGACAGGCACGCGCGCGGGGAGAGGAGCCTGCACGCGGTTGGAGAAGTGGAGGGAAGGGGTGGCGGTAGACGAAGCCCTAGCCCAACCTGAGCTCTGATACCATGTTGCAATGAGACTTCATCTTTCCAAAGGGCCCAATAGGCCAATATATATATATATATATATATATATATATATATATATATATATATATATACACAATATGCAAAGAGACCCCTAAACTATACACATATCTAACAAGAATTACCCCCATATATGCATGGGAGTTACTGCTGAATATATTTTCTTGAGGATGGTTAATTGATTTTCAGCCTTCCAGGCTGTTGGAGATTAATTAATTAATTTTCTTGAGAAGGAAAGTCAAATGCAATTTGATTAGTGTAATCTAGCTGCTTGAACCGACAATGCAAGCCAGCATGCTTGATCAGTACTTAGTTACTGTTGGCCCTTGATGCTTCTAGCAAAAACAAGAGTTGGATTGAACTGTTAATTGAGCTGGCTATGAAATAGTACATAAGCTGGATATGGAGTGTTAAGCGATAAAGAAAGTCAAGAGCATATTGACTAGTTGAGTGAACTAGAGCATTGTTAGTGTTGCTCTGTTCTTCTACTGAGCACAGCATGAATGTGAACTATGCATTTGAGTCGGTATAGTCTAGAGTCGGTGTTTGAAGTCTATAAATAGACTTGAGTAGCTCCTTTGCAATGTAAGCTTGTAAGCTTCAGTAATGAATCAATGTAGTTGAGTGTGTGTGATATTACCACTACTCTGTTTCTGTTACTTTTACTCTGCCCCGTTGCTTCTTTGTGTGAAAAAATCCCTAACACAGGCATGATGTGGGAGTTGTTTGATTCATGCATAAGACGTCACAGTTTCCAAAGAACATTTGAGCACTTGAAATCTATGAAAATTTGCCACATCAAACATAAATTTCCCAATATTAGCAATCTATAGACCTCTACTGTTGAAACATGAAATTCAGGAAGCCACACTAAAACAAATCCCTGCTGTTTTGTAATGACTTAATTTTTGAAACACTATCAAGTGGTAAACAAAAAGGGATAGACTATTGCACAAGCGACTGAAATTTTTTTATCTTTCAGTCACCTAAAGTTGCACTTTGAATCACCTGAAGTTGCACATGTTTTTTTTTGGAGGGGGGCTGCAATTTTGGTTCATTGAGAGTGCAATTTCAGGTGACTGAAATATAAAAAAATTTCAGTCGCCTGTGCAATAGCAAAACTAAAACAAAAATGTTAGAATCTCAATCGAACATAAATGCTTGACACTCCTGATTGCAAACAGTTACTACCAGTGAAATCCATTGTTAATGTTAGAATATCAATCGAACATAAATGCTTGAAACTCCTGATTGCTAATAGTTACTACCACTGAAATCCATTGTTAATGTTTTTTTAGAATTATACCTGTCCTTGTGTGTGTGTGTGTGTGAGAGAGAGAGAGAGAGAGAGAGAGAGAACCTTGACAGCCACTTAGGATATATGGATTTCCTTGAAAGCCAGACAGACATTTGCATCGATAACCGATGTATTCATCTGTTGAGTTGACGCCCAAGCATATGCTATTGGTGCTAACACACGCGTAACCAGAGCTGTTCTGCTTTGCCTCCTGGCAAGTTAGATTGGCAACAGCCCATTGCACAGAGGATGATTCCCCAGAACCAATATAGAGTTCGGGTTCCTTAGATACATACACCTTAAATTCCTGCTGTTCATAATAAGACGTGTATTTAATGCCCACAAGCCCGTCGTTGATATTTATATATGTCACCTGATGTTCGTCATCAAATTGGAGGCTAGAGGATGTTGCATTTGTGCAGTTGAGCTGAAATAGCTTCCTTGCAAAACAACCTTCTTCTAGGCCAAAAGGAAATGGAACTTGGATGTCCCCACATGATCGACGACAATTCGCCTTATGTTGAATTGGATTATACCCTATAATCGACAAAAGAAATTCATGAGTGGCTAATGTTTGAGAAATTACAAGCCAGCAAAGGGAGGGTAGCCACTTGACAAAATCATGCAGATGACTCTTAACTATTACGAGATTAATCCTGCAGATGACTCTTAACTATTACGAGACTTACAAAATTTATACGGCATAAGGTAACATACGCCTCCATATTTTCTTTACTTCTTACCCCACACTATTCATACATAACCCACACACCACTGCCACCTCATCACCACCTGTCACCTATAAATCTAGGGTCCCGGTGAACCCCAAGTGGGAACAAACATGAATCCTGAGGCAATCTAAAGGTGGAGGCGTGTATTTAATTTGCATACAAAAGATGATTGTGCAACCTGTAAATAAGTACCTTTATCACGCGAGCAGCCATTGGGAATATATGGGTTGCCTCCATACCCAACTTCGCAACCGCAGAGATAGCCAACATCTGATGTGTAATAACTATTGTAGCACTTGCTGTTTCTGCTGACACGGGCATAGTTGGTCTTATTACCCAAGGTGCTCGCACACGTCGGTTGATCCACGATAGTCCACGAAACGAAAGCACGGACAGTAGTTATATTGATTCTGTCCCAAAGGGAGCTTCGGTTAGGGTGTCCTCCTACTCGGAGCCTGGTTTCGTTGTGAAGGACAAACTGGAGCTGGAAGGCGCGTACTTGATCGTAGACCTTCACGGAGCAGCATCCAGTACCGTTGCAGTCCTGCCTGGCAACCGTGTCTGTAATTTGTTCATTAGGGCAGGTAACGGTGCAAAACAACCCGCCCGTGTTGGTGTCCTGATTGAACAGGTAAATATCGAAGTCGCAGCCGGTGATATTTAGCATGGAGTACGCAAGAGTGAAAGATCTCCCAGGAGCTTTCAAGGACATGTTGTAAAAGTTCACACCGGGTCTCATGGAGATGGCACGGGAAAAGGCGACTTTAAAATCCATAAAAAGGAAGTTGTAGGTGTTACCATAAGAAATAGCAACAATATCACCGACCACTTCCATGGCACTGCCATGGAGGGACAGCCTGGGGGGCTGCGCAGTGTCGTCGCAGGTGAGACTGAAATCAGGATTCCGGAAGCAGCCGGAGCCGATGCCGAATGGGTAGTCGAAGGTCAGGTTGCCGCAGCTGTTCCGACAACCATGGAGCATGCCAGCGGAGGGATGAGTTCTATTGCCATCTTGGCTTGTTACGACACCGGATGCTTGCACGGTTGGAGCCCTAATGAACACAAGAAGGATGAGATAGAACAGTGCATCAAAGAGCCTCATCTCCAGCAGTGGCCACGAGTGCCCAGCTTCTGAAACTTGAGAAAAATTGGAGCTTGTATTGTACAAGTAAATGAAATGGACAATATAGGGTTTAACTTGCTTCACAGTGGCAACTTTGGGTGTGTATAGGCATCACCTGGATGTTTTCTTCTCAACAATCATCCAAATTTCGGACCATTGGATTAGAGATCGAACAGTCTCTTTTTTTGGAGGGGGGAGAATTTTTTTTAGAGGGGGGGTGAATTTTTTTTGGAGGGGGTGGGGAGAATTTGTGGCCCTTGGATCTCGAATCCAACGGTTACAAATCTGGATGATAGTTAGAAAGAAAACATCCGGATGTTGTTTATCAATACCCGGCAACTTTATAAGTGTCCAGACAGTTGTGTTGACCGGTGCGAACGGCAACGTCAAGATCCACATGCATAACTTTCCAAAGGTAAGGCAAGAGCTGTCTCTTGTTAAGACCCTTATGGCTATGACGTTTTTAACCCAGATCCAATTGCTAGGGTTTATTTTGATAACATGGCTCAGTGAGAAACCAAGTTCGAGACAATAGATTGGCATCAACCATGTTATTATTATTTCTTTAAAGATATATCTTTGTAATGCGAGCTAATTTTCCTTTCTTTAAATTGTTTGTTTTATGCTGAAAAACATGGAATTTGGCGTGTTAGTAGCACAAATGAATGTCCTCTTTCTTCGTCCCTCTCCAAACACAAACAGCCGATTTACAGATATTATTAATCACCGACGACGGTGCTTGGAATTTTGGATTCTACATACAATTAGTATAACAAAATTGCACAGTGAGTAACAAAGTGTATATTTCACTGAATGTTCAGATGCCAAAAAAAGTTCTTTTTAGAGGAGGTGCAAAAAAAAGTACATAGGACATTCTTCTACAACAGAAAACTAGGGGTGAAAATGGGTTGGGTTAATCCCGACCGATCCGGTCCCGAATCCGGTCGGTACCGGATTCGGATAATTCGTGTCGGATTCGGATTCGGGAGAGTTGTTATCCGACCAAATAGTATTGGTATTCGGATACCGGATAATTATCCGGTCGGATATCTGGTAAGAGCTAAGAATTCACCTTTTATTTTGCCAGTATTTGTTTTTTGTCATGTTGGTTGGTTGAGGTGTGCAGTGTATAAAAAGTTTTCCTGGATTGTGCAAGCTTAAGTTCTCTAAAAGGAATATGACATTCTGTTGTGGCAACTATAAATATACAATACTAAAATAGTGTTTTATTTCTAATTCTGCTGCTTGTGCAATTGGAATCCTAAATTTACTCATTAAGATCACTCTTCCTAGGTATTGGAATGAAAAGCATGTAATCAGAGTATTATTAAATGATGAACTTTGGCATGATTTAGTAAATGAACAGGTAAATTTCTCAAAAGTCTATTATCCGCAATTGTCTACTGTTTCTACCTTAATTTAGTAAAATTTCTTTAGCCTAGAAAACAAATGCTATCCGTCAAGAATCAAGATTCATCTTGAAACGCCACACCTCAATAGGCAATTTTAGGGGAAACGCCACACCATT